>LZPO01027454.1:136179-175223 GCA_001675575.1 Neotoma lepida | reverse complement strand
TGGGCCAGGTGTGGGCATGGGCCAGGTGTGGAGTGGGCCAGGTGTGGAGTGGGCCAGGTGTGGAGTGGGCCAGGTGTGGGGGCTTCTCCAGAAGAAGATTGTGTCATCCCCAGCCTGGAGAAGTCCCCTGGTTTCCCTTAAGATATATGTAGCCCCTAATGGAGAGGCAGATGTGAGAACTCACAACTTGTTCCTAGGTCTGCTCTCTTGCTTAGGACAGTGTCCTCTCTGGTGACATTACTCCTGTGACCAGGCTGAGTCCTTCCATCATACTGCACCACAGTGAAGGTAATGTATTTAGTTTTACTTCTTTGTTTTGATTTCTGTCTGATTTTCCTCTTTCTTTTGGAAAAAAAAAAGTCTTATTGAAATATTATCTACATATTGGGCCTTGTGGGTTTTTGTTTTATTGTAATTTATTTTTTCATTTTGTTTGACAAGGTCTCACGTTTCCCAGGCTAACCTAAAACTGACTATGTAGATGAGGATGATCTTGAATTCCTGATTCTCCTGCCTCCACCTTCTAAGTGTAGCATTACAGGTTTGCATGTCCAAGCTTCGCTGCTGCATTGTTTTGTTTTGTTTGTTTGTTTGTTTTTGGTTTTTGGTTTTTAGGGACAGGGTTTCTCTGTGTAGCCCTGGCTGTCCTAGAACCAGCTCTGTNGACCAGGCTGGCCTCAAACTCATAGAGATCTGCCTGCCTCCACCTCCTGAGTGCTGGGATTAAGGCCTGTGCTACTACCGCCTGGCGTTTTTTAAAGAAAAACAAAAAACAAAAAGCCAAGGACTTGCTACATCACTTGGGATGGCCTGAAACTTTCAGTGTAGCTTAGTCTGGTCTCAAATTCCTGATCCTCAGGCTTCAGCATCCCCAGTGTTGGGATGACAGGTGTGTTCCACCACACTCAGCTTGTAAGACTTCCATGAAATTATGTCTATTCAAATTGTTTATCCAATCTTTAATTGAATATCTGGCTTCCTATTTTTGAGTGAAGAATTTTTAAAAATACATTTTGGAAACATACCCTTTATCAGATATATGACTTACAAATACTTTTTTTCCATTTCATTTCATTAAAGTTTATATTTTAATTGCTACCAATGATTACTATTTTAAATATTCATGNTATGGGGAAAGGTGTGATAATTCAACATAGGCTCATCACCATCAAATCAGGGTCTCAAGTCTGTCTCCAGCACAACTTTGTGTGTGAAGCCTCAGAATTCCTCGCTCCTACTTCTGTACAAAACAGATAACAGGTCACCCTGAACTTTAATTGCCCCACTGTACTATAGGGTGCTGGAACTTAATGATCTAACCTCTCTCTACCTCTCCCCACCTTGCCAGCACTAGTACGCACTACTTCACAGTCAGACTGTGTTTTCTGCCTCCACGTATGAAAGAGAACATGCTGCTTTTGTCTTATTTAATGTGACATAGCATCCTCCGGTTTTTATTGTAGCTAATGATATTTTATTGTATATACACATTTTCTTTATTCACCCATCCATTGATGTCATCTAGACTGATTCTAGATCTCGGCCATTGTGAACAAAGCAAGAGTGAACACAAAGGTGCCAGTGTCTCTCCTATCTGCTGGCACCAATAATTAGAAGCTGGATGGCTGGACCANGGGCATTCNATTTTAGGTTTCAAGGCACTTCTGTAGTATTGTCCATAGTGTCTGAAGGGAACTTTGAAGTTGGCTCAAGACACCCCAAGACCAAGTTCTCAGCACAAAGGAGATTTGCCCCAGAGGGACAGAAGGCAGGGAATAAGAGACAAAGATAGGCGATAGAGGATGAGGGAGAAGGGAAAAGAGGTATTTGTCCTGGAGGGACAAAGGATAGTCTCNGCATAGAGAGGAGACAGACATGGTCCTTAGGTAAATGGCAGTTTATAAAGGTAAAGGGGAAACACCTATGTTAGGATGAGGTGTTTAATTTTGATTGGGCTTGTTAATTAGGTGACCAAAGGGGGCTTCTGATTGCTGGACTAAAATACTCTCATAGCTGGACCTTGGTAGTCAGGCTCAGGAGGAAGAATTGGCCAAATAAGGGAATAGACCTTGGTGGCTAGCTTCAGGAATGTAATCTAAGGGTTTTTAGCAAGGCAGAGGGAACTAAGGAGAAGACAAGGCCTGCCAGAGCCATATTTGCCATGCTCGAGCTGGCTAGAGTCCCTTCAGTGTCTGTACTAATGTCCACCCTCCCCTCCCACTACACCCCTACCAGAATTATTGTTTTTCTTTTGAGACAAGATCCCATTATGTAGCCCTGGCTAGTGCTGTCTCATTTGGAACTTACTATGTAGATCAAGCTGGCCTCAAACTCATAGAGATGCACTCATCCCTGCCTCCTGAGTGTTGGTATTAAAGGCATTTGCCATCACACCCAGGCAGCATTTTTTAATAATGGCTGTTCTAACTGGGATGCTATCTCACTGTCATTTGGACTTGCATTTCTGTGATGACAAACAGGTCCTTGTAAACTCATTGGCATTTCTTCTTCTTAGAAGTGGCACTGTGTCTCCTGAGGCTCAAGTCTGTCTGGAATTCACCATGACCTCAGCTCTACTCAGTGCTTGAAATTTCCTTGGGAGACACTATGTCCTAACTGTATGACCTTGAGCAAGAAATGCAACCTCTCTGAGCTTCATTCAGGTCCTTTTTCTGCAAAGAAGGGGCAATGGGGCCCACCTCGCTGCCTCATGAGGAGAAATGGCTACAGCAAGTAAATGAAACTTTTGAAACATACTTTTCAACATATATTGCAATCAGGACCTTCCTTAAATCTACTTAAAAACTGTTGGAGCTGGAAAATGGTTTACTTGATAAAGTACTTGCCATGCAAACACCAGGACCTGAGTTTGGATCCCCAGCATCCATGTAAAAGAGCCAGGTTTGCATGTGCACAACTGTAATCCCAGTACTGAAGAAGTGGACACAGGAGGATCCCTTGGGCTCACTGGCTAGCTAGCTTAGTGTGGTAGTTTGAATGTAAGTGGCCCCCATAATTTCATAGGCAGTGGCACTATTAGGAGGTGTGGCCTTGTTGGAATAGGTGTGGCCTTGGTGGAGAAACTGTGTCACTGTGGAAGCAGGCTTTGAGGCCTCAAATATGCTTAAGCTATGCCTGGTGTGGTACACAGTCTCCTTCTGTTGCCTGCAGATCAAGATGTAGGACTCTCAGCTCCTTCTCCAGCACCATGTCTGCCTGCATGCCACCATGTCCCACTATAATGATGATGGACTAAACCTCTGAAAATGTAAGCCACCCTCAATTAAATATTTTTCCTTTATAAGAGTTGCTGTGGTCATGGTGTCTCTTCACAGCAATAGAAACACTAACTAAGACAGAAGTTGGTACCAGGGGCTGGGGTATTTTTGTGATAGGCCTGACTATCTTTTTGTTTGGAGGAATTTGGATTTTGGCACTTTGGGTTAGGAAAGCAGTGGAATGCTTTAAGCAGGGTGCACTAGGCCATACTAGAAGCATGCGAGATAATGGTGCTGAGAATGATTTGAACTGTGGGGGGCTGAGTCAAGAGGTTTCAGAGAAGAATTTTAGTATGTTGCCTAGAGATCATTCTTGTGATATCTTGGTGAAGAATGTGGCTGCTTTTTGTCCTTGTCCAAAAAGTCTGCCTGAGGCTAAAGTGAAGCGATTTGGATTAATTTTGCTGGTTGAGGAAATCTCAAAACAGCCTAATATTGACTCTGTTGTGTGGTTATTACTGGTCACTCTTATACAGATTTATAATGAAAAGGAGCAAGCTGAGCAAGGAAAAATACAAAATGCACAATTTGAGGAGAAAAGGAGCACCAAGAAGTGGAATAGAGCTAAATTCCGTGTTCAAGGAGATAAACAGATTAAGAAATGAAAAAAAGGGAATGGTGACCTACTGGCAAGATCCTACCCAGCTAAATTTCCAACTTGTAAAAAGGAATTAAAGAAAAGCTTAGAGCTGGGTGTGGTGGTATATGCCTTAAATCCCAGCACTCGGAAGGCAGAGGTAGGTAGATCTCTTGAGTTTGAGGCCACCCTGGTCTACAGAGCAAGTTCCAAGACAGTCAAGCTTAGGCAGTGTAGGAAACCATCAAAACTAGAAAGCTGGTGAAGATGTAACAAGGAGGCCATGTTTCAGTTCCAGCAAACAGCAGAACTTAACAGCTTCAGCTATATGGTTCTGACTTTAAAGTCAAAGATAGAGGATTATGGAATTTGCCTCTGCAACTAAGGAATATGTCTAGTGTGTCCCTGAATGGAGGCCTAGGGAGGCCATTGTGTGAATCTGTGAAGGTGAAGCTTGCATTGCCTTGGAGACCCCAAGATGTTGGAGATGCTAGAGCCATAGGATACCTGTCAAGGTGAACTGCTAACAGGGAGTGGAACCCAGCCCAAGAGAAAGAAGTGTATTGCAGTCAACAAAGATGAAAGGAGTTGGAGGGCTGAAGAACGTTTTGACATCAAACATGGAGTGTTTGGAGTTTGCCCAGTTGGTTTTCAGTCTTGCTTTGGTCCAATATTTCCTCACTATGCTCCCTTCCCTATATTTTGGAACCATAATGTATATCCTGTGACATTATATGTTAGAAGTATGTGATTTTTTTTAATTTTTATTTTACAGGGGATTACAGTTAAGAGGTTGAATGAATCTCAGAAGAGATTTTGAACTTTGGACTTTTAAACATTGTTGAGACTGTGATAGATTATGGGGACTTTGAAGCTGGACTAAACACATTTTGCATTATGATATGGTTACAAGCTTATGGGGGCCAGGGAGTGGAACGTGGGAGTTCGGCTGTAATTGGCCCCCATAAGCTCATAGAGAGTGGTATTATTAGGAGGTATGGCCTTGTTGGAATAGATATGGCCTTGGTGGAGGAACTGTGTCACTGTGGAAACAGTTTGAAGTCTCATATATGCTCAAGCCACACCCAGTGTCCCAGTTTACTTCCTGTTGCCTGAGGATCAAGATGTAGAACTCTTAGCTCCTCCAGCACTATGTCTGTCTGTATGCCACCATATCCTACCATGANGATAATGGGCTAAACCTCTGAAAATGTAAGCCACCCCAATTAAGTGTTTTCCTTTATAAGAGTTGCTGTGGTCAAGGTGTCTCTTCACAGCAATGGCAACCCTGACTAAGACACTTAGCCAAATCAGAGAGCTGCAGAGGTTCAGTGAAAGAGCCTAACTCAAAAATAATCTGGAGAGCAATTGCTGTCCACCTCCAGCCTCTATGTGCACATTCGTTCATGCACACCTGCATGCAAATGTACACACACAGCGTGAACATATACACATACACACACAAGTTGCTAAGTTTTCACTATTTAGTGAAAAGCTGTTTGATGCAAACTATATGACATTAAATTATCTTATGCAAAATGACTGTTCACGTAAAGTTATTGTCATTTAGAATCCATAGAACGTAGCCCCCATCAATCACTCCTGTTAGAACCCAGGCATTCAGTACTCCCAGTTTAGATGGGCACACAGGCTCAACTTTTGCCCCTATGGATCTCAACACATTACCCAAATTAAAACAAAGATGTTAATTTTTTTTTTAAGGAATGAATCCACAGCCAACAACAGCAAATGTGGGAAATGGAGATTAATCTTCCTCTTGTAACGATAATTTCAGAGGATGCTAAACGGGTGAGTGGGCTGGGTGGGCTAGCAGGTAGAACAGGCCCAATGTGGAGCACATTCTTGCAGAGTGGCAGAGAAGGTGGAGTGTAGGCCCCTGAGGGATTCTGCCCTCAAACCAGCAGCTGGGATAAAGGGCTGGAGAGGCTAAAGGCAGGGTGTCACCTGTAGGCCTGTATGTGATCATGGCCACTTGTGCCTCCAGCCCTGTCCCTTACCTAATGCAGAAAACAGGCTGTGGCACTGTCCCCAGGCCAAAGAAAAACACCTGTTTCTTAACAGAGCAAAAGAGTCATCAGGGGAAGCTGAGGCTCCTGCCAGGCTTTGTGGTAAGCTGTACTGAAGGTCTCCTCCTCCTGGCATTTGGAAGATCTTCAACACAGCTGTGAAAACAGACTTCCAAGTCACATGGCCACTTCCAACACCAGGCCAAGCATCTTCATTAACACTGGAAGATGCTTCTGGAGCAGCAGGCATCTGAAGAAGATTGGAGACAAGAGATAAAGATGAAGCTAAGTGGAAAACCTGACCTGGAGAAAGCAATGCTAATGTAGGGGCAGCGAAGACTAAAGACAGCTTTCCACAAGAAATAAATAATTAGAAGAACAGAGATAAGATTGAAAGATTAAAATTAGAGGCTGCAGAGATGGCTCANTGGCTAAAGTACTTACTGTCCAAGCAAGAAGACCAGAGTTCAGATCTCCAGCATCTACATAAACACTGGATAGGTGTGGTGGACTGCCTGTAATTCCAGCCTTGGAAAGTGGAGACAAGGTAAGCTGATTGTCTAACTAGCTATATTGGCAAGATCTGTGTTTGAATGAAAGACACTCAACTCAAGAAATAAAGTGGAGGAAGAGTCTTAACATCAACCTCAGCCCTCCACATGCACACACTTGTGTGCCCAACATGTGCAAACACAAACACATATGCATGCTGTAACACACACACACACACACACACACACACACACAAACAGGAGGAAAAAAACCTAGCATTGTAAAAAATATTTGCCACAAAGTCTGAAACATACCTTCTAGAACTCAGAGCTAGATGAAAATGAACTAGAAATGTTACTGATGTACCATTGCAAGTTCTGGAGCAGACAATGAAAAAAAAGTGGGGGGGGGAGGGGCCGGCGGGTGGTAACCAGAAACAAACAAAACTAGCAGCAGAGAAGTCTCACAGGGTGCTTACACCTAGAGGAACCACCCCCAAGTACCCAGCACACACACATTTAGACAAGTCATGAAATATCCAGGTAGAGAGCAGATCCTTTCAGAGAGAAAGCTCAGTCTGCCAACAAAGAAGCAAAATCAAGCTAGCACCAGTCTCGCCACCAGGAACACCAGCTTCCAAAAGAAAATTAACATTCAGAAGGAGAATGAATCCCAGTTTGGATTCTCTTGCCTTTGCCACTGTTCAGATGCAAAGAAGAGAATATTTTGTTGTTGTTTTGTTTTGTTTTGTTTTGTTTTGTTTTGTTTTGTTTTGTTTTGTTTTGTTTTGTTTTGTTTTGTTTTGTTTTGTTTTGATTCAGGGTTTCTCTGTGTAATCCTGGCTGTCCTGGAGCTGACTTTGTAGACTAGGCTGGACTTGAGCTCACTCGCCTCTGCCTCCCAAGTGCTGGGATTAAGGGCTTGTGCCAGCACACCAGGCTGAGAGTATTTTAAAGATTCAACAATTCACAGAACTCACTTTCCATGTGTCCTGTGATGATTGCAATGTCCCCCAAAAGCTTGGTCCCAGTGGTAATGCTGTTTGGGGAGGCTGTGGAGCCTTTAGCAGGTAGGGTCTACTCAACAGAAGTAGGTAATTATGGGTGGGCCTACTTCTTGAAGGTTATACCCAGCCTCCTCTCTGTCTTCTCTCTCCTGTTATAAAGAGCCTTTGCTGTTTTGATGTTCCAGCCACTATGACTGGTATGGCTTTGCCATGCCTGTCCCACTGAGACAAACCAACACTTTCTGAAATAATGAGTCCCAGTTCTGTCTGCCAGGTGTTTTGCTCACAACGATATAGGGGTAACTAACACATGTCCCCTGCCCCCCCCTTAGGATGGTGTATTAAGATTTATGCTAGCAAAATAAGTCAACCAAGAAAGAGTAAAATTGGGACCCTGGAATGTCAGATCCAATCCAAGATTAGTGTCATCCCGGATGACAGTGAGAACTCAGGTTAGTGAACAGTCTGTCCAAAGAGAGAAGGGGTTGGGGGTCCTGAGGAGCTGGTGGTTTAATTGACTATGGAAGGAATAAGACATTTAAAAATTTTGAAAATATAATAAAGTGTACAGTCAAGATGACTCAGTGATGACCTGAGTCTGATCTCCGGGACCCACATGGTGCAAGGAAAAAACTGACTCCTGCAAGTTGTCCTCTGGCCTCCATGCCTGTACTGCAACATGCACACACACACACACACACACACATACACACACACACACACAGAGATACATAAAACATTTAAAAAGAAGGACATAAAATGTGAAAGATAAAAACCAAAGGCAATTTAAAAGTTCAGGAAAGCAAAAATATGTAAGAAAATCATGGTTCAAAAAATGGTTCAAAGTCACAGTTCAGAGGAACTATGCTAATGAACAAGGCTGTGATGTCAAGCACACATGTGAAGGTCCTAGAGATTTGAACTCAGATCCTCAGCAAGCACCTTACCTGCTGAGCCATCCTATCAGCTTCCATGGAGGATTAAAAAGTAATAATTAAGCTTTAAACACACACACACACACACACACACACACACACACACACACACACACACACCTTTCACAAGGGGTTATGTAGCTGGGGTGGTGGCTGGAGCCTGTGACTCAGAACTCAGGATGCTGAGGCAGGAGAATTGTCATGAGTTCAAATTCAGTCTGAGTTACATGGTGAGTTTCAGGAAAATAGGCTACAAATCAGACTCTGTCTTAAGGAAAAAGAAGCAAAGGGAGTATTTGACAGGAAGAGGGACACCAGTATCACAATGGGAGCTGTGTGAGGACAGCCTGACCCCCGGGCTGCCAGGTGCTACCACATAACCAACCCCCGTTTTTGGAAATCTCTCTTCTCTGAGAGCCCTCTGATTGGGGCAGGTTCCCTTTCTCAGCCTTTCTCTCCTGTAAAAGGGGACAGTGTTTTCACCCTGCTAGCTTGTGGTATGTCTCCAGGCTTGCCTGCTACTCTCACCCAACTTCTTCTTCTCCTCCACCCTAGGCAGGTATGTGGAATCTCTATTTTCTCAGTTCCTGAGAAATATACTTTACAGCACAACAGTGAGGGGGTGTTTGCCTCAGTGTGTGTGAGTGTGTATATGTATCAGTATGAGTGTGTGAGTGTATGTGGGGTGTGTATGCACATGGGCTTCTTCAAATGTGTGAGAATATGTATACATGCTCATGGATGCCTGTGAGTGTGTGTGTGTGTGTGCAAGAGCATGTGTGAGCATAGTGTGTGTGCACATGGGCATCTGTGTATGTATGCATGCCCATGGACACCTGTTAGCATGAATGAGTGTGTGTGTCCACGATTGTGTGTACATAGGTGCCTGTGAACATGGTGTGTATCACATGGGTGTCTGTAAGTGCATGTGTGTTCTGTGTGTGTTTGTGCATGTGTGTGCACGCACGTGGAAGCCTGTGAGCATATGAGGTGAGTGTGTGTGTGTGTGTGTGTGTGTGTGTGTATCACTGCCTCTTTCATACTTGGGCAGGGAGTGTCAGCTGGAGGCTGTCGTGCTGCAAGCATCTCACTGAAAGTGGAGGGCAAAAGGGTGACTGCTTAATGACTAGATGTTAAGTGTTCCAAACAATTTATACATTTAGAATCCTAAGTTTTCAAAACTCAGCGCGCCGCGCCGTTCTGCAGATCTTGTTTATAACACATTCTGCTAAAATTATCCCGGTGCCTCCTGCGCTGCCTGTGGCACAGATGCTCCGGAACCTGAAGCTGTTTGCGTTCCAGAGACTCCTGCCCAAGCTATTTGCGTTCGCCGTAAATGAAACGTGAAACCGAGGAACTGCGGCTCAGAGGATTTTTATAAATATATGCCTAATCTTCGCAGCGGGCACTGGGGTTCAAGTTTTATTTATGTGTGTTTTTGCCTCCTAGAGCCCCAAGGGACTTGTTTTCCCTTGTGTCTGCAAGGGCTTCTCTCTGTTGAAGGAGGGGGTGGGGTAGAGCCCTACTTGTTTTCTGAGGGAAGGTGGTTCAGGCTCTGCGGCCTATGTTCAGGGGTTCTTAACACAATCTCAAGCCTCATGCTGCCTCATCTGAGCAAGGGGGACAGTCCTCATTCACACTGGGGATTATGCAAAATACTCAACAAGGCTGCCTCATTCAGTCAAAGGACATTTACTGAGGCTAGATGGTTTTTGTTTTTTTGTTTTAAATGCCTGCTGCATGTTAGTTTGGGGATGGAGCGCTTTCAACAACACAGACAGTCAGATCAAGCACTCTGACATTGGGAGATTTTGAGGACCCCAGCACTGGGAGATTTTGAAATCTCCCAGGTGACTTCAATGTGAAATCGAGTCTGAGAAGCACTGACCTAGATAAGTGGCTCTCAGACTTTTATGTGCAGAACATTCCCCCGGGTTTGTTAAAGAATACCACACTGAGTAGGTGGGAGCACAGGGTTGCTAAGCACCGCATATCTAAAAAGCCCTTGGGTGATGCTGTTGCTGGTGTGTGGACCACACTGGAGTCCAGCATCTGGGCACTGGGAGAGTTCCTGGGGGCACCATGTCATACCACTTGGCGGCAGCTGCTGCCCATGTGGCTCTTATGAGAGGCACAGACAATTAAACAGATGGTGACAGTGATAAACACTATGCAAGAAGTACAGAGACCTATGGAAGCTCACAGAAGGGGAGGGTGGCGGCAAAGGACCAGGCTTTGAGGATTTGGGACAGCCTTCCTGGAACAGGCTAAGCTTTAGCCAAAGGAAAGGGGAGGGGTACTGGAGAGGGTGATGTAGGCAGAGGGAACGGCAAGTGCAAAGCCCCCCCGCCCCCAGCAGTAGAACAGACATCAGAGCGACTGGAGATTCCAGGTGAAGACAGAGCATGAGTAGGGCTGAGTCAGGAAGTAGATGGGGAGGTAGGGAAGCATTCAGGGGTTGGGGAGATGCAGTTGACTTGCCCTGTGGGACCATCACTCATTTCACTTATTCCTCTGCTCTCCAACCCACTGTCAGCAAAGCACACCTGAGCTGTAAGACTAGACTATCCCTGCTGTGTGTGGTACTCAGGCCAGCTGCTCCCTGAGCAACCCCTGCCCCCATCCTAGGTCT
Organism: Neotoma lepida; assembly: GCA_001675575.1. NCBI lineage: Eukaryota > Metazoa > Chordata > Mammalia > Rodentia > Cricetidae > Neotoma > Neotoma lepida. The sequence goes on along the minus strand of LZPO01027454.1, from coordinate 164,276 downwards.
TCAAAAGCTCTCAACCTATGTGTGGTTAGGGAAAAGGGGGAAAGACACACAGATCAGTGGGTCTGAGTGGGTTCTGATAGACCAGAATAAGGCAACTATGAGCAGAATAGGAATAACTGGGGCACAGGGAAGTGTGCCTACAGATGGAGATCTAGAGTGTTTCTGCCGGGGGGAAAAGGTGACGTGCCTTCAACTTGTTAGAGAAGACAAAAAAGGACAATCTAGAGGTAGTGACATGCCAAGAGAATGGTGGTTAAGTCATCAAGGCTGCATAAAGGACTCTGCCCTCAACATCACTGATGTCCCAGTACCTGGCACAAAGCTGGCACTAAAGTGTTTGTTGAGTGACTGTTGGAGGTAGGTTGAGTTTACATCCCCTCCAGTTCATGTATTGAAGCCCTTATGCCCTGTTTGACCCTATATGGAGAATGGGCCTTTGGGGAAAAAAAATAAGTCATGGGGGTAGAAGAGAAGGACTCACATCCTCTCCTTCCCTGTCGATCATGGTGTGAGCATATAACAACGGCCAGAAGGTATTTGTCTGCATTCCAGGAAAAGAGCCCTCGCCAGGGACTCAATGACTAATACTTGACCAGGGATGTCCCAGCCTCCAGAACCAAGGATATAAAGTTCTAAAGGCTGAGCCACCCAGCCTATGGCATTTTGTTATGGCAGCCCAAGGAGACTAGTACAGGCAGGTTCTGGCTGCACAGGTGGTCCTGCAGGCCACCAGTACTTAGTTCTGGTGGCATCATGAGCTATTGACATTTCTGCTAAGTTGGCAAATAGTTGCTTACCTTACCCACTACTACCTCTGATGCCAGGCCAGCTTGGGACATCTGGGACATCTATATCTCTCTACCCTTCAGTCATTAAAGGGTTAATGTTCCATATACTAAGGGCAAAGCCACTGTCAGTCTGCCATGATCCAACAGTTAGATACTGGAAACTTCACCCCTGGCTGCTAGTAACATGAGCCTCCTGGGAAATGATCCACGTGAGGATATCAAAGTTTGGCGGTTGGTGATGGTGGTGAGAGGTGAGTGCTTAAGTGACAGACTAGGGCTAAAAGCACCCCATCCCCACCTCCCAAACTAGCCCAGTAGATGTTCTGTGTCCCATGCCCTACATTTGCCTCTGGGCTTCTGGTCTGCTGCACCTGTCTGTCACCTGGCCTTTTCTTCTCCTGGATCATCATGATCAGCCTGACTCACAAGGCCTCTCACACAGCAAGCCAGTAAGCTGCATTCTTCCATGGTCTCTNCTCTAGTTTCTGCCTTCAGGTTCCTGCTTGAGCTCCTATCCTGTCTTCCCTTCATGATAGACTGTAACTTCTAAGATGAAATGAACTCTTTCTAATCTGCCTTTGGTCATGGTGTTTGGCATGGATAGGACTGGCTTGCTCTCTGTGGCTTGCTCAACTTGCTTACTTATCCAACTCAGGACCACCGGCCAACTGCGGCACTGCCCACAGTGGGCTGGGCCCTCCTATATCAATCATTAATCAATAAAATGCCCCACAGACATGCCCACAGTCCTTCTGATGGAGTCAATTCCTCAACTGAGGTTTCCTCTTCCCAGATGACTCTAATTTGTGTCAAATTGGCAAAAATGAACTAGCACAGCCTCTGACTTGCCCAGCTTCNGTGCATAATCATCTCATGACTGATCAATAGTGGTTCATGGTGGGGTCGTGTTGACTGATATTTATGATGTAATCCTGTGAATGGAATGCTTGAGTGTGGGCACATCATGTGTGTATGTGCTGGAAGTAGGAAAAATTCTCCAGAAGGAGAACATGAGCCCTAGAAATGAGAGATGTAGGTAACAAAATAGTGTCAGGGAGTGTGTGCTTCATATCCAGGCCCTGCGGAATCGTGGAAGGTTCTGGAAGCATCATGTGGTGGGATTTAGGAAAGGTGATTCTCATGGTGATGCAGAGAACAGAGGACAGGAGAAGCCACTGCAGTGTCAGACAGGAAGGATGGGGATCAATACTAAAGGAGGCAGGCAGCAGAGAGGAGACATGAGGATGANGATGGGCACTGGAACAGTCTAGACAAGTCCTGTTCATGATCTGGGAGTTATTGTGAACAGTGATGAGCAGGGACCCTAGAGAAGACCTACATATGTCCACTGTCTCCCTTCCCCAGGTGGCTGAAGAGAGGAGGAGATCTGACTGTGTGATCTGACCAAGTGGTCCTGTTGTCACAGCAAGACCTTCTGATGAGCTGAGCCACCTTCCCTATCAGGGTTTGGTAAGTTGCACCTGTCTTGGGCATATGGTTTTGTTTGAACACAAGACCTATTCTTTGGTGGATCATTTTGCCTGTGAAGCCTAAAAGGTCTACTGTGTAGTCCTTCCACAACCATGGATCTCCCTCTCCTCTCATTGCCATTGTCCCCAGCCCCAGAGCCAGGGACTGAGCATAGCTTCTTCCATGGGGTAGGACACAGGCAGCCTTTGTATTTTTAATCTAAAAATGAGTCCTGCCTGGTTGGCCAGGACCCAGCAGGCAGTTTCAGCATCATTACCAGGTTGTATCCCAGGTGGCCTAGTGCAGATAGTTCCCTGCACATCTCCTACACCACGGTCCCCACTACCCCACAGCACCCGGACCTATGGAGAGTGGATGTCAAAGAATCTTCAGAAAGCTGAGGATTCTTATTAAGCTGCAGCATGGAAGGGCTAGCAGGCTCTCTGCAAGAAGATCCTGACAGTACATGTGTGAGGGGCCAAGGGGAAGGGGAGAGCAGGGGGAAAGTCAGTACACACACCCCAGGCTACTGCCAAGTTCAGCCACAGTGGAAGCAGTAGCATCATTAGGAAGGACTATGGAGAGCAGGAGAAGGTGGGAGTGTGACTTTGGAGGCTCAAAGGCTGGGGTGAAGCCAAACTGGTGAAAGATGTTTAGAATGAATACAAGAGGCTTTGGGTGTGTCTAGGAAAGAGACACAACCCAGATCCCCACTGCTTAGTGACAGGATGAAGCTACCAGAGGACAGATCATTCTGAGCTCTTCCTGTGTGTTCACGAAGGAAGGGCAGTTTACAGCATGGCTGCTGTGTGTCTGCAGCAAGCCAGGCATTAGGCATTCTCTTTGTATCTCAAGGCTCATTAGTGGAGTAAGGCAAACACATGGCAACATGCACAAATTTAAAGTGGACAGTTCAATGGCTCTGTACAAATTGAACAGGCACACATGTACACATGCACAGGCATAGGCTGGGGCACATGGATGTGCACACAGGTATACATAGACATACACACTTTATATCCACATGCATATATACATGGATATATAAAATATATACACATGCATGTGTAGACATACATGTAATACATATTTATATACATATGCACATGTAGACACATATCTGCACACATTATACAGGCTCTTATATTCATATACATANACATGTGCATATATGTGCATATGTGTATAAAGATGACATATATGAATATACTATACATCTATTTGCATACATATACACAACATACACATCTACTCCATAGACATATAGGTGAATGCGCTCATACATAGGCTCACACAGAGGTACACATGCATACACATATACACACATAGGCACGGGTATACATCCATGTATGAAGATACATGTAGGTACACATGAACAGCCCTATCTTGCTAGCAAAACCTAAGGAAATTTCCCCTGGCTCTATGAAGTGGCCCTGCTGAGGAGGCCCGCTAGGCAAGAGGTTATGATGGTCCTCAGCCCCCAGCCTACAGTGTCAGAGCCACCAGTCCCCATAACTTAAAATTCCTGCATTTTGCCAAGGACCAGAGGGAGCTTGGTGTGGATTTTCCTAAGTAGAGCCTCTGGATGGAAATGAAGCCCAGTGAGCACCCTGACTCAGCTTCCCAAGTTCTCATACGGAGGCTTGGGACCAATGAAAGCTGTGGGAATTGTTTTAGGCCACTGAGCTTGTGGTCAACGTTAACCACTAGGGTCAGGGCCTGTGTCAGCAAGGTGTGTGTCAGCCAGGCTGTGTGAGCAGTGGCTAGAGATGTGTGTTTGAATGTTTGTGTCTTCACATATGTGTCTGGGGTTCGTGTTTGTGTTTGTAGATACCCACGAGAGCATGTGTTGATGTGGCCAAGGCATGTGTGCCTGTGAGTGAGCAAGCATGTACCACACATGCGTGCGTTGTACTGCCCCCTCCTCTTTTATTACTTCCTCTTTGGGTTTGATGTTGTGGGTGAATAAAATTTAAAGAGCTCTAAATTCTTTAAAAAGAGCCCTAAAGGGAGTGGAGAGCCAGTGCGTGAGTCATTACTTGAACACCTGGGAACCGTTGATTTTAATTGGGCCACAGCTGTCAGGTTGTGGAGTGGGAGGGATTGGTCCCTTGGCTGGTCTGACTTGAACACCCTCCTGCTGTCAGTCCTTTGTGTAGGTAGGAGACAGGAGCAGAAGGGCAGTGTGGTTCTTGGAACCCTGGCCTTTAGTTTCCCAGTGGGCAGCGGGAAGAGGCTATGTGCCCTTGGCTGGGGAGCTGGCTTGGGTCCAGCCTTGGGTGGCAGTTTCCCTCCTTCCTCCTGTGGGGTAGCCAGGAATCACCCCCCCCTTCCCCGAGACCTGTGACCATCCACTTATGCAGAAGCATGGAACCGTGACTGCTCCTAGCTGCAAACTCAGAAGACAATGGCCCCTAGCACAGGGGGTGTCTTCTCCTAAGCACTGGACACGCACAATCCCATTCCTCACGGCAGCCTACCAAAGTGGCACAGATTAACTCCACTCTAAGGCACAGGAGGGCTAAAGACTTCCCAAGGCCTCACAGCACGGAACAGTCACAGATGTTTCAATCCACACACTCAGTTATGTCCCCCTCTACACACACTCACCCTTGGAGATGCCCACACATTTGGAAAAAAAAATTCTCAGCAGCTCACCATCCTGTTCACAGTCGCTATTAGACACTCACAAAGTTTGTCCACGCACACAGGCATATGTGTACACACACACACACACACACACACACACACACTCACACAACACTTGCCAATGTACTTCCTCCACCAACATGCAAGTACACCTCAGACATGCACCCCACATACCTCCTTGAACACCCTATGATACATGCTCTACACTCTCACTAATCACAAGTGTGGTGACATGTGCCTGCCTACAAGCTGTCCCAGTCACCTCCAGGACACACCACCTTTCCTTTCTTCAAACAGGAAACATCCCCCCTTGTAGATCTGCCTCACTAGTCAGTGCTCCTCAGAGCAGCTCCCCCAACCTGTTCCCGTGTGGCAGGGCTATGTGTGTTTCTTGCAGCCCTACAGCGGTTTGCATGCACAGGTAACTGGTGGGTTGGGTAGGATTTGGTCATCCTCACACCTACTGGTTCGCCGGGGCTGCCAGGAAATGACTGAACCCTGTCCTCTGTCCTTGCCAATCCAATTTGNCATGTCCATACCCTGGAGATACGTAAGTTGCAGGGCATGATGCCCCAACATGCTTACCCTTTGTCCCTCATTCAACAAATCACATAGAAGGAGAACTGTGTGACCCAATCATAGGCTAATCCTATATCATCTGAACTGATCACACTACATTTGGGCTCTGGTGCCTTCTCCAATCCGAGGTCACCTGAACCTTCACTTCAAGCACCATATACATCCCCATTCTGATGGCAGCAAGGTCTAGCTTCCCTTCTGCCTCTGCCCCTTGAGGAGTCTCTGTCACTTTACTCTATTTGGTTGAAGGCTACATTGATCACAATCTGTCTTTCCTTGTCATCTTGCCTGGCTCCTTCTCCCATCCCCTGGTTGCTGGGTACAGCACAGTGCCCTGACACTGCCATGCCCTTACATCATTCAATAATCAACTCACTCAAAGCTGTTGAGTGGACCAGGCTTCAGCCACCTAAGCTCCGTGTGCTCTCCTGCACTGGTCACAGCAAGACCCCTGTGGATTCTGCTTCTGGGAGACCCTCCTCATTGGCACCATCGACCACTGTGTCTCCCTTTGTGGGAAGAACCACTTGACTCCTCATTGGAAGTCCCCACCAGGCCCCAGCCAGAGTCCTGTGACCAAGCAAGCCCACAAAGATGTTTTCCTTCATGCAGGATCTATCCCCTTCCAGGGGCTCTACCCCTACTGGAGGCATGCTGTTCCTGGCTCCTGCCACCCTTCACCTGAGTGGTGACTCCTGGGTCACCTCCTGGGTCAGTGGATCAGCACATGCCACTTACTATAGGCACAATCACAAAGTAGTTAATACAGACTGGAGGGCACCCCATAAGTTACAAGAGAAACTGGGATGTTATTCCATCCCTGTTTGAGGGCCAAACAAGTCTATTCAGTGAGTAACACATCCACTCCACAAAGAAAATACATGTTGATAATCAGGGCTTCTCCATTGATGATCTATCTAATTGATTCAGTCAGCAGATACTCAGAGACACTGCTGGAGGAGAAGGGGACATAGAAGCAGACACAGAGGCCTAGTAGAAGAGTGTGGGGTAGCCAATTGCAAGGAGACACCTAATTATACCATAGAGCATGGGCCAGTGAAATGCAATCCACACCACAGATGTCTCTGCTGCTTTGAGCTCTCCATCTCTGGAAATCTGGCTTCCCTCTTCCTTAAGATGAGGTGAAGCTGAGGCTGCCTTTCCCCTGAGGAATGACTCCTGACACCTCCTCCTCTGTCACTCGAAGTCCCTTTCCAGTGACATCCCTGGTTGACAAATTTAGGAAGAATAATGGCCCCTGAGCAAGTAGCTCCCAGCCACAGGCAACAGGAATTGTCCGCTCCTTTGTGCCAGTAGAACTGCCTGGGGAGGTTCCCAGCTCAGCACCTGTCAGGGTGTGTGTCTTATCCCAGGGTTCATCCCACAGACCCATTTGGCTCTCACACAAAGCTGTACCCCAGCCTGTATTTGGAGGGCCAAGGTGACGGCTGGTCTTCCATTGTCTTCTCCTCCCCCTCTCTTCCCCCTTCCTCCTCCTCTTCCTCTTCTTTCTTCTTTCCAATAGACCCAGGGATGATTCTCCTGCCTCAGCCTCTGAGTGCTGGGATTGCAGGTGTGAGTCACCATACAGGGCTCAGTCCCTCTTATTTTCTAAGTCAGTCAGGACTCAGATGTGAGTCATAGCCACCTGAACGCTTCCTGAACTACAGGTGCCCTGGCCTCCCTGCTCTGGCTCTCTCTGTCCCTTGTGTTTGCTCAGGTGACAGGGGATCAAAGAGAACCCGTCCCTCCTCACACCCCTACTACTTGAAAATACAGCTTCATTGTATTTAGAGGGAGTTCTCTGCATGGTTCCCCCTATTTTCTCACATTCTCTCTGGACAAAGAGTCTATTTTTATTTTATTTCATGGAATTTGTCTTTTGAAATAATTAACTACCTTCTTGCAGTAACTTTTCTTTACCCAGGAATGCAAAAAAAAAATCACACAACACATTGGACTGTTTCTTAACAGTCGCCCCAAATTACGCAGTTGCTGTATTGTGATAAACATGTAGATGAGCGAAGTTGGGGTAATGGGTCCCTGGAGCCACCCATCCTAGTTTACATAGGAGTATGGCTGCACCATGCTGGGCCAGGAGGGGCTTAGCCAAGCTCCCCAAGAGGTTAAAAGCAAGAACTGGTCTAGGCTTCTCCCTTCTACCAACCCAAGACCCAGAACACAGTTCCTTCCACTAGGCCGCTGTCCTCACCTCTGGGAAATGCTGTGGCATATTTCACCCTCCCTTTAATCTCCCAAAGTCAGACCCAAATGTACAAACAGACACAAAGTGGTCCAGGACTTGTAACTTGTCTAGGATATGGGCTCTCAACTGCCAGACAACTTGGCATGTCCCCAGGGCAAGAGGACAGTTTCCTGACCCCAAGATGACCCATGCACACCTGTCTTCTCCCTATTTCCCTCTTTCTTCCTTGTGCTCAGCTGATGACCTCCCCTTCTTATCCACTGAGCGTGGCTGTCAACAATCAGCTCTCAGGACAGCCCTTGTGTACCGTAACATCTGCGGAACTCTGGGTGTAAATGCCCCATGGCAATGGGCTTTAAGCTGCTAATGGTTTGCTAACTAGCTCACACAAGTCCAGAAAGTTCACCCTGTTTCCAGTCAGCTCCTTTCCCCCACTGAAACCTGCCTGCACGAGCTGGTTCCTGTTGTCTGCCCAGGGCACTTGTCTGATTCCTCCATGTGTCAGTCTGGAAAGACCCCAGAATCTCCCTCCTCATAGTTATCATGAATCCTTCCTCAGCTACCCTTTTCCCCTCTGTTTCATCTGTCAGCATTCAGACATGCTGTCCTGACCTCAGGTAAAACACCTTTCAATTACTCCTCACCTATGCATCTCATTCTCAGGAGGGCTAGGTGATAGTGGCCCCCTCTCTCCTGTTTATCCTCCAGCTTACCCCATTTGGACCTTTGTCCCCACCACTCTGAGGAACATCCTGGCCAAATTCATCAAGGTTGTCTGGGAACCATGGCTTCTGGATCCTTGGCCTCTGCCCCCTGGAAGGAGTTGGAAAGCTGTGAAGAGTCTGTTTATTCACCACTATCATGTTCCCTGCCTGCCTCTTCTGCTGACATTGTCCTCATTCTCCTGATTGACTGGCTGGCCTCCCCCAGTTCCTCCAACATGAATAGCTCCAGAAAACTGAGTTTCCTGATTGGGGCATTGATATATTCCCAGTGCCCAGCAGTGTGCAGTCCACAGTAGATGCAGCATGAGTATTTGTCAGCTGAGTGAATGAATGAATGAAGTGTTAAAACTCAAATCTTGATCTGTTAGTTTGCTTGTGTTTATCTGCTGTGTTCTTCTGTACCAGAGGCCATAGGAAGCCACTCTTAAAATTCAGCTGTGGTCTTGTTACAACAATATTTTGCTGAAGGGACTCACCTACAATCAGAAATCTGTTTCTTTCTTGCTTTTTTTTTTCATGATAAAATATGAAGAAAATAATCTTCAGGATGACAGNTCCAGTTCTCATCTTCCAACGCTGCATGCCGTAGCCTTGCCCCGATGCCCCCACCAAGGGTACCCACACAGACAGCTGGGGACTTGCAATTCCCTAGCAGGTCAGGCTCTATCCTGTGTCTGCCCCAGTCTGCCAGAACCACTGTCTTAGTTAGGGTCACTATTGCTATGATGAAACACCAAGACCAAAGCAACCTGTGGAGGGAAGGGTTTACTCAGCTTGCTCACCCACATTACAACTCATCATCAAGAGAAGTCAGCATAGGAACTCAGACAGGGCAAGAACCTGGAGCAGGAGCTGGTGCAGAGGTCATGGAGGGTGCTCCTCACTGGCTTACTCTTCATGGCTTGCTCAGCCTGCTTTCTTATAGCACCCAGGACCACCAGCCCAGAGATGGCACCACCCACCATGGGCTGGGCCCTCCCCCATCAATCACTAATTAAGAAAATGCCCTATAGGATGCCTACAGCCCAGTCTTATAGAGGCATCTTCTCAATTGAGATTCCCTCAACTCTGGTGACTCTAGCTTATGTCAAGTTGATGTAAACTGGCCAGCACAGCCACCATCACAAAGACGGATTAAGCAACAGATATGTCCTCCTGAAGAGTGAACCTCCAAGACCAAGCTGTCAGCAGGACAGTTCCCTTGAGGGAAGAACTGTCTTGGTTCTCTTCTTTGGCTCACAGGTAGTCATTGCTCCCTGTGTCTTCACACTGTTTTCCCTCTGTGTATGCTTATATTCAAATCTTTTCTCATAAGGACACCGGTGTAATTGGCGTCACCAAAAATGATCTCATTTTAACTAATTACCTTTTAGAGGTGCTATGTCCATACACACACATTCTAGTGTAAGGGGGGTAGTGTTATAATTTAAAAATGGCGGGAAGGAGTCACACCATATAACAGGGCCCATGTGGGAGGTTTATTGAGGGGAGGTGAGTGAAGGGGCAGAGAAGGGGTCAGAGACCTGTCCCTGGGGACAGAACAAAGGAAGAGAAGAGATAGGAAGTGAGTAAGGCCCGCCTTTTATAAGGAAACATAGTGAATGTGCACAGGGGGTGCAGCTGAGGACGTATCCTGTCAGGACCCTAAGGGCAGGCCAGTACAGTTGCCGAAATGTTAACATTCCTCCCTTTTGTTTATTATAAAAAGGTGAAGAGTTAGAAAGGGGTAGCAGGTGATGTGGGGATGAGGGCACTGTGTTCTCGAGACTGCATCCTGCTAATCTGGGGGGGGCATGGTCATCTTTGGGGGACCTGAGAGAGCTGAGGTGCTGGCTATGTCCTGAGGTAGCTGGCTGTTTCACTTCACTGCCCAGGCTCTGTGGAACCATCCAGCACCACTTGGATCTGTCAAGATGCCGTTCGTGGTGGGTCCAAGGTGACTCCCTGGAGCTCACAAGAAATCATGATGAGGTCACCAGCCAAGATGGAGGAGAGCCACATGGTTGCTGTTAGTAGTTACACACAGAATTAAACAGGAATTGAATAAATAGAAAGGGAGAACCGGTGTGTGCTGTGCAAGATGAAGTTGGCTTCTCCATCTCTGATTTGCATGTTGCAGCAAACAGACAGAACACTTAGAGAGGGAGAGCACACAGACACAAGCAGGTCTTGGAGCAAAGAAAAAGAAAGAAAGTGGTGAATTCTTTCTCAGTTCCCCAACTGCCTGGTCCAAAGAATGGTCAGTGGGTCTCCAAAAGACATCCCAGTGGGAGCAAAGAGGTATATGACACAGTTCCCAAGGATGAGGCAGAGAGAAGATCCAAAAGCCTGAATGTTCTGGCATCTCAGGGATCCAGGGGGGGTCAGATTAAGTGGGTTCAAGCTGTTCAGTATGTCCTCATGCAAGAATAGGGGCCGAGGGCTAAGAGCCCGAGAGAGATACAGTTGCCAGGTACCAGGACTTTGAGAAAAGCCAGAAGGTGAGAACTGTGCTTGAGAAATGAAGCCCCACTCTTGGGAAATGGCCAGAAGTGAAGAAGGGGGGGGGCTTACCAATCGTCAGTGTTGGATGGAGAGTCCCAGTGATCTGTTAGGTGGGAAAGAAGGGCTATTGCAGAGGGACCAGGTTCCAGGGTCCCAGCATGTCTCAGACTGCCGGGAAAGCCTATCCAAGTCATAGCACCAAATGTTATAATTTAAAAATGGCAGGAAGGAGTCACACCAAACAACAGGGCCCATGTGGGAGGTTTATTGAGGGGAGGGGAGTAAAGGGCAGAGAAGGGGTCAGAGACCTGTCCCTGGGGACAAGAGCAAAGGAAGAGAAGAGACGGGAAGTGAGTAAGGCCCACCTTTTATAAGGAAACATAGTGAATGTGCACAGGGGGTGCTCTTAGTGGCTGCAGCTGAGGACGTATCCTGTCAGGACCCTAAGGGCAGGCCAGTACAGATGCCTAAATGCTAACAGGTAGAGCTTTGACATAAGAAGCTGGGGAGGACACAGTTCAGTCCATAACACGTGGCCTGGCTGGCTCTACTCCATACAAACACTCCTTTTCCTGAAACTTACCCCAAGTACTACATCGACCACCATTACCATGGCTCCCACAGTCCCTTGCACTGCCCCCTACCCCACAGATAAAGCTGGTCATGGCAAGTGTATCATGATTCTACCTCCCTTCCTTAGACTACAAGGTCATCGAATGTAGACAGAGCCTGAAGTCTCCATGTGACCAGCACCAAGCCTGGCAGATGTGTCTGAGGAGAGACGGAAGCACCGAGAAGCAGGAAATTATAGGTTGTCCAGCGGTTTCTTCCTGGCCTGGCCCCCACTCTCTCTAAAACAATATGGTGGGTAAGATGACAAACCATGACATCTTTCCTGCTTCCACAGCCAAGGATGACACTTGCTTCCAGTTTTTGAGAAACCAAGGCTATAGATATCCCCATGGTTCGTTTCTTTCTTTTTTAAAAAATTATTTATTTTTATTTAGTGTGTTTTGCTTGCATGTATGTCTGTGTGAAAGTGTCAGATCCCCTGAAACTGGAATTACAGATACAATTGTGAGCTGCCATGTGGGTGCTGGGACTTGAACCCAGGTCCTCTGGAAGAGCAGCTGGTGCTCTTAACCGCTGAGCCATCTCTCCAGCCCAGGTTCATTTCTTCTGTTTATTCGTTGTACTGAGGATCAAGCCCAGCATGAGTATGTAAGTATTGTACTTATATAAGTCTCTAACATAGATGTAACACAAATCTTAAAAGGTCTTAGATCAAAAAACCCACAGCCAGATATTGGGGTGAAAGCTGAAAGATCAGAGAAGCAGAGCAAGTCAGCTATGTTCTTACCTCTACTAAATTCTCAGCCTCAAGAGTGAGTTCCTATTTCCTCATGCCCTATATACCTTTTTCTGCCCTGCCATCTTATTTCCTGGGATTAAAGGCATGTGTGCTTCTGAAGCAAAGGTTTGAGATCTCAAGTGCTGGAATTAAAGGTGTGTGCCACCATGCCTGGCTCTGTTCCCAGTGTGGCCTTGAACTCACAGAGATCCAGATGGATCCGTGCCTCCCAAGTGATAGGATTAAGGGTGTATGCCATCATGTCTGACCTCTATGTCTAATCTAGTGGCTGGCTCTGTCCTCTGATCCCCAGGCAAGTTTATTAGGGTACACAGTATATCACCACACATAGAGCCAAATCTCAACTGTCCTTTGGATTTAATTCTGTCTGCTTTTTCCAGCTTACTCTGAGCTTTGCTGTAGCCATTTTACCTCTGTGACCATTTCTTTGAACAATGGGAATCAGAACCCCTGTGCTCTTACTGGAGTCAGATGAGACAACAAGGCTTTAGGAAAAAACCTGATTTGGTTTGAGATTGTGGCTCAGTGGCAGAGTATTTGCATCGCAATATTCTGGTTCCTAGGTTCCATCCCACTCTGTTCTGAGAAAGGAATTTTTATGATGTCATGTTATTATTATTGAATTGTAAATAATGACCTTGCAATTATTTCCCCTGAGCACAGTATATATTGCTGTTAAATAATGGAACTTTCCTAGTTTGGATTAATGGGAGTGTGCTTGAGAATTAGTGATAATTCTGAATTATAGGACATTGCAAAAAAAAGTATTATTGCTTTCAAATTAATGGGAATTAATGACTAACCCTGTATTGTCAAAATATGGTTCCTCAAGAGGCAGCTTCAATGAAAAGATACGAACCATTGGTAATTAAGCACTCCCTGTGAGTAAGCAGGCTCAGCCAAGCACTTATAAAATGTATTAGGAAACTTTTCCTTAAAGAGTTCACTACCCAGTTCGATTGGTATGTCTAAGCTGCCTGCTCATAACACTGCCTAATTCAGATAAGAAACCCTGGGCAAGCAGGATTGTGACTCACTAAAGCACGGTATGGATAGGTGGCAGACATTCCACAGAGTGGNAGGAGCCAACAACCAGCAATTTTGTGAGCTGCTGGAGACCCTCCAAGCCTGTTGTTAGCTCCTGGGCTGCCACCATGTCCAGCAACTACACACAGATACATGGCCACTGCCCCCCACATTCATACATGTCCTTAATCACACTATTGTAATCACACTTTCACAAAACCACAATCATGTGACTCACCTTGTCCCACTTTGTGCATACACACAATCTTACACACACACACACACACACACACACACACACACACACACCACAAAACACAGTAAGGGCGTCTGAATATTCCACCAAGGATCTCAACTCGAGATAAAAGTGTGTCCTAGACAGTAGGTCTTGGGTTCTGTAGGACGTATTGCATGATGTTTTTCCAACAGATGAGAGTGCATCAGATGGATTCCTCACACACCAGTGCAGTCTGCTTTCAGAAATGAGACAGTAGGTCTGGGTATACTGCTCTATGCTCCCCCTACTCAGAGAGGAATCAGTGCAACCCAAGAGAGGGATGGCAGAAACAGGACACTCTGTGTAAACAGACATTTCTATCCCACAAGCAGCTCCCAAATAGCTGGCAGCCACTTCCCAAATTACCACACTAAGGTTTATATTAATTACAAATGCTCAGACAATAACTCAGGCTTATTACTAACTAGCTCTTACATTTTAGGTTAACCCATATTCCTTGTTTACACTCTGCCATGTGGCTGTACCTTTATTAGCATGGCATGTTCATCTCCTGCTCCCTCTGTATCTGGCTGGTGACTCTTGACTCCACCCTTCTCCTTCCCATCATCCTTAGTTTCATCACCCTGCCTATACTTCCTGCCTGGCTACTGGCCAATCAGCAATTTATTAAACCAATTCAAGTGACAAATCTTTACAGTGTGTGAGGATTATTCCACAGCATTTCCTCCTTTTTATCTAATTAACAAGGAAGGTTTTAACTTTAACATAGTAAGATTATATACAACAAAAACAGTTATCAAGTAAGAATTACAGTTACAATATCCAATCTATTTGTGTTTGACAAAANCAGAGAAAACATTTAATTATCCATCCTATCTTGGTGAGTCCAAAGTTTTATATCTAATTTACCCTTTTATCATAACTCTGAAAAATTATAACTATGACTATCTAGTCTTTAATTCCATCAAAACTCCAGAAGGATGAAATGTTACCTAATGACATCAGGCTGCCTGAACAGTCACCCAAAGTTTCTCTGCAATGTTGGGGCATCCATCTTTGGCCTACAGGCCTAGCATATTTGACAGACTTTCCTATGAAGCAGGGAATTTTCAAGAACTGTTCTACCTTGTCTTGGCAAAGTTCAGCAATCACTTTCTTGTATCCTGCTAGTCCAGTTTGAACAGTAACTGTCAGCAATTGAGGCAAGGGCAGTTTCTTTGCCCACATGGCTAGCTTTTGCCATAAAGAAAACAAACTCCATATGGAGTTTCTTCGATGCCCATCATCCTTTCTGGAGTATATTGGTGCTGCTAGGAGCAAACTTGTCTCACTGTCATGAAAAGCCTTAGGTTATTAAACATATTAAATGTCATATTCTGTAGGTCTTTGAAGCATTTGAAGATTACCTATCTATCTGAAATATATCTTTGTATACCTAGAAAACCTAACTAACATGAATATGTTTGACTATTTTAGATGACTATTAATCTCTATTTTTTAATTATACATTACATTTAATTGAGCTGTATAAACAAGAGTAGAAATATACATACAGTATAACAAAATTAACTTTAAATTTGTATCAATAAACTAAAATCCATATCAATATAAAATATGTAAGATTAATAGTTGTTTTGGGATTAAAGTAGATTCAATAATCTACCCTTTTATCCTATCATTTCTATATACCCCCTTTTCTTTTCAGAACAAGATCCCTGAATCTAATCTCCTTTATTTAGCTTTTTCCTGACCATTATCCATAACAACTTGTAACTGACCCCCCTAAATGATGACATTCATAATTTATTTTTGGGAATGTGGGCATAGTTCTTTAGACTACTTCTTGTTGATTAGGGGCACTGGTAATCTTTGGGGGAACCTTGAGAAAATTTAGGATTATGGTCAAGTCCTTACTGGAGTATTTTGGGAGGCTGAATCATCTCAGCCAGCCTTGAAGCTGTTCTGGATGCAGAATTCAGAGGAAACTGCAACAAAGGCACTCTGAAATGTTGGATCATCTGGGCCATCCATTTCCATCAGAGATTTTTCAGAGATTTTCAGGGTGTCTTCCTCAGTCAAACATGATTTTTCTTAATCCAGAATGAATCTCATTCCCTATGGAAATAAAAGCAAAACCTCTCCCTCAAAGCGACATACCTTTTGACTTTACCTTTGGAGTCAAGATATTTTTAAAATACATAGGTTGGTTTAATTTAGTAACTTTTACAATGAGATGTCTCTCAACAGTTATCATTCACCCACTAGCAATCAAATATATTCTATATTTTATTGTATTGTCCAAAGACAATACAATAAAATATAGAATCCAGACTCTCTGTGTATTTCCCGTCTTTACATGGCTTATTATAATTTTTTTAAATTACTCTATTCTTTTTTAAAGGACTTTCTCTTTTTTTTTCTTTCTGGTTTTTCAAGATAGGGTTTCTCTGTGTAACAGCCCTGGCTGTCCTAAAACTTGCTTTGTAGACCAGGCTGGCCTCAAATTCAGAACAGAGATCTGCCTACCTCTGCCTCCCAAGTGCTGGGATTAAAGGTATGTGTCACCACACCCAGCCATTTAAAGACTTTTTCTACTATTTTTCTTTTCTCTCCCAAGCCTACACATATTTTTAAACACACTCTAAACCATTTAGAAGTTTATTTCTTTCTTTCTTTTTTGTCTGAATCTGTCTTTACTGCACATCTCTATCTTTTTCTGACCAAATGAGCCTTTGAACTACTAAGCAGGAGTGACTAGGACCAAAGAACCATTCCTTGGTTCCTTGAAAGGCTAGTCTTATGGCAGAGGTACATTTACCACAAGCTCTGGGAACCATGTTTACTACCCCAGCTCTGGGAAGTTTTTGAGTCCATGCTGCCACCAAGTAGTGTGCCATCCATGACTCATAAACTCAATTTAAGTGTTTGGCAGCAGGGTCTCTTAAAAGAGCCATGCGGGTTTTTCCTGCTAATGCTGAGTGAGGAAGCCATCTCTTAAAGGAACCGTTCCTCTGCTTGCTGCCAGCAAACAGAGTCCACTGGAGAAAAGAAGGTTACCAAGAAGATGCACTTGACTCTATTCTTGTGTGTCTAGAATTTTTTTTTAATCTTTGTCAGGTTTTATGTGGAAATTTCAACCGCAAGTTGGAATGCCATATGTAAATGGATGTTTCTGTCCCACCAGCAGCTCCCAAACACCCAGCACCACTTCCCAAATTACCACACTGAGGCATATATTAATTACAAATGCTCAGCCAATAGCTCAGGCTTATTACTAACTAGCTCTTACATTTTAAATTAACCTGTACTCCTTATTTACACTCTGCTATGTGGCTATACCTTTATTAGCATGGCACGTTCATCTTCTGCTCTTTCTGTGTCTGGCTGGCAACTCCTGACTCCATCTTTCTCCTTCCCATCATCCTTAGTTTCATCACCCTGCCTATACTTCCTGCTCGGCTACTGGCCAATCAGCATTTTATTAAACCAATTCAAATGACAAATCTTTACAGTGCATTGGCACAGGAGACTGCTTCCTAAATATAACACCAGTAGCACAGACACTGAGAACAACAATTAATAAATGGGACCTCCTGAAACTGAAAAGCTTTTGTATGGCAAAGGACACAGTCAATAACACAAAGTGACAGCCTACAGAATGGGAAAAGATCTTCACCAACCCTACATCTGACAAAGGGCTGATCTCCAAAATATATAAAGAACTCAAGAAACTAGACATCAAAATAGTGAACAATCCAATTTAAAAATGGGCTACAGAGCTAAACAGAGAATTCTCAAAAAAAGAATCTCAAATGGCTGAAAGACATTTAAGGAAATGCTCAACATCCTTAGTCATCAGGGAAATGCAAATCAAAATGACTCTGAGATACCATCTTACACCTGTCAGAATGGCTATGATTAAAAACACTGATGACAGTCTATGCTGGAGAGGATATGGAGTAAGAGGAACACTCCTCCACTGTTGGTGGGAGTGCAAACTTGTACAACCACTGTGGAAATCAGTATGGCNGNTTCTCAGAAAATTGGGAATGAATCTTCCTCAAGACCCAGTGATACCACTCTTGGGTATATACCCAAGGAATGCTCATTCATACCGCAAAGATACATGCTCAACTATGTTCATAGCAGCATTATTTGTAATAGCCAGAACCTGGAAACAACCTAGATACCCATCAACTGAAGAATGGATTAAGAAAATATGGTACATATACACAATGGAGTACTACTCAGCAGAGAAAAACAATGACCATATGATATTTGCAGGAAAATGGATGGAACTAGAAAATATCATCCTGAGTGAGGTAACCCAGACTCAGAAGGACAAATATGGCATGTACTCACTAATAGGTAGATACTAGATATAAACCAAAGGACAATCAGTCTGCAACCCACAGATCCAGGGAGGCTACCTAGCAGGCTACCTAGGATGACTGTAGCATAAAATAAGTTTGGGTTTTGCCCAGTCACTGGGTAAGCTTTAGTGAAACATTTCACTATTAGGATAAGAATTTGTAACTTGTATTTATGTTCAAACTATCTGTATATTATCTCTCCTGCAGTTGTATATCAAATGTTTTAATAAAAAAAAAATAAAAGGATTATTCCACAGCAATTCTGACTGGCAGGTGATGGGTACTGAGCAGGTGCATCTAGGATCTCTGAGCTATCTCTCTTTTGCTCTCTGCAACCATCTCCTGGGAAGGTGATTTATTGACACCATTTTATAGATGAAGAAATGAGGTTAGAGAGTTGAGTGACTTGCAGAAGGGGCCATGACTAGCGAGGACCAACTTGGGATTCCAATGAGATCTGCTTGCATCTCAATTAACTGCCTTCCTCACTGAAGATTTGGAAGAGGTGGGCTTGAACCAAACAAGAGTTGACGAGGATAGGGTTCGGGGTGAGTGTTACACTGAACAGAGAAAGAATGGGGAGGAGACTGGTAGTTTGGACAGTACAACAGCCCACAGGAATGGACGGAAGGCAGGCCTTCCAGGAGAACCCCAACACTGAGGAGGATGGAGCCAATTTAATCAGAATTAATGTCTTCCCAGAAAGACTCAGATGTCCAAAATAGTGATGATGATGATGATTATGATGATGACGATGTTGCCATTTTATGGAGCATTTTTGAGATGTTGCTACATATATCAGGAGCAACTTCACTTTGGGTCCTCCCAATAACCCTGTATGGGGGGAAATTGTTAACCTCTATAAGTAAGAAAACTCAGATTTTAAATTGTTTATTTATGTGTACATCTGTGTGTGTACCTGTACACATGTGTACACACTTTCATTTGCTACATGAGTGCAGGTGTNCTGAAGGCCAGAAGAAAGCATCAGATCCCATGAAGCTAGAGTTACAGGTGGTTATGAGCAGCCTGTCATGGGTGCTGAGAACCAAACTTGGACACTGAGCCTTTGCTCCAGCCCTAGGTAAGAAAACTCAAGCTCAAGCCAGGTGTGGTGGNNCACACCTTTAATTCCAGTACTCAGGAGGCAGAGGCAAGTGGATTTCTGAGTTCAAGGCCAGCCTGGTCTACAGAGTGAATTCCAGGACAGCCAGGGATACTCAGAGAAACTTTGTCTCAAAAAAACAAAAAACCAAAACCAAACAAAGAAAAAGAAAGAAAGAAAGAAAGAAAGAAAGAAAGAAAGAAAGAAAGAAAGAAAGAAAGAAAGAAAGAAAGAAAGAAAGAAAGGAAGGAAGGAAGGAAAAATCAGGCTCAAAGAAGCTGCTAACCCTCGGAGCTGGAAGCCATGCTGGGCCTCACCACAGCTTTAACCTTATCCTTGCTCAGCTGTGTGAGTAGGAACTGAGGGTTTGGTACCCTAGTCATTCTTCTTACACATGCTCAGAAATGGGAAAGAATGTAAGAATGGAAAAATGGGAGACAATTTTTGAGGTGCTGTTGAAAATACCTGGGTTTCTGGGCTTGAGACTGAAGGGATGAGAGAGCATGGATTATTGATTGGTGGTTAATAAATGCCACTGTGATTTGTCCTTTTCTTTCTTTAATTGTAAGTCTATGTGCTACATTGAAGCTCTTGGACCAACACACATGGTACTTGACAGAAGTGGGTGGTGCAGAAAAAGAGCAGCATGGCAACCTGCCCTGAGGACCAGAACTTCATCCTTCAACTGTACCTTAGGCCTGATGATAAGTATTTAGGGGAAAATGTTTTAAATGATGTGAGCTCACCCACATCAATCTGAGAATGTCACCAAGTCACCAAGATTCTGAACTTAGAGGATGAGAGAGTAGTTTTTTTTTTTAATTTTGTTTGTTTGGTTTTGTTTTTTGTTTATTTGTTTGTTGTTTTATGAGACAGGGTTTCTCTGTGTGACTCTGGCTGTCCTGGAACTCACTCTATAGACCAGGGAGGCCTCAAACTCACAGAGATCTGCCTACCTCTGCCTCCTGAGTGCTGGGATTAAGGGTGTGTGCCACCACTGCTTGGTGTGATTGGATTTTTTAAAGACAAGATTTCATGTCTCGGTGGTCTCTAATTTGCTATGTAGCCAAGGATGACTTTGAACTTTGGATTCTCCTGTCTCATGTAGAGCTCTTGTGTTACAAGCATGTATCACTGCATCTGGTTTATATGGTGTTTTGCATTGAACCCAGGATTTCATGTGTACTAGGCAAGCACTCTCCTAACTGAAAGGAGTGGAATCTGTATCAGCACCACGGACAGCAGCCAACCAGCCATGTTTGGGGAGCTGTTCCGAGTGCTAGGACTGAGAGCTGGCATACTCCTGCTCAGATCAAATGTGTCTTCTGCATCTTGGCACCAGTCCCGTGTTGCAGATGTATCATCTCACTAATACACCCAATAGGCCAGTGCTATAGGCATCATACTTCCCATTTTACAGATTCGAAGACAGGTGGCAGAGAACATCTTGTCTAGGGTACCCACAGATTGAGATGAAATGTGAATCTACAATGATCTGAGTAGTGATTTAGCCCTTCTCCCACACTTCCTCCACCTGTTCCCAAGGACTTCTCATCCTCCTCTTTCACCAGGTGTGAAAATCATGCTGAACCTCTTCAAGACTGTCACAATAATAGACCACATCTNGTGAGAAGCTGGCTCAAGAGCTGTTACTGCTGTGAGCAGTGTCCATTCCTGAATTATACTTCCAGCCTTGAGCAGCACTGTGGTTCAGGAAGCACAGTCTGCAGGCTGTCTGTGATGGATAGAAATAGCTCATCCAGTGGCTCTGGCCCCATCCAGAACTAGCCCAGGAGCTTCCATGGGCTCAGCTCCTCTCCAGTGGGCTTCCCATAGGGTGTCTCATACCATCTGCTCTCTGAGATCCACAGCCAAGGGCACCACCTGCAGCAAGCAAGATGAGTCTGAAGAGGTAATCCCAGGCCTGGCTTAGAAAATCCTTGAAGTCTAGATTCATTCCCACAGGAAATATGGAGACTCCTAAAAAACACTTTATTTTTTTGAGACAGGATCTCATGTAGCACAGACTGGCCTTGAGCTCATGTAGCCAATGATAACCTTGAACTCCTTACCCTCTTGCCTCCATCTCCCAAGTTCTGGGATTACAGATGTGCACCCCCCCCCATACCTGGTTTATGCAGTGCTGGGGTGGAACCCTGGGTTTAGTGCAAGCTAGACAAACACTCCACCAACTGAGTTCAATGCAGCCATACTCATCCATTTTTAAAGCCTTGACTCAGATCCAGATGCTCGACCATTTCCAGACACTTTCTCACTTTAATCTTCATCACACTCCTGTCAGGAATTCCTTTGAGGCAGCTCCACCCTGCCTTTCCTAATTAATGCTCATAGAGGGGGACTTATCCCAGGTTGCAACTGCTGAGGGCAGCAGAAACCTGTCAGTGTCATTCCTAACTGTGCTGGTTCATTTTTTGTCAACCTGACCCAAGTTTGGGTCAACTGGGAAGAGAAAATGCCTCTATAAGACTGGCCTGTGACAAATGGATGGAACTAAAAAATATCATCCTGAGTGAGGTAACCCAGACTCAGAAGGACAAACATGGTATGTACTCACTAATAGGTGGATACTAGATATAAACCAAAGGACAATCAGTCTGCAACCCACAGATCCAGAGAGGCTACCTAGCAGGAAGGACCCTGGGATGACTGTAGAATAAAATAAGTTTGGGTTTTGCCCAGTCACTGAGCAAGCTTTAGTGAAACATTTCACTATTAGGATAAGAATTTGTACCTCTATCTATGTTCAAGCTATCTGTATATTATCTCTCCTGCAGTTGTACATTGAATGTTTTAATAATAATAATAATAATAAAAAGAAAAAAAAGAACAAGTAAGATGCCTGTAAGGCCTTCCCACTTCCACAGATGCTTACATGTGTGAACATTGGACTGCAGAGGCCTTAGCAAGCCTCAGATCCACCCCTACACTCTCCACAGACTCTGTCTTCCAAGTTGCTTCCTGCCAACTGCAAACCTGAACTCTTGGGGCCTCTGATGCTGGCTGGGTTTGCCCCCAGGAGATGGGAGACAGAAGGATGGGTACAGAACAAAAAGAGAGAATGACCTCCAGGCCTCCCTTCCTGCTCTGGTCATCATGGGCAGACCAGAGCTGTCAGGTAGCACCACTGTGTCTTCCTATGGACTGTCTGGAGCACTAACACCCCCCAGCCCACCCCACCCCCTGGGGTGCCACCCTTCTTGGGGAGGCTCTCTAATAATGCCCACACATCTGTAAGCCAGCTTTCATAAACTGTCCTCATTTACACAAACAAACAAACAAACAAACAAACAAACAAACAAACAAACAAAAGACTGGCCTGTGAGGAAGGCTGTTTTCTTGGTTGGTAGTTGATGTAGGAGGATCCAGCTCACTGTGGGCAGAGCCACTCCTGGGCAGGTAGGTGGTCCTGGGGTGTAAGAAAGTAGGCTGGAGTCAGGTGATGACACGGGATTTGGCTTGTTTGATTAAATTCCTGCTCCCCTGCAAAAAAGAAAAAGAAAAAGAAAGCAGTCTGAGCAAGCCCTGAGGAGCAAGCCAGTAAGCCGCATTTTCCCACAGCCCCTGCTTTAGTTGCTTCTTCCAGGTTCCTGGCTTGAATTCTTTCCCTGATTTCCCTTCATCATGGACCATGATCCTTCGAAAGCTGGTGGCACTTACCCAACCCCCACCCTGGAGTTACTTTTACTGTATTTTATCACAGCAATAGAACTCTGCCTCATGCTCAGGCCTTTGCAATGGACAAAGGATTCAAACAAAGGCCTGAGCTGGGAGCTGAGCGGAGGCATCCTTTTTGTGCCTTTGGGGGCAGAGGGCACCCCAGTTGCAGCCATGAAACACTGGGTAGGTTCAAATGAATGGCACTCTCTGGATTCTTAGGTGGATGTATCTGTCCACATGAGTTCGGGAACTCTGGATTCTCAGGGTTCTCACCCTTATCTTGCATGGCACAGAGCACCTCTCAACAAGGGCTTTGGTCTCTCTGTAGTCTTTTATGTTCAATTGAAAGTACCAAAGACGGTATTTTCTTCACTCCTGGGGCTCTGCACTGCTGCCCTCTGCCTATAGTCCTCTACTACCTGAACTGCATGGCTAGGGCCACTCAACCTTCCACCAAGAAGCCTAGCCAAGACACTGTCAACTCAGGTAGGTGACAGTGCCCCATGTGTGCCAAGGGACAAGTGTCTATGGGGTAGATAAAAGCTGAAGTGGGATGTGATTTGTCTCCCTCACCCACACCTGTGGTTAAGGAAGTACTTGAAGGCTGGGGAATGCCACAGTGTCAGCCACCTGGAGGTTTCCTGAGTGCAGTCTCTCCTGGGAAGGGCCCAGGTGTGGGGCTTTGTGATGCTGGCCCCAAGGGTGGCTCTCCTTACTTGGTAGGTGGGAGTAGGAGGCATCAGCCTGTCCCTGGAGCAGCTGAGCCACCAGCTGGCAGGGCTTAGCACAGCACTGTCCAACCCCCAAGCTCTTATCTGCCAATTGAACTAGTTTGTGTCAGGACCAAATGCGAATAAAATTTAACTCCATCCCCATGTCGGTAAGTCCAGTGTGCCCAGCTGCACCCAGTTGACACTGTGAGCCCTCTGTCACCTGCCTAGGTGTTTAGGTGTCATATGTCTGTGTCTCCATATGAATATGTATGTGCCTACAGATGTGTGCCTCTATGTGTCGGTACATGTGAGCTGTGTGTTAACTCATAAGCACATGATGGATACATGTGCATTACTAGAGTCTAATGCTTACTGCACCTATGGAAGTTTAAGTCTCAGCACAGCCACTCCCCAGCTGAGACCTGCAGCAGGTCACTTCACTGTGTGAGCCTTGATTTCCTTGTCTGTAAGATAAGACTGGGAATTAAAACACTCATCCTTGTGTGGCTTTTGTAAAGAGACCAAAGCAATACATGTAAGTACTTAGCACGGGGCTGGAGTTGTGGGAAATGCTTCACAAATGTTGGCGATAACTACTTGTTGCACCTGTCTGTGTGTGTNTCTAAGCACCTGTTTATGGTCCACCCTGGGGCAGAGTGTGCCTAAGTATAAACATAGTGCATCCTTGACTTTAACTCAGCATTTAATTAATAGTGTGCGCGCGCACGTGCATGCGTGCGTGTGCATGTGTGTGTGTGTGTGTGTGTGTGTGCATGTGCATGCACATGTGCCTCTTGTGTATGTGGAGATCAGAGGACAACTTTGTGGAGTCAGTTCTCTCCTTCTGTTTTTATGTGAATTCCAGGAATTGAACTCATGTCACTAGGCTTCAGCAGCAAGCTCCTTTGCCTGCTGAGCCATCTTGTCAGCTTCTAACTGTATTGAGGTTTTTTTTTTGTTTGTTTGTTTGTTTTTTTTTGCTTTGTCTTATTTTTTTTCGAGATGGTTTCTCTGTATACCTCTGGCTATCCTGGAACTCACTCTGCAGACCAAGCTGGGCTCGAACTCAGAGATCCACCTGCCTCTGCCTTCTGAGTGCTGGGATTAAAGGTGTATGTTNCTCCTGGCTGTATTAGTATTTTTAAACCTTTTTAAACTTCTGTGATACCTTGGAAGCCAGTGTTAATGAGGCTTTAGTTCCTGACACTTTAAAACTCCTGGTTTTCAAACACGAAGTGAAAATTAACTCAAAACTTTGCTTTTATTTATTTATTATTATTTTTTAATCTGAAACACACATGCACACACACACAGTGAGCCCTTCATGCCCAGGTAACATATACGTAGCATACACAAGTGAACATGTGAACATAAATTACCGTGCTTGATCATCATGGCCCATCTGTGTATCCAGCTTAGGAACTGGCACATGCAGACAGAAATTGGTTTTTCTTGACTGAGTGACTCTGCCTTGGAAGGCGATGGAAATCTGTGTGAGCCAGAACTCTTAAGAGCCTAAGACAGTAGAGGGGGCAAGTCCTGACTCTTGCCCAGACTCCAGAGGACACAGCTATTGTTTTCACAAGTACCTTACAACAGAGCACTGCACTGGAGGCAGCTGGTGGGTGCACAGGCCTCTCATCCTGTCTGGTTCATCAGACATGAGAGGTTTGCCCTGAGCTGTACCTCCTCTCTGGCCTCACCCAAACCTAGTGGTACAGTTAGACAACACCCAGAACTCCTCCTGCTTGGGAGTGATGGGTTCTGAACAGGCCACACCAGTAGATGTGACATTGCCCAAGGCTTGGGGAGGGTGCCGAGAAAGCAGAAGAGATCCACTCTGTAGGTTAAGGGAAGGCAGAACCAGGATCCACTGTGTCACTCCAGGGAGATGGACAATGAAATTGAGAGTAAATGCTTAGCAAATTAACAGGTGACTTTTTTGTTCATTGAATTTTAAAGAATAAGGACTGTATTTGTCACCAATGTTCACAACAGTATCATTCACAATATCCATGATGTAGAAACTGTCCAGATGTCCCTGGACAGAAAAATGGATATACACAGTGTGGTCTATACACATTGTGGAATAATAATTAGCCTTAAAAAAGAGTGAAGTCATGTTATCCTTATGTATGACCCTTGAAAACATTGTGTTAAATGAAAGAAGTCACCAATGGAAGGGTTGCCATCATATGGTTTCATTCAGGTAATAGACTGAGAATGGTCATATCATAGACAGGAAATGTAGAATGGAAGTAACCCAGAGGGAGGAGAGTGGAGAGCTAGTATTTGATGATGGAGTGTCATGCAACCTCCAGAAAATTGAGGGACAGATACTCATCACCCCCAAAAGATTCTTCATGCTTCCTACTGTGAGTCACCACCTCCCACCTAATATCTTGCCTCCATCAACCTGTTTCCATCCCACCCCCACCCCACCCCTGATGTCAATACAAGCTGAGTACCTCTTACCTGAAATACTTAGGGCCAAAGGTATTTTGGAATTTTTCAGAAGTAGGAATATTTTGCATTTATATAATGAGGGATTATAACCTTGGGGATGGGATCAATTTTACAGGATGTTTTTGGCATGCCTGCCTTTGTCTGTGAGCCATTACATGGAGTCAGGTTTTAAAATTTCCCCTGACTTGGGAGCACTTAGAATTCAGATTTTTGGGTCTTTGGGCTCAAGTAAAAGGCCTCAAGTCCTAAGAGCCCATTGCTCTAAGGGGAAGTGGGTGGAAAGGAGAGGGCAGGGGTCCTCAGAGGTGGAAGTGGGGCTCTGCCTGGCTGTGTTTCACTTGGTACAATGCACTGGAGACCTGTCCACATTGTATGAGTCTGTAGTTCTTGCCATGGCATATTAAGACAGTGTGTGTGGAGACAGTACCATATATACTTGCCCACCATAAAGGCTATGTAAGTCCTTTACATTTTGGATAACAATGAAGATACCAAATGTACACACAGGTGTTTCATCAGCCCTGCTTCCATCTCTCCTGGTTAAACACCTAGGAGTGTAATCACTGGTTCCTGTGAAGAGGGAGAAGTTAATGCCACAGAAAACTGCTATGTTGGTCTCAGGTGGGGGAGGCTTATTGTATTAACTTCACTTTTTTGTTCTCTAGCAGCTCATTTTATTGAATTTCCATGAACATGGCCCACAATGGTTGGAAGACAGGAAAACACCAGGTCTTGCCTGTGGAGACCCACAAAGGTTTCCTAGTGAGATCTGCACTTGCTTTACCCAGCAGGGCTGCATTAGAGGATTGCTTGACCAAGTGTATGGTTACCAGGTGATTGGAAAGGGTCTGCACTTGGTTGTGCTAGGGGGAGGTCTTTTGCTCCACCCCTTGGCATTCCTATAAATAGCCCTTTAGAAGAGACAAGAAGGGGCTGGTGGATTATGATCCAGGCCCTCCCGAGGCTATCCTGTGTTTCTATCTATTTCTCTCCTCTATCCTTCTAATATATCTTATCCCTCACTCCTCAAGAGTACCCTGTCATAAAATGTGGGAGCCAGTTGCCCAGCTGGGCTCCCACAAATGGCACCAGGAACAGGGACAGGAGACTTGGCAAAAGGAGAGAGGGGTTGTTGCAGGTGTAAGGGGGCATGCCCAATAAGGAATTAAAAATAAAGGCGACGGTATTTTATTCTTTGGAGTGAAAGTTAGNCAGCTGGATGTTGAAGTTAAAAGTGAGTGAGGCTGCAGTGAATATTTCTCTCTATCTAGATTTCTTCCTGTCTTTCTCTCTCTTAATTTCTATCTAGAAAAATTAGAAAAAAAATTTAGGGTAAGAAAGAAAAACTATAAGGTAGAATGTAGGAATATAATGTAAGAAAAAACTTAGGATAAGATAAGCAACAAGACAGAGGAACTATGTCCTTGATTTTCTAACTATAGAACTATGAACACAAACTCCTGGAGAAGAATCAGAGAAAAATCTATCAAAGATGAGAAAAACAGGCAGGAAAAGATTCCTGTGGAAGCTTTTGGCCTGTGGACAGCTTATATTTAAGTCCTGAGTGGCAGACAAAAGAATTTTCCCTGAGGCAAATGCAGGTGAAATAAAACTCTTCACTCTGCTGACATTGTTACTGTCTGATAACATCTTGCCATCAGAATTAGTTTCCTTGGCCATGAAGCCAAGAATGGGAACATAAGTCTTGGGGAAAACTTAGTAATCTTTCTCTCAAAAACTGAAAGCTTTCTTGGGGAAAACTTAGTAATCTTTCTCTAAAAAATTGAAAGCTGTNCAGGTCTTTCCTTCTCATATTTTTTCTCTTACTGTAAGGTCAAAAATTTAACGCTGGGGATGGCCACATGGCTCAGAGGTTAAGAGCACTGGCTGCTCTTCCAGAGGACCTGGGTTCAATTCCCAGCACCTGCATGGCAGTTTACACCTATCTATAACTCCAGTTCCAGGGCTTCTGACACCCTCACACAGACATACATGCAGGTAAAACACCAATGAACATAAAATTAAAAAAAAATTATATATATGAAGCTCCTAGATGAATATAAGGATGAAGATTTAAAAAAAATGCCGGGCAATGGTGGCACATGCCTTTAATCCCAGCACTTGGGAGGCAGAGGCAGGTGGATCTCTGTGAGTTCAAGGCCAGCCTGGTCTACAGAGTGATTTCCAGGAAAGGTGCCAAAGCTACACAGAGAAACCTTGTTTCG
>LZPO01027454.1:117934-136099 GCA_001675575.1 Neotoma lepida | reverse complement strand
ATCTATCAGAATGAGAAAATCACCTGTAATTGCCCTAGGGGGGAAGCAAACCCTCTCTGCTAGTCCTGTCTCCTTCAAGCCAATATTAGAAAAACAGCAGCTAGAATTCCCTGCAACCAGAGCCTATGCCTGAGAAAGCGCAGGCAGAAAGCCCAGAAGGGACAGCTTCCCCCAGGCTGGAGCTGCAGCAGAGGCAGTGCAGGACCCAGGGAGGGGCTGCTGACATGAAGGCAGCAATGGAGGCTTTGAAATCTTCCCTGCAATGAGGGAGGCAGGGTCTAAGTTCCTAGACTGGGGACTCAAGCCCTTACCCCCAGAACAGAAAGCAGTTAGCAAAGAAACTGAGCCCCAGCTGAGGCATNAGAAACTCTGCATCTTGGAGAAGGGACAAGTGGGGACAAGCAGGAGATCTATGGGGGGGAGGGGAATCTCTCTGAAAAGGCTGAAAAGGCTTTTATTTCAAGTACTTTCATATTCTTTCACTGACCTGGTAAGGCAGGAAACAAGTGCCAATCCGTAAGTGTGCTGGGCCGCTGTGGCCCACTCCAGGAAAGGTGAAGGAAAAGGGCAAAATCTTGACTCAAAAACCTCCCATGGTAAAAGCAAAACCTTGAATACAGACCGTGTGAATGGAAGTTTTATCCCAGACCCAGAAAGGCAGCATGGGAAATATAGTCCATAATGTAGTTTATAACAATGTGACAATATAGAGAAAGGCAGTTTGGGAAATGAAGTCTGTAACAGAGATACCAGTATTACGCTGCCCAAAAACTCTGTTTTTTCAGTGTTTCTTCAGCTCAAAATGATATTTTTTCCACAAGCTTCATTAGCTTGTCTCTCAAGAACCGGAAATAGGTGAAGAGCTTGCCTGTCAGGAGACAATTAAAATGCTAATACTATTTGCCAACAAGTCACTTTGAAACCCTTTAGAAAACTAGGGAAAGAGGTCCATACACTGGGAAATTGCTTTAGGTGTGAAAAAAGAAAAAACTATGGGCAAAAAAAAAAAAATAAAAAAAATAAAAAACTTGAGTTGTGCTTGAAATGCAAGAGAGAAACAATGACATCATTAAAAAAGCTCATGATAATCTTAAAAAGCAGCTTTAAAAAATTAAGAAGAAGGAATTTTACCCTTAGTCAAGCTTAGAGCCACTGATGAATTAGGCTCTGACTTCAAACTGTCAGGAAAACTTTCAGAAGGATATCAAAGCTAACCAGAAACCCTGAACTTNAGAAATGATTTGCATACTTTCTATCTTGTTGAAAGAAAATATAATAGTTCTGTTAAGAAATCTTTTTTAGATGTTTTGTTTGTAAATTAGTTCTATTAAGAGATCTCTTCTAGATGTTTGCTAAGGTTTATAAAGTAGTCAATGTAAGTTTGTAAAAAGTATTAATAAATATAGTGATATTCATGTTAGTTATAAATATGTATAGTGATGTTAAGAAACATCTTCTAGATATGTGCCAAAGTTTGTAAAATAGTTCTATAGAGTTTCCTTTTGAATTAAATATGTAAAAAGTATAAATATTGAATGTAGAAAGTGTAAATGTTGAATGTAAGTTTGTAAAAAGTGTATAGTGATGTTCATATTAGAATTATTTTTATTGCTCCATTAATATCTGTCTAGTCTGGACAAATTAGGTAACATTAATTTTTAAAGGATAAACCAAATCAATCCAATTAGAGGCATCTTAAAGTTTTTATTACTCTTTTACCTTCAGATATATTTGAATACTTTTTATGGTAGCTTAAAATATAGTTTTGTGGTCTCAGTAGCCCCTGGAAAACTTGTGAAGATGTCATAATTAGGGGAGTTTTTATGTCTTCTTTCTAGAAGTTTCCACTCCTGTTTTTGTTTAGAAAGGGGTAGGTCTCCCACAAAGGGATAAGCCTCCCACAATTGAGTTAGTTTATAAAAATGTCTTTATAATTAGCATGGGTCTTTGTTTACTTGAGTGGATACTTTGACGTGATTTGAAATGACTGTTTTCTCCTGGGAATCAAAATAGTGTCTTGAAAATTTTATTGAACATCTGTTAGAAGAGAGTTTTTGATCCAGGAAAAGGGCTTAGTACAGCTGAGACTGCTGTAGTCACCTTAGATCCATTCCAAAAAGGATATTCCATGTTTATCATCCTCTACTCCTTTACTGGGAGGTGTGGTAGCTATGGAGAGTGCTGTTGATCCTTGCAAGCTCTTAGTAGGGACCTGGGCCAGAGCTGAGTTAGGCTCTGTACCCCCTCTTGCCAGAGGCTGGTAGCCAAATGTGGGCAACTTTCCTCTTGATAGCTTCCTGAATGTATGTATGTAAAATTAATCAAGAAGAATGACCTAAGACAGACACAGTCTATCTGAGGGGCCTGGGGGGCCCTTTATTATATCAAGAAGGGGGAGTTGTGGAGGCTCACAAACATTTCCTAATGAGATCTGAGCTTGCTTTACCCAGCAGAGCTGTATTAGAGGACTGCTTGACCATGTGCATGGTCAACAGGTGTCTGAGATGGTCTGCACTTGGCTGTGCTGTGTGTCTTTGGCTCCACCCCTTGGCATTCCTATAAATAACCCTTTAGAAGAGACAGAAGGGGCTGGTGGATATTGATCCAGGCCCTCCCGAGGGTATCTTATGTTTCTGTTTCTCTCCCCTCTATCCTTCTATCTAATATCTCCTATCCTCTCCTCAAGAGTGCCCTGTCATAAAATGTGAGAGCCAGTCTCCCAGCTGGGCTCCCACACTTGCCTCACTGTCTCAAGAGTCCTGGGGAAGCAGTGGGGAAAGGTTCCCAGCAGAGAGCTGCATTGCAAAGACCCACAGGAGCCTGGGAGCCTTAGATTTGGAATGGTGTTCTGGTTGAGCCAGGGGAGGCTTGGAATGGTGCCAATGGTCAGATTGTGCCCCATGCTGGAGGCAGAGCTCAGACTGTCTGAAGGGGGTGTGAGGAGCTGCTGAAGGTTCTTAAGCAGGAGAAAAACTGATTTTATTCATATTGTAGAAAGGCTCCTCCAAGGTAGGAGGAGCTGGCTTCTTGGAGAGACCAGACCAGAAAAAAGGAGGCCAGGTCAGGGCCTTGACAGTGATGCATTAAGAAGGTAAAATGCGAAGAAGCTGGGGTGTACCAGTGGGTAGGAAGTAAGACTGCGATTGGAGAGACAGAGACCCAGCTGCCAGACCCTGAAGGCCCGGTGCCCCTTAGGAAAGTGGGTGGGAAGTGGGGGGAAGGGTCTGTAGAAGTGGAAGCCAAAAGGAGACCTCCCAGCTCTGCGGCTGGGGGCTTGCCTGAAGGAGAGTCTTCCCCCACCACCAATCCGGATCTGATTCAGCTGTCACTCAAGCAGTTGCTAGTCCTGCAGGCCCATTGTCCTGCTGTGATTTGGTCTTTGGCGAGAGTAACAAAGAGCTCAGCTCCGGAGTAGGCTCTGGGCTGGTTGTGGGGGAGGGGACAAAGCGGGGAAGGGGGAGGAAGGAGCTTGGCTAGTCTGCCCTGCACATTACTTCAGGCCCTGCTTAGAAACCTGTGTGTTTGGGGCTGGCACGGTGGGGCTGTGTGCACACGGCTATATGTGCGCTATATGCTCATGTGTGTGTATGTGGGTAGGAGCGTGCTGGGCACTTGGCAGGCCGTACCAGCCTAATTCTGCACACCCTCAGGCATCTCTGTATTGCCTAGGCCCACCGGGAGGAGCATATCTGTGAGCCTCCTAGTCCTTCTGCGAAATGGCTGCCCTGAGCCGCTGCTAGCCCCAGTTTCATCAAGGATTTCTGGTTTCTTTAGCCTGCTCTCTCCTTGGTCACTTGGCCCTTACTTGAGTGTGGCCCCATTTCCTGCTGGGCTTGACTGAGCCAGTGCATATGCACGAGTTTGGGGAGTGTTTGTGCACAGGGAGCGCTGCAGTTCTTTGGTGGACCTGAATGCATACTTTGTATGAACACATGCAGGTATTTGTGCCCACATATGAGTGCATATGCCTAGTGTGAGCATCTTTACATGAGCACATGAGAACACTTGTGAAAATGGACACTTGGGCATGTGTCCATTCGGGTGTGTGGATCTGTGCACTTTTTAGTGCATTTGCAGAAATTTTTAGTGGGGTAATTCATGTCTGCAGTTTGAGGTAGCCCTGGTCAGCAAGTTGCTCATCCTAGGCTCCCCTGGGCTTATGAAGAATCTGTTCCCTCTCCAAGGGGAACTGCTCCTGAGAGTTGAGCTTGTTTTGTTCCAAACACTGTGTGCTGTGGGAAGTGAGGAGAGAGCTCCAGCCTGTTTTTACCTCCTGGGAAGTTGCACTTCCCCTATGCCAGGAGGGTGGGGACTGGGTTCAATAAAGCCTATAGACCCTAAGTTACTTGCAGTATCAGACAATATTCAAAAAGCGAGACNCAGAGTTGCTGAAAGAGACTTTGTTCCATGAAGGGCTTATACAAGAAAGACACCAAGCCCAGAAGAGACCAACAAAATGATCAACAATCAAACTAAATAAAAATAAATAGACTCCATGCAGTGAAAGGAGTCAAACCTAAAAGGCAAACAAACTCATTAGAAATAATTATCTATGTATTATGCTATAGCCTGAAATGAATATATAAAGAGTTCCCACAAATAAAAAAACAAAACAAAAACCATCACCCGTGAAGTGGGTGTCAAACAGTAACTCAATAGTGATATGAGCTAGAAAATATGGTCAGCTGTGTGATGATATTTTGTGTATGTATACTCTAACAAATAAATCTTGCCTGAAGATCAGAGGGCAAATCGAGCCACTAGTTAGCCTTAGAGGTCAGGCAGTGGTGGCATACACCTTTAATCCCAGCACTTGGGATCTCATGTCTTTGCTCCCAGTACTTAGAAGGCACACACACCTTTAATCCCAGCACTAGGGAGGTGGAGACAGGAAGTGATACGGCTGGGTGGAGAAAGGCATATAAGGTGGGAGGAGACAGGAGCTCGGTCCCTTCCAGTCTGAGGACTCCTAGAGGTAAGAAGTCTTTCTACTGGCTAGCTGCTCTGCTTCTCTGATCTTTCAGCATTTACCCTGATATCTGGCTCCAGGTTTTTATTAAGACCAATTAAGATTCGTGCTACATAGTTGTTTCAAAAGGATGTTACAAATGGGACAAACGGATAAAGCTTAACCCTTTTAGTAACAATAAAAACGTGAAAAACTATTATTATTATATGCAAACACATACTCTTCAACAACGGGGTATGAGCCTGTCCACATGCAATTGTTGGTTGGAATGTAAATCGTATCACACAGAGAGTATGTTTTAACAGTTGCTGTCAAGATATAAATTATATTCTACACTCCAGCAACCTGACTTCTAAAATTTGTTTTATAAGATTACTAGCACTGGAGACAGCACAAAAGTATTCAGAAGCAGGTTGAGTGTCATTCAGAGGAGGTGATTGGCAGCATGTGGCAGACCTGGACTGTGGGGTCTGGCAGCACCATTAACAAGGGAACACCCCACATGAGTAGCTGATCAACTCAAAGTGAACTCACTGGCATTTTGTAGGCTTTTTGTCTCATTTTGCTTTATTTGGGCTTTTGTTTGTTTATTTTTATTTCCATTTTTGTGTTTTTGTGGGGTTTGTGTGTTTGTGTGTGTTTCTTGTTTGATTTTTTTTTAAAGAGAGAAGAAAAAATGAAAATAAAGTAGGGGTGGGAAGGGAGGTGGGGAAGATGAAAATATACTGTATAGAAAAAAAATTCAATTAAGAAAAAGGGGGTATGCTGCACCACACTGTCAGTGTGATCTGCCGNGTGCTTCCTAAGCACTGCAAAATAAATGCAGTGAAACTACCCATCAGATATTCCCACCCATGTTGCCGGCAAAGTTCTGTGTGTAAATGGGCTTAGCATTTTGAAAATTACCAATGTGGGTTTTTTAAAATTAATTTTGAATATGATTTCTGAAATAGTGGGCTAGGGAATGCCATCTCCTAATTGGAGACAATTAGGATCAAAATAGAAGACATAAAAGGAGGGCCTGTGAAATGGGTAAAGTTGTACTTGCCACCAAGCCTGATGACTGAGTTCCATTCCGGGGAGACCCACTTCGTGGAAGGAGAGAACCAACTCCCAAAAGTTGTCCTCTGACCTCCACACATAGCACCCCCACCTGCTGTGAGTAAAGCAGGGCTCTGCTTCCCCGAAGCTCAGGTGCCTGTGTGGTAACATGGCCCAGTGTAGGTGCCCCTGAAGTTGTGCTTGTGGGAACAAGCCCCAACCATTGAGAAATGTGGGTACTGCTGAGCTGCCATTAACGGATATAGGCGCCGTATGTTCCCCATGTATGAGAAGCTGCTGTGGCCAGCTAACTAGCCAGCTTCTGGTAAGCCAAAACCTCATACTCTGCTCTACAGACAGACTCCCACATTGAGTCAGGGCTGACTCCATGGCCAGTAGAATACAGTGCAAGTGGTGGCNTGTGATTCCAGGACTAAGTCATGGCACAGTCTAGCTCTGTCTGTCTGGTTTTCTTGGAGGCTGTGGGCTCTGGAAGACAAAATGAGCAAGCAACCTCTATCCCCATTTCTAGATTGTGATATATGTTAACATTTGTGACACTGTAAAACATACATATATGTACACAGGCACTGAGATGTCTCATTGGGTAAAGATGCTTGCCACCAAGCCTGAATAGAAAGAAAGAACCAACTCCTACAAACTGTTCTCTGACCTCTGAGCGCACGCACACACACATTCCCACACATAGATACACACACATGTGTGCATGTACACACTTTCATGCATGGACACACAAATATAATTTAAACTTTTTTTTAATGTCTTGAAGTGTCCAGGATCAACCAAAAATTCTAGTTACTCCTAGGGAGGTTTTTATACTCTATTATTTTATTTATTGTTTTTTGAGAAAGGGTTTCTCTGTGTGGTCCTGGCTGTCCTGGAACTCACCAGCCTGGCCTCGAACTCCTCCTGCCCGTGTCTCCTGAGTGCTGAGAATAAAGATGTGCACCACCACCACCAGTCTACTTTATTATTTTTATTGATCAATCTTTAAAAAAAATAGAAATGCTTAGGAGAAGTGGAAGAGAGAGAAGACACGGATTATGCACATCTCTGAGACTATCCCTTGGGTAGGTAGAGCTGGGTTCAAATCCTGGTTCCACCACTCACTAACTGGTACTAAAGGACAGGTTAATGAAGTTTTCTGAGCCTGAGTTTTCCTAGTTATAAAATGCAAGAGGCTAAAGTGTCTCATCTGGTAGTGAACACTCAGTGCCCAATCTGTGGAAAGCCCCCTGGCCAGCGACTGACAAGACAATATCAGCTTGGTAGATAATACCTTCTACCAGATATTTCAGATATTACTTTCTGAAATAATTTTGAGACTTTGAAAGGCAGCTGGATATGGAACTCAGTGGTAGAGTGCCTGTCCAGCATGTGACTGATGGCTATGGTTTTTATCCTCAACAATGCAAAGGAAAAAAAAAAATCAGGATTACCAAAGGAAGAGTGTAAGAGTCACACATGGTCGGTCCATTTAGACTAGAACAAACAACGGCTAACATTTGTTTCAGTTCTTTAAAAACTTGATTTAGATTTATTCTTTTGTGTGTGGGGGTGTTTGCCTGAATGTATGTATACACTTGCCAGCCTGGTGCCTGTGGAGCCGGAAGAGGGCATCAGTTCCCCTGAAACTGGAGTTACAGATGGTTGTGAACTGCCATGTGTGTGCTGGGAACTGAACTCAGGTCATCTGCAAGAGTAGCAAGTGCTTTAACCACTGAGCCATCTCTCCAGCACTGTTTCAACTCTCTCCCAAAAGATACAAATAATATGTACATATTCTCTTATTTATTATTATTACTCTATATTATATTTTGAGATGTATCCTGGACTTGGCCTTGAACTCACTGTGTAGCCAAGGATGACCTTGAACTTTGTTTTTCTTTCATTTTTTGGCAATTGTATACATGTATACATTGTATTGTGAACATATTCACATCCAACCAGTCTCCGACCTACCTGTAGGTTGGGTTTTTTGTTTTGTTCTCTGTGTATGTAGTAGCCACAGCTTCTGTGTGACTATTTCAGCCACATCATATCTGGAAGACAGCATTTCACAGGACTTGTCTCTGTCCTCCAGCTCTCACAATCTTTCTGCCTCTTGTTGACATTGAACTTCTGATCCTCCTGCCTCCACCCTCCAGAGTGATGGGATTACAGCCATGAACCACTATGCCATGTGGTGCTGGAGATCCAACCAGGGCTTCATGCATTCTAGGTAACCGCTCCACCCAAGCTACATCCCTAGCCACTGTTCTCCCTTTTAAAACTGGAGNAGTTGAAATGGTGCTCAATGAAGAGTTCCAGTGCAGTATGTGCAAAACCCTGGGTCTATCCCTAGTAACACACACACACACACACACACATGCACACACACACACACACGCATGCACATACATGCACACACACAAGCATTCACACACATGCACGCACACACACACACGCACACATGCATGCACACACACACACGCATGTACACATGCACACATGCACACACACACGCATGTACACACACATGCACATACACGCACACACACACATGCACACACACAAGCATGCACACACACACACACACACACACACACACACGCACAGTACTAGAAGGTATGGTAGGGAGATCAGGAGAGAGGAATCCAAGCTACCTGGGGAAGGAGAGGTACTCCTGGTGGGCTCTGGGAGCTGTAAAGTTTTCTGGCCTCTTATTTTCTAAGACCACCTGCACAATTATCCCTCTCTTCCAGCTCATCAGCATAGCCAAAGTTATAGAGAATGTCACCCTGCACACCCAGCCCCTTTGTCCCATGTCAGCCCAGCAAAATCACCTGCGCACAGAGAGCTTCCCAATCACCAAATATTACTCTGTGTCAACCACCCACAACCTCACCTGTTCACTCATACATGNTGCCATATGCACAGTCCTGTGATTGTTTCAGTGTCCTGCACATGGTCACTCAGAAGCACTATATATAATGTCCTCAGCTCAGTCACATAAATACCCCCCTCCAGGGTCACTAGCAGTCATCTATGTCCCATCAGCCCTTCCAGGTGACATGATGCTTCCCCACAGAGTCCTGACTTCAGGCTCACTGCCACTGTGTCCCTATAGCCCAGCACGGGTCTGGTGTCCCCCTTAGGACATGGCCTGCCACTGCCACTATTTAGGAGCTGGCACCAGCCATGGTGTGGCCTCCCCCAGAAGCAGAGCAAAGGTGAAGGAAAAGGCTCCTGTTGTGCGGGTGACTGAGGAGAGCAGAGCCCCTTGGTGTCCCTCCCCAAAAGGAACCAAGCAGCAGCTATGCTTAGAGTTGTGTCAGACTCTTTCCAGACCTGGAGTGATGGTGGGGTCCCACAGAAATGGTCCCAGCAGTCTCCAGGGAAGGCTGGCTCTCCAGGCAACTGGCCCTGCCGTGCTAGGGGAGGACAAGCCTGGAACAAATCTGGGGTGGGAGTGTTAGACAAGGGAAGATCACAACAATGAGAGCAATGCCAGGGTCCTGGGTCTCAGCTCCTGCCTCCAGAGAGCATCTGGCCCTCTGCTGTGAGAAGGGTAGGGACTCAGCATCTTGACCTTTAACCCACCAGGTACCTCACTGGCCCCTTTCCAAAGAAGGTGACTACCATAGGCTCATGAGATGCACAACTCTGAAATCACCTACATCTAAGTCAGAACTGAAGCTCTGATTTTTATAGCCATGAGCCTCAGTTTCCCTCCTCGTAAAATGCAAATAATTTTCACCTCTCATGGTTGTTGTGAAGAGTATCAGGAGTTAAAACCATGGGCACACAGTAGGGCCTCAACCAGCCAAGAAGCCTTGGACTGTGTGACCTCTTTCCTAAGAAAAGACTGTCTTGTTTAACCCTGGATCCCAAAGCCTAGCCTGCTGGCACACAGTAGGTGCTTAATATTTGTTCATGGGATTAATCAAGCATCCTCAACAGCCTCCAGCCCTCAAACCTTGCCTCATCATTAGTCACCTTCTTCCCAAACTCTGGTCTCTAGGGTTTTCCCTGCAGAGGCCAACCAGCAAGTCAACAAGGCAAGAGTTGGTCACCTTCCACGGCTGGGAGCCCTGAGCTGCAATGACAGATCTTAGTCACTAGGGGGCGAAGTCTCTTAAGGTTTCTGCAAGGACTCAGGTCCTTTTTTGCCATTCAAGGGCCACGGGGGTGGGGGTAGGATTGGGAGGACTAGAAAGGGTGCAGACAGCTAGGTCCTGTCGGTCTGCCCCTCTGGGTAGAGAACCTTGGTACTGCTCTCCTGAAACTCAGTGGAAGAGAGCCTTACACTCTGTTTTATTTGGCTACTCAGAACACGGCATTTAGTCAGGTTTGACTAGTCTCCAACCCCTGAAGTTTTAACCTATTCACCTGGCTTTTCTTTACTCACTATGGTGGCACACCCAAACTTCAAGATTACTTGTTGTCCTCAGCTGAGAAGCCCAGGATAGCAAATCTAGGTGACCCATCTGCTACCCATTTGGTAGATGGAAGAGCTGAGGCCCACAGAGGAGAATCCTGCTCTCAAGGAGCCACAGCGAGGAGGAAGTCAGCCTGAGACCCAAGCCCAGTTCCTCTTTTTCACAGAGCTGTTTTGCACTGTTCCCCTAGGGGAGGAAGACCTTGAAGTCTTCCTCGAGTTCTAGTCACTGCCTTGGAGAAACTTCCTGCCCTGCCTCATTGCATCCTCCGCCGACCTCTTAAGTAATGTCTCTCTGTATTTGTGGCTGCAGCCAGGGAGTCCTGGCAAGGGCAGTACTGGTTTACAACTAACAGATCACAGTCTGTTTGTCCCTGGGACTGTCTGACTTTTGGGCCCAGCTCCTTTGTCTTATACTTGGTCAAACCACATAAGATTGCCATTCCCTTAGGCCAAAGAATTTAAAATATCTGGTATGCTTAAACTACTGCTCTAGAGGACATCCCTTCCCTGTTTATCCTAAAGGAAGGTACCATTCATTGAACTGTTTTAGTGGTGGTGAGGGGTAAAGGGTGGGTTTCTTCAGGTGCAAAACAGGAGATTACTATTGCTGGAGAGAATGGCTGCCAAAGCGCCCCCAGGAACCTACATAACCAAACTCCAGAAGTCATGGACCTTGGATGGGGGAGATGCAGGGTGCATGGGGTAGAAAGAGAGTTGTTTCAGTCATGTCATGGAGACTCCTTGGAAGCAGAACAAATCCACATGGTAGGAATGTAGAATGTCACAGAATGCCACGGAATAACATGCATAGAGAGAAGGTGAATGTCGAGGAATGTCATAAGATGCTTTGGAATGTCAAAGAATGTCACAAGGTATCGTGAGTTCTTGTAAATGTCAAAAGATGCCTTAGAATGCATAGTTGGTCATCAGAGTCATCGGATGTCAAGGACCATCTTCCAGTGCTACTAAGCAATGCTGCAAATCAGATGACTGTAAATGTCACAACTGACTTGGAAGGTCCTCCTGGTCTGTAGTAGGCTGCTTGCCAGGAAGTCACAGGATGTCATGGGAACCTCAAGCCTGGGAAATACTTTGGAGATCACAGGGGTTCACTTGCACATTTTACAGATGAGGAAACTGGGGGAGGGGGAGGGCACAGTCCCCATCTGGTGGACATACAATCATAGACAGAAACAGATTTGTCTTCTGAGTCTCCGGCCTCCCAGGCTGTGCAGCCTCCCTGGGCCAGGGGCTCTTGGGGACTAATTAACCCTGTGATGGAAACAGCAGTGCCCAGGGGGTATTGAGCAAGCCTCCCAATTCTGGCTGGTGCTGGCCCTCTGTCAGGATGGGAATTAACTCCACTTGTGGGGCTTTCTGGTCTGGAGCATAAAATAATGAGTTATTTACGTGGAAATCAACAGCATACCAGCTCTGCAGCCTGGAGAGGGTGGGTATCTTGGGGGAGCCCTTGAGGGTGCTCTCCAGGCCCTGGGCCACAGATGGTGCCTCTAGCCTTCTGGGGGATAGTCCTTGCATAGCCAAGGACTTAGAAGTGCCAGTTTGGTCTAGAGCTTTTGGTAGAGGCCTGAAGGCTTAGGAGAGTGGGGTCAGGCATGAAGGGTGGGGAAGCTGGTGAGGGACCTGGAAGGGGAACCTCTGATGTGGGCAGAGATGGTTATAAGAGTGGAAGTGAGCTTGTAGTGTGAACCTGAGACACCCTCGCTTTCTTGGAAGGTTTTGGGAAGGGTGTCATGAAGCCTCTAGGACACAAGAGACACAGCTCATGATAAACCACTCATTGCTTCTCCCCATTGTCTCGGATCCCTACATCCTTTTCTGTCTCTCTCCCCTCCCCTTCAGCACACATCCCAAGACCAGCCCTGTCCCCTGAGTCCTTTGATCCTGTGACACCCCTTTACCCCTCACAAATCCTGTGACTTGTGATTGGCACAGATGGTGGAACCCTGCCCTGGGGGTGGGGATGGGGGAGTATTATAAGGAGCATTTCAGAGATCTGTCCACAGTGCTGCTAGTGCTGAACGCCTTTTCTGGAGCTGAGAGTTTAGGAATCTTTCCTGGCACAGAGCCCAAAGCCAGCCCAAGGTGCTCCCTGACCTAAGGGCACAGAGAGTTGGCAGTGTCGTGGGGCCGCTCGCCAAGGAAGATCCTTCTGGTGTGAGCCAGGATTGGTCATGTCTGACCAATGTCGCCATCTCGGTGGAGGCTACGACTTTGCCTCGGGGGAGCTGGTCTGGCATCGGCTAAGGGCTTTAGGCACACAATCTCTTCACAAAATCTTCCCTTTGCTCTGGGAGTTTGCCCTTACAGCTGTGAAACAACAAGGTCCCAGCAGAGCTTGGTGGCATAGCTGAGTTCAGGAAGGACCCAGAAAAAATGTTCAGGATGGCATAAGGGGCTCAGGCAAGGACAATCCATTGGGCAACCTAGAGTCTGGTCAGTGGTTGTGGAGGGCCACCCAGCTGAGGGAGCACTGGGCTGAGCCCTCTGCTCCTGTCTGCTTTAATGAAGCTCTTCAGGCAGGGCACATGGCATGTGCTGCTGGGAACGCTATGTCTGAGGGTGAACGTGTCTACCCAGGTGTATTTATTTGGTATATATGCTACTGCACACATGTCTCTAGGATTTCTGCAAGAGCCAAGGATGAATATGGTAATGATAGGCAAACCATGAGTAACATAGTACTACAGAGATAGCAAAAGGAAGGTCTGGTGCTTATATACCAGGTCCCTGCTATACACACAGGGCCTGTATTTATTTAGTCAATCAATGTCGCCTGTTTCTTACTCCACCCACTGTCTGTCCATCATTCCCAACCTAATTCTAAGACCTTGAGTTGTGATGAATTAAGAAATAGATGTACTAGTTGGGACTGGGCTCCACAGCTCTGAATTTTGATTGGTTGTGGTTTTCTGTAGTGGTCTCAGTCTGTTGCAAAGAGAAGATTCTTTGACGAGGGGTGAGGACCATACTTCTCTGTGGGCACAAGGACAAATATTTAGAGTGTAGTTAGGAGTTATTCTGGTTTAGTTAAGTGGTGGTTGTAGGTTCTCCTCAAAGATCCATGACTTCATTGGCCCTGGGAAGTTGGCTAAGTTTCCAGTACCAGGCATGGCTTCCCTCTTGTTAAGTGGGTCTTAAGTCTAATTAGAGGGCTGTTGGGTACTGCCAAGGCATGTGCACTGCTACTGCACCTTTAGGGTTATTGTATTAGTTATTGTTGTGGTTTATAGGTGTCATAGCTGTGTAGGACTTTTGGTTGCCTCCCTCCTTTGAAAGCTTGCATGGAGTCTTCTAGTGCCATGGGAACTAGTCCCCAGGGAGGGGGCTTTCAGGTCAGATCCAGCTCAGGGGACTCTGGGCCCAATGTCAGAGTGCCTGTCTTCAGAGACAGAGACCCATCTTCTACCTCTAGGGGGCAACCGGGGGCAAGAGCAATAACCTGTAATCTTCCCCAGGGACTAGCACACCAATTGGTTTTCCAATACCAAATGGTCAGCCCTGAAAACATATACAAACACATGACATTATACAGATCGAGCAGGTTGTATTTATTTATTTAGGAATACACACACACACACACACACACACACACACACACACACACACACGTAACAACAACTAATGAAAAAAGAGGCCATGAACTGAAAGAGAGCAAGGAGGAGTGAGTATATGGGAGGGTTTGGAGGGAAGAAAGAGAAAGAGGGAAATGATGTAATTCTATTATAACCTAAAAGAAAATAAAAAATCATTTTTTTAAAGAAAGGAATAGACATGAGCTGAAAGAGGGAAGGGTGACAGGAGCGAGAGGCTGTTGTGATCTACAGGGTGAGGAGCTGGGAAATAAGCAGTAAGGACTGGGGACTGAGGAAGGATGGAGGAGACATGTCATTCTGCATTCTAACCTGGATCCCTTTCTGTAATCGTGAGGTTTAAATTCAGGCTGGAACTTACTTGAAATCACTAATTGATGGCGTCCTTCATGCCTTTGAAGATAGGTCTCTGCTGACACTGGACTGTCTATAATCAGAGCCTGTAGCTCCATCAGCTGTGTCCTGGGAAGATAGCTTGAGTCTGGGTGGGGAGGAAGTCATTGTGAGCCAGGTGGATACCCACAGGGGGAGTCTTCCAATGTCGGGGCAACCTGACCCTGGGCACCTATTTCCCTGCTCTGCCCTAGAGGCACAGAATATGTGGGGAGGGTGAAGGGCCACCAAGACTTCCATCCTTAGTTTGGACAGGGCTACATTTGTGTACGATCTCTGCCTCAAAGGGTTTATATTCTACTGGGGAAGGATTGATGATGTTCACATGACACAGGGACAATAATAACAATGACATCTGTGATGGTTTATTTGTTTATTTATTTCACTGACTCTGGAGGACACCTAGAGATCTGCCCAGCTCTGCTCCACAGTGCTTGGGTCACAGTTGCCTGCTGCAATAACTGGCTTTTTTGTGGATGCTGGGTGCTGGAGGACTCATGAATCACTACAGAAGCACATGAGGCATGCATCTTGTTCTTTCCTCTTTCCTCCCCTAAGTTTTATTTATGTATATTTATTTTTTATTACATTTATTTAGTATGTATGTTCCCATGCCTTGGAAGTCAGAGGACAGAGAGCTACCTGGTTCTCTCCTTCTATTACGTGGCTTGTGGAGGTCAAAATCAAGTCATCAGGCTGAACCAGAGGAACCCTCTCTCTTTCCGCCCCTCTTTCCGTCTCCTGAATCCTGAGGCTACAGGCAAACACCATCACACCATGGACTCCTAGAGTGGCCGTGGGGTCTTTATTAAGGCAATAGGCTTCTTGAACCACACTGGATTGTTTATGCAGAAGGAGCTGACTCATGACTTCTAGGTCATGTGTGCTAAGTAATGACTCAGGAGGGGAAATGGTCATGCCAGAAAGTCTAAGCATAGGATTAGAGTTGGGACTTTGAG
The DNA here is from genome assembly GCA_001675575.1 of Neotoma lepida. Classification (NCBI taxonomy): domain Eukaryota; kingdom Metazoa; phylum Chordata; class Mammalia; order Rodentia; family Cricetidae; genus Neotoma; species Neotoma lepida. The sequence goes on along the minus strand of LZPO01027454.1, from coordinate 120,679 downwards.
CCATATGATATGTGCCCTACCTTTGCAGACAGATGTGGGATTAAAAATTGAGTTCAATTACATCAACATTCCACCAGTGGTGCTGTGTGATGAAACCCAAATAAAATGTGGACACTGTAATATGAGTTGCTAAATGGTCTTTTAATAAAAAAATCCCGAGCCTGATTTTGGAGTAAATGCTGAAAGATCAGAGAGACAAAGGAACAAGCCACTGTCACATCTTACCTTTAGGACTTCTCAGCCTGCAAAGGCTCTAGTTCCTGTCTCCTCATGCCTTATATACCTTTCTCTGCCCAGCCATCACTTCCTTCTTAGTGCTGGGATTAAAGGAGNGTGTGCTTCCCAAGCAAAGGCATGAGATCTCAAGTGCTGGGATTAAAGGCCTGTGATTCCCAAGTACTGGGATTAAAGGTGTGTGCCACCACTGCCTGGCTGTCTCTGTCCTAGGCTGAGTCAATCTCATGTAGTCCAGGGTGGCTCTGAACTCACAGAGATCCAGACAGATCTCCGCCTCCCGAGTGCTAAGATTAAAGGTGTATGCCACCACTGCCTGGCCTCTGTGTTTAATCTAGTGGCTTGTTTTGTTCTCTGATCTTCAGACAAATTTTATTAGGGTATACAATATATCACCACAGGACACTGTGACTCAGATGAGCTTTCCCGGTTGGCAGGACCACGCTTTTTGTCACAGAGTCATGTGGTAGTGGAACCACAGGTCCCTATGGTAGAAGGAAGCTTTGTGTCTGGGAGCCTCCTGGCCTCTTCTTTATGATAAGTATTTTAGGCCTCTCCGCAGATGCAGCAATTCAAATCAGACCAAATCAGACCAAATTAGGAAAAGCCCCAGTTTAATGGGTAAAGCATTCCCGAGTGATTCTCTGGCCCCCCAGAGAGGAGACAGGGATGGGAGACCAGAAAACCACGTGTCTGTTTTCTGGGATGCAGCTTAAATACTCTGTGGGAGTGGTCTTGAGCCTCTCTGGGGGAGGAGCTGTGTTTGGCGGGCTTTGAAGGGGCAGGTTTGGGGAAAGAGGGGAGTTGAGGTGGATCTTCCACCAAAACACTTTAGACAGTCCTGTTTTGCATCCTCTTGCTGGTCATACATCCAAGGCCACACTGAGCTCTCTGTGAGGGAGAAGAGGAAATTCCCAGATTTGTTACCAGCTGGTCAAAAGTGAGGACAGCCTGGGGGAACACCTGAGCTGCAGCTGCTGTCTGAAGTGAGGGCAATCTTGGATGTGGGTGGGGGTTGGGGAGTGGCTGTGTTCTTAAACCTGTAATCTGTCAAACACTGGGGAGTTGGGAGCCAGAAATCCTTGCAGGCAGGAATTAGGGAGAGGGATAAAGGAAGGTGCAGGAGCCTGGGCTGGCTTGGCCAGATAGCTCAAAGGGTAAAAGTACCTGTTGCCACACTTGATGACCTGAGTTTAATTCCTGGGACCCACAGAGTGGTAGAAGAGACCTAACTACAAAAATTTGTCCTTTGACCTCCATATATACACTGTATCACCCCCTACAAAAAATAAATAAATGTAACAAAAATGTTTTTAAGTAATCCCCTGCTGGCAGCCACTTTCCTTCCTTCTCCTTCTGGACCAGAGAAAGAAACCTGCATGAATGCAGAGAATGCAGAGTGGGCCATCAAAACAGAGAATGAGCCTTCAAAAAAGGGATACAGACTGTGAGGGTTAACATTATGTTCAAGTTTAAATTATTGTGCTTAAGAGATCTATAAAACAAAAATGAGTCTAGCCTGTAAGCCCCACTTGCCTAAGGACAGATAATTTCCTGGGATGCTGGGGGCTGTTGTTCATGTGAGATAACAAATCATGTTTTCACTTCTGTAAAGAAGGTCGGTTGCCCCAACTGCACAGGATGTGCTTGGTCACACATAGGCAGGAAGTATGGCAGGATGTATGCTTGCCCTTGATTGGACAAATGTGGGAAGAACATCCATGTGGGTTTTGCCTTTATAAGCTTCTAACTAATGTAATTTGATGCCATACTCTGGGAATCCTGCGTATTGACTCCGCCAGTGTTTATCATCCTGGCCAGTATATTTAATAAAGCTTGCTTCAAATTTGGCTCAAAAATTGTGGTAGTGGTCTTATTCTCGCCCCATGGGATTAACAAGGCCACTCTAGCAAGCCCAGTTGGAAAATGGGACACTGGAATTCTTTCCTCCATTCTCTGGTCTTTTATTGATGGACTGAGCTGAATGAGAAGCAAGCAAATCCATCCAAGTCAGCTCCCCATGAGCCAAGAGCAGCATGTATCCAGAGGGGCTAACGCTCAGCTCATTTGCCCTAAGCAAAATTGCCTGCCCGCTCTCCTTTCCCTTCTCTTTCTTGCAGAATGAAATCAAATGAAGGTCTGGAAGTCCTTTGGTCACAGTTTGGAGACTGCCCCCAGGAGAGAGAAAAGAGAGAGGAGACACAGTGCTGAGCTGTCTTCAGGGAAGGCCTTTACCTCTCTCCATCAGCCATCAGTAGCCATTTTCTAGGCTCTACTCCCACAGCTTAGCCTACCCTTTAACTTAAGCCTGGAGCTGTTCCTTGGAGCTCTCTACCTTCGTGTGGAAGAGGGAGGGAAAGGGCATACTGTCCTCAAGGGAGATTGGGTGAGGTCAGGTCCCTTAACTCTATAACTTTCTTTCTTTCTTCTCTCTTTCTTTCTTTCTTTCTTTCTTTCTTTCTTTCTTTCTTTCTTTCTTTCTTTCTTTCTTTCTTTCTTTCTTTCTTTCTT
>LZPO01027454.1:89733-117702 GCA_001675575.1 Neotoma lepida | reverse complement strand
CAAACCAGGTTGGCAGGCTGGCCTCAAACTCACAGATCCACCTGCCTCTGCTTCCCTCGAGTGCTGGGATTAAAGGCCTGCACCATCACTACCTGACCATGACTCTGTTTTTTACAGCTTAAGAAAACTGGCAGAAATATTGATATGAGTATCTTCAAATATATTCCCTTGCTCTGATTTCATAATGATAAAGAATTGAAGCAACACAAATAAAATGAGAACAATCAAAAGATAATATTGCAACCATCCCTGAGCTATGCCATGAATCAGTGAAGATGATTTGTTGTTTGTGTTTTGAGAGATGGTCTCAATTGCAGCCCTGACTGGCCTGGAACTCATTACATAGACCAGGCTGGCCTTGAACTCACAGAGACCCTTCTGCCTCTTCCCCTCAAGTTCTGGGATTACAGGGATGTACCATGTGCCTGGCTTGATTTTTATGTAGAATTCCTAACATGATGAGAAGCTAATGATAGAAGGTTAAGTGAAAACCTGAGATGTGAAAGTACAGCAGGGACAGGAGCTCTGACCCATTTCTTCACACAGCGGCAGCCCTGTAATANAAAATAAATTAGCAAGAGGAAAGAACACTTAAAAAAATCTGTTTCCTGTGATGTGGGAGCCTTCAAAAAACTACTTTCATAATCAGGTGTGGTGAGGAATGGATAGCCACGCAGAAGGGAACAAGGTTGAGCAACGGGTCTAGTATTTACTGACAGAGTTGGGAAACCCAGCAAGGCGTCTGCTCAGATCCTTCTTGGCCACTTTAGCATTCCTTCCTCATAGGAATGGAGCAAGACCCCTCTGGAATGGGCACCGTCAAGGGAGAAAGGACAGTGCCTTGTCTAGATTTTAGGGCTTGGGTTGGGGCAGGTGTTCTGGTTCTATGGCTTGCCTCAGGGGAGAGGAATTCTGGTTTCTATGACTCATTTTGTAGGGGGAAGAGGAACAAGATACAGGAGAGAAGGTCAGAGGGAATTTGCTTCGGAGACTTTTCAAGGTCTTTTAATTCACCATGCTCAGGTGCCAGAGGGCCCCAGGTTGTGGTATCACGGGTATAAGAGCCACGGATTCGGGCAGTGCGTTGTAGTATCATGGTTGTAAGAGCCATGGATTCAGGCAGTGCTGTTCTCCTGTGATTCTGCGATTCTGCGCTTCTTCGCTTCTCATTGTTTTTACAAGGACGACATTTTCTTTTTAAAATAAGAAAAAAATGTATCTTTAGGAAGTATCTACAAAGAGGGCTGGGAGGATGGCCCCATCAATCAAGTGCTTGCCACACAAGTATGAGGCCTCTGAGTTCAGTCCCCAAAACTGATGTTGAAAGAAAAGCAAAACCTTTGCCAGGCATGACAGTACCTGCCCTTAATCCCAGCACTCAGGAGGAAGAGGCAGGTAAATCTCTGTAGTTTTAGGCTAGTCAGATCCACATAGTGAGTTCCAGTCAGTGTGAGAGCCAAAGTTACATTTTAAGTTTTAATTACTATGCCTGAGAGATCCATGAAACAAAAAATGCCTCTGATCTGCAAGCCCAAGGACAGATCGTTCCTGAAATGCTGGAGGCTGTTGTTTATGGGAGATTTTCACTCCCCTAAACAAGTTTGTTTGACCCATGTGCACTGAATGTGCTTGATCACATGTGGGCAGGAGGTACATAGGCAGGAAATAAGTCAGGAAGTAAGCTTGCCCCTGATGGGAAACACGATGAATTATGGGTTTTCCTTCTTAAGGGGGTTATATACAGGGTCACTGGTAGAGGTTATTTACAGGGTCACTGGTAGGGGTTATTTACAGGGTCACTGGTNGGGGTTACTTACAGGGGCACAGGTGGGGGTTGCTTACAGGGGGCTTGGTTACTTTCAGGCAGAAAACCCTGCTGTTATTATTCTTAGCCACTTCTGGGGTCACATGCATGACCACACATGCGCTGTCAGCAGTCAGGCAAAATGCTTAGTCACTCCAGGGCCTTATGTCCTATGTAATCCATGCTCAGCGTGGTCTCATAATCTGCATGCAGCATAATCACATAATTTATGCACATTGGTGGCATAGCTATGTAAGCCCATATACACATGCTCGAGTTGCCCTGTAAAAGCAGGCTCTATCTGCTTCCTGTTCTCTCTCCCTCTCGACAGAGGTAGCACTCACCCCCCCACCTTTCTTTTCAGTAGGCCTACCCACCTCCACCCTTTCTCTTCCTTAATAAAAACTCTTACAGTGGGTAAATAACACCAACAAATAAATAACACCTGCCCCAGCACAGATGACTCACAAAAGCTGCATCTCTGGAGATGCAACTTCACTCAACCTTCTTCCTACCATATACTGTAAATCTCAAAGACCACTGAAGCTGGGGTAGGACTACATGCAGTTGTGGGATGGGGCAAGGAGTGAGTGGCTAGGATCTCAGGTCAGGGAACACTAATAGGCCCTATTTGTGAGGGCCACAGCTTTTCTGATTTCAAGGTGGCAATGGCCAAGGTATGCTCAGAGGACAGAGTCGAATTGCCTAAGATTACACTGACAGCATTCTTCAAGTGCCATCTCTTCTGCCTCCTTCCTGGATTGTCTATGAGATGATAGATGACCTTGTGGATCTCAGCTTAATTTCTGCTTCTCACTGAACACCTAAACATAAGACTGTCCCCATGGCCATAAGAATCCCCCCCTCCAGTCCTGGTCACTGAAAGCCTGAGGGGTGTGAGGGTCAAGGGCAGGGTAAGAGGAAGTAGAGCAGACTGAGTGGGTGTCTGAATCTCCAGCCCTGGGCCCAGTTCCCCTCCTTCACCATTGTAACAGACAGGAAGAGCTGTGCTCAGAGTGGAAACTAGGTGTGACGTTTAATCAGCAGTGTTTGAGCCCAGGCCTCAGATGCTATCCTTGAGTCAACTCCCACCATTGCTGGCTCCCTCCTCCTCCTCTTCCTCCTGATGAGTGATGTCATTCTGTATGCTGTGAATGTGTTGCTCTGATTGGTTAATAAATAAAGCTGGTTGCCCAATGGTGAGGCAGAATAAGGTTAGGCAGGACATTCTAACTAGAGGGAGAGGAAGGAGAAAGACAGAGCAGAGGAGAAGCTGCTAGCCACTGCCAGGAGAAGCAAGATGTAAAGGTACTGGAAGGTTACAAGCCACATGGCAAGTCTAGATTTATAGAAATGGGTTAATTTAAGATGTAAGAGCTAGCTGGTGAAAGGCCTGCCATAGTTATAAATAATATAAGCCTCAGTGTGTTTATTTGGGTCTGAGCAGCTGCAGGCCTGAGTGGGACACAAACCCATGACCCTGAGATTAAGAGTCTCATGCTCTACTGACTGAGCTGGATTATGGGTGTTTGTCTTTGTTTAGGTTGTTGGTTACAAATTGTTATTGATCATAGTCAACATCTTTCTAAAAGAAAAAAGAGGAATATGATATAGAAATGTAGGATATAGATATGATAGGATAAAAGGGTGGATTGTTGAACCTACTTTTAAAGAGCAACTTGTTTAAAATGTTTTACATTGCTATAGATTTTAGTTTATTGATACAAATTTAAAGTTAATTTTGTTATACTGTATATATATTTCTACTCTTGTTTAAAGTATTATGTTTAACTCATTTAAATTGTAATAGATAATTAAGAAATACAAATTAATAATTAGTCTTCTATGATAGTCAAACTTATAGTCATGTTTGTTAAGTTTTCTAGGTATACATAGATATAATTCAATTAGATAGGTAATCTTCAAGTACTTCAAAGACTTACAAAATATGGCATTTAAAATGTTTTTAGAACTTAGACTTTCTGGACAGTGAGACATGTCTGTTCCTGGCAGCACGGATTTACTTCAAAGAAAAAGATGGGCATCAAAGACACTTCATATGAATTTTATCTTCTTCTTGGAAAAAATAGCCATTTGAGCAAGAAACTCTTCTTGCCTGGACTGCTTGAGAAAACGTTGTATCGACTGAACATGCAGGACCAATGGAAAAATGACCACTGAACTTTGCAAGGTGAAATGGTCATTCAGGTTCCTGCTTCGCAGAAAAAACTGCCAAACATTCTACAGGACACAGAGAAAAGTGACTGAGAAACTCTGGGCCTGTAGGCTGAAGAATGGATGCCCCAATGATACAGAGGAACTTTAGGTGACTGTCCTGGTAACCAGTTGTCTCTGTCATTCTAGATTTTTGGAAGTTGCTTACAATGCTCTTCCTGTTTACTTAGGTAATATTATATCCTTCTGAGGTTTTTGATGTAGTTGAAGACTAAATAGTTATAATTATAATTTTCCTTGGTTATGATAAAAGATAAATTAGATATGAAACTTTTAGACTCACAAATATAGGATAGATGGTAGAATATTTTCTTTAATTTTGCCAAATACAAATAGACTAGATATTGTAATTGTAATTCCTGCTTAATAACTGTTCGATTATATGTAATTTTACTGTGTTAAGGTTAAAACCTTCCTTTCTGATTAGACAGAGAAGGGGAAATACTATGGAATTATGCTTTCATACACTGATTTAATAAAACACTGATTGGCCAGTAGTCAGGCAGGAAGTATAGGTGGGTCTAGCAGATGAGGAGAATTCTGGGAAGGGGAAAGGAGTCAGGAGTCACCAGCCAGACACAGAAGAAGCAAGATCACAAGGCAGAACTAAGAAAAGATACCAAGCCACATGGCTAAACATAGTAAAAATTATGGGTTAATTTAAATGTAAGAGCTAGTCAGTAATAAGCCTGAGCTAATGACCAAGCAGTTATAATTAATACAAGCCTCTGAGTAATTATTTTATAAATGGCTGTGGGAATGTGGCGCTTGGTGGGACCCAGACAAAACCTTCACCTGCAGTCTCCTTCCTCCTACACCTTCTCTATCTCCCTCCCTTCCCCCATCCTTCCCTCTGCCCTTCTTTCCCTCTCCCAGAATTTTGGGCTTCGTATATTTTTTTTCTTCTTTTCTTATCCTTCCTTTCTGTTTTCTCCTACTGTTCTTTCTGCCTTTACAAGTTCCTTTATTTTTGTTTAATGTGCATGTCTATGTATCAAGTGCATGCCCGGTGCCTGCCAAGGTCAGAAAAGGACATCAGATCCCTTGGAACCAGAGTTACTGCTTACTGGTTGTGAGCTACCTTGTGGGTGCCAGGAACTGAACCCCAATCCTCTACAAGAGCAGCAAATGCTCTTAGCCACCAAGCCATCTTTCCAGCCCCATGCTATGATTAATTTAGTTGTTTCCTTACTGTATGGTTCTGCAGGATGGATCACTGGAAGAGAGATTGCTTGAAGAATAAAAATATTTAAGTATACAATGTCTGAGTGCCATGCAAATATACTTTCTAAACGTAACAAACTTGCCAATCATATATGAAACAAACTGTTCCTTTTGAGGTCTAACCACCAATATATATCTTATTTTATATTCTCTTCAATATGAGGACAAAGTAACCTTGAGAATATTTTATTTTGTTTTGTTTTGTTTTTCAAGACAGGGTCTCATTATGTAGCTCTGGCTGTCCTGGAACTACATTGAGTATTATTTTAATTCTAAGACCTTGCTCTGTAGACCAGGCTGTCCTTGAACTCACAGAGATCTGCCTGCCTTTGCCTCCCAAGTGCTGGGATTAAAGTTGTGCACCACCACTACCTGACTTGTTGGGTTATTTACAACATCCTTGTATATGTTGATTATTAATATCCTGTTCTGTATGCTATGAGTGTTTTCCCATTCTATTAGTTTTCATTTTATAATATAAAACTTCTATGTATTTCTCCACATCAATCTATCATTTCCTTTTATTTTTAACATTTTTGAATTATGTTTATTTATTTGTGTTGGGGAGTGGAGGACACATGTCCAGGAGTCTGTCCTCGCCTTCCACCATGTGAGTCTGGGGAGCAAACTCGGGTCATCAGGTGTGGTAGTGAGAGTCTTAATCTTACAGCTCAATTTTCTTGTTGTTGCTGTTATTGTTTGTTTCTTTTGTTTTGTTTTAAGACAAAGTCTGATTATGAGACTTGGCCTGAAATTCACCGACATCTGCCAGCCTCTGCCTCCTGAATGCTGATATTGAAGGCACGCCCCTCCACACCCTATTAGTTGTTGTTGTCATTGTTTTTATTTATTAATTTTATGTATATAACTGCTTTGCCCTCATGCATGTATGTGCATCACATGTATGTATGTGCATTACATCCATGCCTGGTGCCTTCTGAAGTCAGAAGAAGGCATCAGATCCTGGGACTGGAGTTCCAGGTGGTTGTGAGCTGCCATGTAGGTGCTGGGAATCAAACCCGGGTCCTCTGCAAGAGCAGCAAGTGCTGTTCGGCCCCATTTGTTAGGTTTTGAGGGTTTTTTGTTTATTTGTTTTTTGTTTTTTGAGACAGGGTTTCTCTGTGTAGCCCTGGCTATCCTGGAACTCACTTTGTAGACCAGGCTGGCCTCAAATTCAGAGATCNCCTGCCTCTGCCTTTGACTCTGCTGGGATTAAAGACATGTGCCACCACACCCAGAAGCAGTACTTTCTTGGCTAAATCCAAATCCAAACTACAGATTGTCTTTTCTGTTGGCAAAACATGAATGTGAGGTCCCAGCATCATCTAGAGATTGGGGCAAAGTTTATACTCAGAACCTGGGGGCTTCTTTCTGTCTGTTTCTGTTCTCTGTGGGAGTCTTCTCCTAAATTTCTACTGCTGTACAAACTGTCTTCTAGTTAAGATTGGATTTTTTTTTTTTGTTGAGTGCACATGTGTGGATGCAGAGGTGTGTGCACACAGCTATGGAGGCTGACGGTTGATGTCAGGTGTCTTCCATTATTCCTCTTCACCTTATCTTTTGAGGCAAAGTTCTCATGAACCCAGCTCGCTGATTGACTAGACTGGCCAGTGAGCTCTCAGGATCTGCTGAGGGTGTCAGATGTGAGTGACCACACTCTTGGGATCTGCTGAGGGTCTCAGATGTGAGTGACCACACTTGGCTTTTTTTCCTCTTTTTTAATATGTGCATTGTCATATTATGTGCTTGTCATAAGCATCAGGTTTCCTGGAAAGGGAGTTACAGACAGTTGTGAGCTGCCGTGTGGGTGCTGGGACTTGAACTCTGGACCTCTGGAAGAACAGTCAGTGCTCTTAACCACTGAGCCATCTCTCCACAGCCCCCACACCTGGCTTTTTACACGGATGCTAGGAATCCAGACTCAGGTCCTCAGGCTTATACAGCCGTTACTTTACTGACAGCACCATTTCCCCAGCCCTGAGACTGAATTTTCTGTATAAATTTCAGTAACTCCACAAAGTGTTGACTAGGTTCTGCTTTCAAACAAAGCTGTTGAAGAGAAAAAACAAAACAAAACCAAAACCAAACTCAGTCCTCCCCACCCCTCCCTCTCCAATTTCAATTCCTTTCCAGTTTCTGCCTCCCTCTGGCTACTTCCCGGTGCTTTCAGAGTACTTATTATGTCTTGATTGGAACTCCAACCACTCAACCATTGGTAGAAATGTAACCTATTTTGCCTGCTTGTTTACCTCTTGGGTTACAAACAAAGGCTGTCTTGGTATGCCTGATTATTAATTGAGAGTTGAACATTGCCGGTGAAGCACTTCTGTAGCCATGAGACTCTGGATACTGTCATCTTTTTTTTCCAGAGAAGGGGCTCTCTTGCGTCTAGCAGCAGGCTGGAGAGGCAGTCACCCACCCAGTCCCAGTCAGGGAGGATCAAGATGACTCAACGTCAGGCTTCGTCTGTACAATTTCATTGTGAGTTTTAACTATGAATTCAATTTCCTCAACAAACATAGCACTCGTCATGTGTTCCATCTCTTAAGAGANTTTTGATGGTTGATATCTTTCAAAGAACTTCTTTATTTCAGCTAAGGGGTTGAAACTATGTACTCAGATTTGTCAAATGTCCTTATCTGAATTCAGCGTATTTTTCATTTCCAATGTAACTGTCTTCTCTCCTTTTATTCTGGGCCAGTTTGGCTAGAAATTGATGAATGCTAATGATCAAAGATCTGCTTGTACTTAGAGCTGATCAATTTCTGCCCTGAACTTTATTGTCTTCCATTCATATTTTTTCTTCCCATCTACTTGATTTGCATTTATTTACCTTGATCCTCTTCTTCTCTTTGTTAAGTTGGGAGCTTAATATGTTTGTCTGTTTTGATGTAAGTGTTTGATGCCATGACCCCTCTAACTACCTCATAGGCTGTATGTTAGTTCTATCTCTCATTGCTGAGGCAAAATACCTGACAAGAAGCAACATCTTTTAATTGAAAAAAAAATTTTTATCATACAATATATCCTGCTCATGCTTTTCCCAGATCCTTCCCACCTCCTCACCCACCTAACTCCATGCCCTTTCCTTCTCTCTCTCTCTTTAGAACACAAACAGGCAAACAAATTCTAAAAAACCAAACAATGCCCCTCAAAAAAGACATACACACATAAAACAAACCCAAAACCCACAAAAACACAAAATCAGAAATCATAATATACAAACAAAAGACCAATAAGACAAAACAAACAAACAAAAAGCCCAAACAAAGCAATATAGACAAAAAGTCCACAAAAACACCATGAAGACCATTTTGTGTTGCCATCTGCTGCTGGCCATGAGGACTACCCTGAAGTGTGATTAGTATACTCAGTGAGACTCCAATCAAGAAAACATTTTTTTTCCTTTGTGAGAGGGTATCAATTGCAGATAGCTTCTTGGTTAGGGGTGGGAGCCCCTGTCCACTTCCCCTTCTCAACACTGGAACCCTGTCTGACTTGAGCCTGTGCAGGCCCTGTGCATGCTACTGCAGTCTGTTGTGTCTGGAAGATCACTTCCTTGGAGTTATCTCTCCCCTCTGGCACTTACAGTCACCACCTCCTCTTCCGCGCAACTCCCTGCGCGCAACTCCCTGAGCCCCNAGGGGAGGGCTGTAATGGAGACATCCTATTTAAGACAGTGTTCCAAAATCTCTTACTCTCTGCACATTGTTCAGATGTGGGGCCTATGCTGGTTCCCATCTACTGCAAGAAGAAGCTTTTTTGATGATGGCTGAGCACTGCCTACGAATATAGCAGAATGTCATTAGGAGTCATTTTATTGCAATGTTTCTTTAGCAGAACAATAGTATTGAATTTTCACCTAGACCCATGGCCTATCCAGTCTCAGGTTTTTGGTCACCCAAGCAGCATCAAGCATGGGTTCTACCTTGTAAAGTAGGCCTTAAATCCAACCAGAGAGTGATTAGTTACTCTTACAATATTTGCACCAGCATATCTTGCAGGCAGGTCACTTTGTAGATGGCAGAGTTTGTAGCTGGGTTGGTGGTTACCTTTCTCCTGCAGCCACAACTTCCTCGTTATGATGGAACTGCATCTCCTGAAATAAACACTTCCTGGATTAAATTGATTTTTTAAAGTTCTTAACATTCATTTGTTTGTTTGTTTATTCAGAGGGAGAGAGACAGAGAGAGATGGAGAGAGGAGTAGATCTGAGGACAGCCTGCAGGCATCTGTCTTCTCCTGTCACTTTGTGGATCTTGGGGATCAAACAGGTCATCAGGCTTTACCCACTGAGCCATCTCACCAGCCCTTAAGATGCTTCTTGTCAGGGAAAGACAATGCTCCAACTAGACATCTTTCATCACCAAACAAAACTTCCAGTGCCAGGAATCATTGGCCAAAAAGTCCCCATGGAAACATTTAAACATCCCAGGGGTATTGACAAGACTATTGATTGCTCTCCATAAACTGACGGTAACACCCTGTTGCTGAAGACAACACTGAACACAGAGAAGTCAAGCTGCTGCCTAGAACCTCTACCTGCTGACTAGTGTTCATGGTGCTAGAAGGGGTACATGATTCCTCCCTACCACTTCCTGTCAGCTAGTTGCTGACTTAGCCTTCTGACCCCAAGTTAATTTTATTTAATCAAACAAATGTAACATGTCTTTGCATCATTAAACAAATGTTCCACAGCATAAACAAATGTAATACATCTTAAATTAATATTATACAACAATACCTATTTCATTTTAGTTGTATTTTATTTTATTTGGTCTTTTTTGAGACAGGTTCTCACTATGTATCCCTGGATGACCTAGAACTCACTATGTAGACAAGGCTAACTTTGAACTTGTATTTTAATTTGGGAGAGGTGGGGTTGAGACAGTGTCTCACTATGTAACTATGGCTGTCTTGGAACTCACTATGAAGACCAGGCTGGCCTTGAACTCACAGAGATCCACTTGCCTCTGCCACCCTAGTGTTGCAATTAAAGATGTATGCCACTACACCTAGAATATTTTAATTTTTATAAAATTCAGTTCTTCAGAGATTCTAAAAGCCAAATCTAGGGCTGTAATCACTCTGCCAACTGAACTATTTACCACTAGCTCCTCAATTTAAAAGACCTAAAAATGACCCCTATGACTTCTTGGGTGGTTAACATGTCCCTTATAAGTGCATGGCTCCCTTCCCAACCATCGGGGAGAATTTTCAATTATATTCCTGATAGTCAACTTTTATTTAAGTTTTTGTATTTCCCTTAAGCCTGCTAATGATCTTTCCTTTGATTCTATTGTAATCTAATAAGACACTTTATGTAAATTTAATTATTTTAAATTTAGTAAGGTTCCCTCCCCCACCCCTTAGAATATTTCCTATCTTGGTAAAAGTTTCAACTGACCTTGAAAAGAATGTATATTGGCTTGGTACTAAGAGGAATATCCTTTAAAAGAAATTACAGCTGGATGTGGTAGAAGAGACCTTTAATCTCAACACTCTGCGCTCAGAGGCAGTGAGAAGTTTAACTCCAGCCTGGTCTACATAGCAAGTTCCAAGCCAGAGGGGCTGCACAGTAAGACTCTGTGTTTAAAAAAAAAAAGTTTACATTTCAATTAGGATTAGAACAAGGTTGTTGACAGTGTTGTCTCTAATCTTTCTGATTTATTTTTTGAGACAAAGTTCTCATTATTAGCCCAGGCTGGCCTCAAACTTGCTATATAGCCTATATTGACCTTGAACCTGTGATTCTTCTGTCTCTGCCTCTTAGCTACTGGGATTATAGTTCTATGCCTGGCTCACCTTGCCTCTCTCTCGAATACCTATTTTTGTACTGAGAGAAAATGTTGAAATCTCCAAGTATAATTGTGCATTTGTTACTTAATTCTTTAAAATTCTACCAAAACTTGCCTTGTGTATTTTTTAATCCCTCAGTATGCATCATGTCTTCTTAGTGAATTGACTCTGTTATGCCTATGTGATATTCTTCTTAAGGTAATTTCTTTTGCTCTGGTCTATTTGACAATGTGTTGGGTAGTTTTATGTCAGCTTGACACAAGTCGGAGTCATCTGACAGGAAGGAAAATCAATTGAGAAAAATGCCTCCAGAAGATCAGTCTGTAGACAAGCTTGTAGGGCATTTCTTAATCAGTGATTGATGTAGGAGGACCCGGCCCATGCTTGCTATAAGAAAGCAGCCTGAGCAAGCCATGAGGAGCAGGCCATTAAACAGCATTCCTCCATAGCCTCTGCAACAGCTCCTGCATCCAGGTTCCTGCCTGTTTAAATTCCTATCCTGACTGACACCCTTTGATATAGTGATATAGAAGTGTAAGCCACACAAACCCTTTTCTTCCCAAGTGACTTTGGTCGTGGTGCTTCATCACAGCAATGGGAACCCTAACTAAGAGAGACAGTAGTTCAGCAACTCTGGTTTTCTTTCTAGAATCTGAGCAGCATATCTTTCTCCATCCTTCTTCCTGGCTTTCATACTTAAAGTGGTTTCTTGCAGACAGAAGCTTTTTAAGATGTCATTTGACAGTCTTCTTTATTTGGTATTTAGACTGCTTGCCTTAATGAAAACATTGAAACAGTCTAATTAAAACACAGCATATAGCCAGGCATGGTGGCTGGTGCATACCTGTAATCTCAGTACTCAGGAGGCAGAGGCAGGTGGATCTATGGGTTCAAGGCCAGCCTGGTTTACAGAGTGAGTTCCAGGACAGCCAGGGCTACACAGAGAAAACCTGTCTCAAAACAACAAAAACAACAACAACAAAACAAAAAAACCCCATAGCATTTTGTTAGCTATTTTTTATTTTCTCTGTTCTTGTTTCTTTTTTCTCTCCTTTTTTTTGAATTAAATATTTTTATGGTCCATTTTGTCTTTGTATTGGCTTAGTCATATATTACATTTTAAAAATTATATTTATTTATATTTTGTGTTTGTACATGTATGTATTAGGGTTCTCTAGAGCAACAGAACTGACAAAATGAATATATATATATATGTATATATATATACATATATATGTATTGAGGGGGCATTATTAGAATGGCTTACAAACTATGGTCCAGCTAGTCCAACTGTTAATCCCACCAAATGAGAATAAGACCACTACCACAATTTAAAGCCAAATTTGAAGCAAGCTTTAATTAAATACTGGCCAGGTGGATAGGCTCTAGCCAGGTCCATACTCAGGTTCTGGGAAATTGCCCCCAAATCAATATTTGCAAGGGCTTAGGAAGGAAAACCCATAATTCATTGCATTTCCCATCAGGTCCAATCAGGGGCTAGCATACATCCTGACAAATTTCCTGCCTGTGAACCTCCTGCCCACATGTGATCAAGCTCATCTGGTGCAGATGGGTCAAACAAACTTGTTTAGGGGAGTGAAAACATATGGCTTGTTATCTCCCACAAACAATAGCCTCCAGCATTTCAGGAACTATCTGTCCTTTGACAAGGGCCTTGAAGATCAAAGGCATTTTTGTTTCATGGATTTTAGGCAAAGTAATTAAAACTCAAAAATGTAACTTTAGCTCTCACATCCCCCGTGAGTCAAATCCTTAACTCTGTGATGGGTACCTGTTTATTTTGGGATCTAATAACAATCAGCTTAATGGCACCCAGACAGGAATTATCATCTAGTTAAGGCATTAATGATGCAAGAGCCAACAACAATTAGGGGAAGCAGAAGAGCCAAAGGCCCTGTGATGACTGACAGAGCTACTATCTAGAAGGGACTTGGACTGAGAATAGGGACCAGTTATTTACTTCATCTCAGGTCCCTTTTGCAATATTTTTTTAAAGTACAGCCAGATTATTTCTAATGATTCCTGAGTGATTTATATAGAAACAACAATTTTCTTGTAAAGCTGTGCAATAACCTCTCTGTTTTACATAGAGCAGGTTGAATGCCCTATCATACTATAGATTTATTTCAACTAATGAATCTTCCTGTTGATAGATCTGGGTCTACTTGGTTTTAATAGGTACCCTTTTCTGGTAGGCCAATAGGCACTATAGGTAGCTATTTTGTGCCCTATGCTAGAGATTTTCCTTTTGAGCTAACATTCTAGCCTGTTGGGGGTTGAGGAGCAATGTACTGTCTTCTGTAACTACTTCCTGCTAAAGCCAGGACATTGTTGTCAGGGCCCAGAGAGGCTGGAATGCTAGTCAAAGGCAAAGAGGAAATTCAGGCAATGGGGCATTCATCAGAAGCATTTGTAATTATCTGACCAAGCTGTAGAGACAGGTAGCAATCACATTGCCTGGACTGGTCCACATCAGTTTTCAACAAGTCTGGGGCTCTTGATCATTTGGAGGGTGTTGTAGTCAGCAGCTGATGCTTGGATGTGTCTATCAGCCAAGTGGAAATCTGCTGAGACAGATATAGATTAGGGACAAAAGTTAAAATTTAGGAACTTAAAGTAAAATCTTACATTTGGAACTTTCAGATCCATAGTCCTACTAATTGAGGAATGGGAGGAGTCACAAGACCAGGAGAGAGAGAGAGAGAGAGAGAGAGAGAGAGAGAGAGAGAGAGAGAGAGAGAGAGAGAGAGAGGGAGAGAGAGAGAGAGAGAAGAGAGAGTGAGTGATCCTATCCTCAGGAATAGATGGGTGGGGAAACTTAGGCTGTACTTATCTGGAGTCTTTTTAACCTGTGAGAAGTGGATCCAAGTCTTATGACTCCCTCAATTCTCTGAAGCTTACATATTTTTTTTCAGTTTACAAAAAGACATAAAAGTCTTACATATGCTGGGCGGTGGTGGCGCATGCCTTTAATCCCAGCACTTGGGAGGCAGAGGCAGGCTGATCTCTGTGAGTTCGAGGCCAGCCTTGGCTACAGAGTGAGTTCCAGGAAAGGCGCCAAAGCTACACAGACAAACCCTGTCTCGAAAAACCAAAAAAAAAAAGTCTTAGATATATTAGCATTACCAATCTGTACTGAAATCCACATTGTAGAGAAAGTAGGTAACAGGTGTCTATAAAATAGCTGGAGTAGATTCACACACACACCTTTGAGTTAAAAAGCATGGACATTTTTTTCCCTCTGTTGAGACAGCCACATATAGATTGGACAATGATATCTTTGGCCTGATGAGAAGCACTTTAAGTCTATACTTAGAAGACAGCCAAAGGAAATTTAAATCTTGAGCTTGTGACTGAATAGTAAATATTTAGAGTTCTACCAGCTTATCATAACTCCATTGATCAATGCTAAAACTATGAACTTTTGAAATCTTAGTGTAACAATAGCCTAGCAAGGGGAACGAAATCTGGAACACTTCTGATTTTCACATTCCTTAAATCACTTATTTATATTTTTATAACTTGCATCTACATCTTAAACCACTAAGCTAACCAAGCTATAGTTAGCCTAGCTGTCAATACCATCAGAGATCTGAGAAGCATAAATTATAATAGAAAATATAACAAATAGCCTGTGTATCATTTAAAATGGCAAAGACTAGTTCATTACCTAGACGGTCATCCCAGGCTCCTGTAGTCTCCATGGTCTTGGGAGCAGAGGTACCAGGACAGCATCAATCTTTGTCCTCCAGGTCCATAAGGAGGTGAGAGGTTTTCCTGTGGAGGAGGAACATGGGGGAAAATGATCTTACTTTGTCTAGGCAAAGTGGGACAATCAACTCTTCAGTGTCCTGCTTATCCACAGTTTGGGTAGGGTCCTGGCGGCAGGTGTAGCATTGGGGAAGTCTCACCCAGTGGTTAGAATTACTACAGTCCAGGTGGAGTAGTTGTGGTGCCCCATCATCTTCTTTAGAGACCTCAGTGTCATTGCTAGGAACTTGGAGTCTTTGTCTGTCATAGTAAGCTTTTTTAATTAAACATTTAAAATGTCATTTTCTTTTTTTTTTCAAGATTCATTTATTTATTATGTATTCAATGTTCTTTCCTCATGTATGCCTGCATGCCAGAAGAGGGCACCAGATCTCATTCTAGATGGTTGTGAGCCACCATGTGGTTGCTGGGAATTGAACTCAGGACCTCTAGAAGAGCAGTCAGTGCCCTTACCCTCTGAGCCATCTCTCCAGCCATTAAATGTCATTTTCATCTCTTATATGTCATTTAGATCTCTGATAAGCTTGAGGACCATTATCTATTAAGTATATCTGAGCTCTCACACAACAATGGCTGTCTACCAATAGAAAGTCCAAGAATCCAGTAGTTGTTCAGTCCACAAGACTGGATATCTCAGCTGGTCTTCAGTATACCATAATCCCAAAGAAGTAGGCCTTAATGCCAGTGAAGGAATGGATGTGCCAGTGAGAGAGAGCAAGCAGGCAAAGTGAAAGCATCCTTCTTCCATGTACTTATATAGACTGCCAGCAAGAAAAATCCCCCACATATGTACCCAGCTACTTGGATTTTGTTCATTCCGGATACATATCAAGTTGACAACCAAGAGTAGCCATCATAGCATGAATGTATATGTATATATGTGAGCACATGCATGTGTAGAGGCCATAGGGTAACTTGCAGAGATGGGTTCTTTTCTCCCATTCTGAGGGGCTTTCAGGCTTGGCAGCAGAGCCTTTACACATGGGACCATCTCACTGGCCCTCATACACTTTTTGTTCAAGACAAGGTCTTACTGTGTAGCTCTGGCTAGCCTGGAACCCTCTATGTAGATCAAGCTGGCCTCAAACTCACAGAGATCTCCCTGCCTCTGTGACTGGATTAGCATATTTTAAAATTTCTCTGGACGTATGTGTGTGCATGCTTTTGTATGTATGAATGCAGGTGCATGCATACTAGCTACAGCACACATGTGGAGGACAACCTTGGATATTTGTCCTTGCCCTCCATCTTGTTTGAGACAGGNTCTCTTTGTCTTTTCCACTGCATAGGACAGGCTAACTGGCCTATGAGCTTCTGGGGAGTCTCCTCCACTTCTCATCTCATCTTGAACACTGGATTACAGGTACCCACACTACACAGTCAGCTTTTACATGGGTTCTGGGTATTTGATCTCACACTTGTGAGGCAAGTACTGTTACCCACTGAACCACCTCCCTAGATCCTTAAGATTCTTTAGAAAAAAAGTTTTGATGTTTTCCCTATCTTACATTGCATATGTTTGATTAGTATCCATCTATTTTCAAATAATATTTTTGTTTTAGTCTAGATTGGTATCTTCTCCAAAATGCTCATGTGTTAGGGGGTTGGTGTCCATGAAGTAGAGATATTTGGGGAGGTTCTAGAAACTTTAGGAGGTAGGACATCACTGGAGGAACTAGTTAGATGACTAGAGATGATGGGTCCTGAGGAAGTGCCTTGTCCCTGGCTTGCTTCTTGCTGCCGTGAGGTAAGCAGAACCCATCATCAAACATGCACTTCTGCCTCTATGATGTTCTGTCCAAGCTAATGGGACCAGTGACCATGGAGTAAACCCTCTGCAAACATGAGCCAAAATAAATAGTCCCTCCCCCTCTTTAAGTTGTTCTTTCAGGCATGTTGGGAAGAGTAACAATTATATTGCTTCATGTATAGTGCAAAGTTCACATGACAGCATACTTCTCATTTCTGTCTCCCATTCTCTGTATTATTTTGTCAAATGCTTAGCTTTCACATATATTGCAAACCCACAATACGTTGCATTTTATTTTTACTTTAATTGACGTTATTTCCATTCTTATTTCTCACTGTAGATCTAGGTTGTCTGTAATTTCTTCTACCTAAAAACTTCTATTGTGTCTTTAGTGTGAAATATGCTGGTAATAAATTTTCTGTGTTTCCTGCCTAAAAACATCATTATGTTTCCTGAATGTTTGAAAGATAATCTCACTAGGTAGATCATTCTGGGTTGACAGGCATTTCCCCTAATACTTTGAAAGAAATGACACTCAAGGCTCTGTCTTGTGTCATTTCTGGTGAGAAATCTCCTTCAATTCTTATCTTTATACCTATGTAGGCAACATGGCTTTTATCTCTGGTTGCCTCTATGATTCAAGTTTTTCTTTTCATCTTTAATTGTAAGCAGTTTGAATATGACATTGCTTTTTCTTTTCATTTTAATTTATTTATTGTGTGTACATGTGTGTGCCATTGCACACCCAAGGATGCCAGAGGAGGATGTCAGAATGTCATGCTCTGTCCATTTTGACTCCTCTGAGATGGGGTCTTTCACTGAAACTAGAGCTACGCTGGCAGCCAGCAAGGCCTGCTTGTCCTCCTGTCTCAGCCTGCATATAATGCTGGCTTTCCAGGTGTGTGTGGTCATGCCAGGCATGTGAGAATTGGAGTTTCAAACTCAGACCCTTACACACAGCACTCTTNCCTGGTGAGCTGCCTCCCCAGCCAACTTTCTTTCTTCTTTCTTTATTTTCTTTGCTTTCATCTGAACTCCTTGGATCTATGATTCCCAACACCCCCCACCCCCACTTTCTTTCTTGTCTTTTATTAATTTGGAGGCAATTCCCAGCCANTATGTCTTCAAGTATCTCTTATGACCCATTTCTTCTTACTCTTGTATTTCTAGAAATCTAACTCATGGCTATTAGGCCATGTGGTACTGTTCCACAACCGTAGGTTTCAATCCTTTTATCTTTTCCCAGAAGCATTCAGTAAACTTATAGTGCTTTAAGCCCACTTCCACATCTGAATTTTGTGGTGGTGTGTGTGGTCATTTCCTTTTTACAGATGTTCCAAGCCCCACACCACATGTGTGCCATTGTCATTCAAACAAGCTAAAAAAATATTGACCAGTTTTCTTCATTCCATCCTGTAGTCCCATACATCCATCTGGGGCCACTTTCCAGATTGGGAAACTGTCGTACTGTTTTGTTTGAGGCAGGGTCTCTCTACGAAGCCCTGGCTGTCCTGGAACTCATTATGCAGGTCAAGCGGCCTTGAACTCACAGAGATCCACCTCCCTCCTGAGAGCTGGAATTAATGGTGTGCACTACCATGCCTGGCAAAANGCACCACCACTGCCCACATTTAAAAAAGATTTTGTTGTTTTTGTTTTGGGTTTTTTTGTTGTTGTTTTTGTTTTGGTTTTGGTTTTTTGGTTTATCGAGACAGGATTTCTCTGTGAAACAATCCTGGCTATCCTGGAACTCACTTTGTAGACCTGGCTGGCCTTGAACTCACAGAGATCCACTTGCCTCTGCCTACCAAGCTCTGGGATTAAAAGCATGTGCCACTACCACCTGGCTGGAACTATTCTTTAATTTGAAAGGCTGCTGAAAATGAAAGATTTCAACTTTTATCTATTTCCTTTTTTGTTTTCTGAGTCTGACTAGGCTGCCCTGGCTGGCCTGTAGACCAAACTCATAGAAAGCCCCCTGCCTCTACCTTCCCAGTGTTGGGATAAAGGCATGCAGCATCACGCCTGGCCCCTGAAATGCTGTCACTTCATATAGATTTGAAGGCTATTTTTGTTGTGTGTGGCACACTAGCTTGTCAGGCTGTTTTTATTAGTTAAAGATTTCATTCCACTGGCTTCCGGCCTTGGTGGTTTCACTGAAAAGTCATCTTATTGTTTTGAGGACATGTTTCATCTTGTGGTTTGATGGAGTTCCTATGTCTTGAGTTACTTTTCTCAACAGTTTTGAAAAAACAAAAAACAAAGCCTCAGCCATTATCTTTGCATGTTTGTGTGTATGTGTTTGCTTGTGGAGGCCAGAGTGCTGACAGGTGTCTCTCTTGATCCCCCCCCACCTTATTTTTGTGATCACCAATTACAGGGCCACTCCCATGCCTGGCGTTTTATGCTGGTGCTGGGAGTGCAAATGAAGAGCCTTGTGCGTGCTGGGTAAGCACCGTACTGACAGAGCAGCCCCTGTCCCGGGGTATTGCTCTCCTTTTCATCTACACAATTCTCTCTTCTCCTACAACTATGATTACACAGTTGCACCTATCTGAATATTTCTTCTGACCTTTTCCATTTCATAGTCTTTTAGCTGCATGTAGATTGTTACTAAGTGTGGTGATATTTTATCTGTGTTCTCCAATAAAAGTTATCTGAGGATCAGAGGAAAAAGCCCGCCACTAGACACCTTTAATCCTATCACTCAGGAGGCAGGGATCTGTCTGGATCTTTGTGAGTTCAAGGCCACACTGGGAACAGAGACAGGCGTGGTGGCACATGCCTTGCATTCCAACACTAGTTAACCATGGAGGCCTGGAGGTCTGTACAGGCAGACAGGAAGTGACAGAGCTGGGCAGGAAGAGGAAGTGATATAGCTGGATGAACAGAGCAAATGAGATAGCAGAACAGAAAGGCATATAGGCGTGGGTATACAGGAAGTAGGTATCTTTGGAAGATGTGGAGTTGGTGAGGTGAGGTGAGCTGTGGCTTCTCCTATTCCTCTGATCTCTCAGGCATTAACCCCAATTTCTGGCTCCAAGTTTTTTATTAATAAGACCTTTAGCAATTTGTCTACAACTAAGCCCACTAAATGAGGGAGGGCTGCTTTTGTTTGTGCAGCACTGGGCATTGAACCCAGGGACTGCATGAGCTACACCCTTAGCCCCTAAAATTTTTGTTTTCTGTCTTCTTCTTTTTATCTTTTTGCTTGTTTGTTTGTTTTTGGATTTTGGTTTGGGTTGGTTTTTGTCTGAGACAAGATTTCCCTGTGTAGCTCTGGCTGTCCTAGAACTCATTCTGTAGACCAAGCTGCCCTCAAACTCAAGAGATCTTCCTGCCTCTGCCTCCTGAGTGCTGGGACTAAAGGCATGTGCCACCACTGCCTGGCTCTTTTTATCTTTTTCTTTGCAATATTTTGTACATATTCTAATTTTCATGTAATTATGCTTAGAAATTTCAAATATTTGTTGAAAACTTTCATTCATTTGTCTATCTTTTCTATGATTTTATTTAATAGTATTCATTATTTTGAAATTATTGTCTTGTCATTCTAGTGTTTATTTCAATGTAGGTTGTTTCAATTGCTTTTTTAATTGATTATTAATCCAATTTAAGATATGATGTCACACATTGTGTGTGAAAGAACCATAGAGGCTATAGACAGAGATTTGCCCACACCTATGCAGATAGGATGAGGAGTTGATGGCCTCCGTAGGTCCAGGGATGGAACTGGGTTAGAGCTGAGTCCCTGTAATGAATGGCAGCTTATCGCTGCTTCATGCCTGTCCTTTGGGTGTGGCCCTCATGGGCTTCTGATGGAGAGAGTGGACAACCTCTATCTCCTCAGCACTGAATGACTGACAGATCTGATTCTCTCTTGAATTTGAGCGTAGATCTTTTACCTTGATGTGGCAAGCATCGGTATTTGTAACAGTCCCCTCCCTCTTCTAGAACTAGGCACAAGAAAACCATGAATTTCACTCCCCCTCTTCCAGAAGTTTCTGGCTCAACAACTCAGCTTCCTGTATAAGCCCAGAATTTTTGTTTTTTAAAGTCTTAATGGGAAACACTAGCCGGCACCTAGGTTCTCTACAAGAGAAACAAATGCTCTTTACTGCTGAGCCATTGCTCCAGCCCCTCCTATCTTTCTTTTCAAGAGTCAATGTGTTTTCAATAAAATGGAAGCTCTGTGCCCCCATCTCCCCGTTCCATAATCTCTTCTCTCCATTCCTGGACCTCACCCCCTCCCCCAGAAACATCTGTATTGCATTTGTGATTCATGAGTTGTTGTTGTTATTGTTGTGGTTTTGGTTTGGTTTTGGGTTTTTGTTTGTTTGTTTGTTTTTTCAAGACAGAGTGTCTCTGTGTAGCTCTGGCTGTCCTAAAACTCACTTTGTAGACCAGGCTAGTCTCAAATTCAGAGATTAAAGATATGTGCCACCACCTGCCTGGCATAATTTGTGTTTTTAAAGTACCTCTTCAGCAAGATAGAATGCACATCTATAATCCTGGCACTTGGGAGGCTGAGGCCCCAGCTACATAGCAAGAGCTTGTCTGAGAAAACAAACACTTCCCCTACCCGGGGACCCTTTTTACTAGGATGCAGTTTGACTACAATGGAATTCCTTTAAGAATGACATTGGAAGAATCTGATGCTTGTATAAAATTGTGAAACCACCATCAGAATCAAAACATAAAGCCATTCCATCACCACAAGCAGATTCTTTCTGCTCCTTTGTAGTCAATCCTCCCTCCTTCTCTGGCCCTGGATAAACATTGTTTTCTGTCACTATAGTTCTGGCTTTTCTAGAATTTTCTATAAACAAAACCATATAAATACATTGTCTTTTATGTTTGAGTCCTTTCATTAAGCAGTTTTGAGTTTCAGACTTGTTTTTATGTGTATTATTTTATTACTTTTTTTGGAGAGTAGTAATATCAGTTGTGACCATATAGTAATTCATTTTTCCATTCATAAGAGGATGGACATCTGCATTGCTTTCTTTTGGGGGCTATTCTGAATAGAACAACAATGAACATTTGTGTACCAACCCTTGTGTGGACAGATGCTTTACTGGGTAAATAACCGGAATAGAATTGCTGTGTTATAAGTGTAGTTTAGCTCAGTAAGATAATTTTACCGGCATCTGGACAATTTTGCCTTCCCATCAGCAACCTATGAGAGATCCAGTCACTCCACATCCTTGCCAACACTTGGTGTTGTCAGTCTTTTTATCTTTACTGTGTCATGGCTTGTCATTATAATATTAATTGTATTTATGAGATGACACTAAAGCTAACCATCTTTTCATATGACTGCTACCATTTATAGGTCTTCTGTGAAATTTCTCCTCAAATTTCTTGCTCATTTTTGTTGGGTTACTTGTCTTGTTATCATATTGTAAAGATCTTTACTACATCATGGACACAACACTCATTCCTCATTTATGTTTTTTAAATTCTTAGTTTATTTTTTATTTACTGATAATGTTATCATTTTTATATGTGTGCACATATGCATGCCCTGGTGTAGTGCGGAGGTCAGAAGACACTTTCCACCTTGTTAGGTCATCCCTGAGCACACATTAGTTCTAGGTCATTCATATTACCTGTTACATGGGACTCTATGACAGTGTCAAAGCATGATTTATCCACCCTCTGTTTGATTATTGAGAATAGGTATTCCCTGTCTTCTGCTCAGTCAGTCTGCAGTGAACNCTCTTCCTTCCTCCCTTACACATGTACGTGTTCTCTAAACTACACCGAACAGAGGCACAGGAGCTGCATACTTTGGCATTTCTTCCAACTTTCTCTTTAGCTATATTTATCTCACTATTTAGCTAATGTACTGAGTTTCACATTTGAGCCCTTCTTTAAATTTCCAAGATCATGCTGGGTGGTGGTAGTGCANGCCTTTTATTTCAGCACTTGGGAGGCAGAGGCAGGTGAATCTCTGAGTTCGAGGCCAGCCTGGTCTACATAATGAATTCCAGGACAGCCAGGGCTACACAGGGAAACCCTATCTCAAAAAAAAAAAATTCCAAGATCACTTAGGATTTATTTCATAACAATCTAGTCTCCCCAGGTTAATAATTACACTACTTTAAAGTCCTCAGTTCATGTTGCTTTCTCTTTTTTAGTTTGGAGACAAGGTCCAGGCTGGTATTAGACTCATTTTGTAGCCAAGGATGACCTGATCCTCCTTCCTCTACCTCTCAGGCACTGGGACAGCAGGAGTGCAGTGGCGTTCTCCCAGCACACGGTGCTAGCCATGGAATCCAGGGCTTCACCCGCTGAGCATTATAGCTCTGTTTGCCCTCTCAATGGGTGTCTTAGTTACTGTTCTATTGCTGTGAAGAGACATCATCCTAAACACTAACTGGGAACCAAATATACGAGTCTATAGGGCCATTCTTATTCAGACTTCCATAGTGAGTCTGGACCTTCTGTTTGCTTAATCTGATGCCTCCCTTTGAAGTGGTTGGACATTTTTTGGTTTTCTTCCCCTTTGCTTTGAGGATGTCTGTCTGTCTATCTGTCTCTGAAGAATGCTTTGGACATGAGGGCTTGTCTCTGGCAATCACAGTGAAGGAGTGTCACTGGTGCTGTGTGCAGATGGTGACTTCGTTCTGTTTCCTAGTGGACTAACCCAGTGCCTGGCCCCCGCCTTCCAGATCTAGTGTTCCCTCTCTCTGCTCTGATGATGAGCAAGTGCTGCTTCTGCCTATTCATGCTCATAATGGCTCCAGGTTCCTCTGCTGGGCTGGATGGCCCTTGGTCCTGTCCACTCTTGTCCTGAGCACTCCCAGAACCAGCCTTACTAAGCACAAAGCCTCTTTCCTCTTGTATTTTGGGCTGTAGAAGCCTCTGTCAGAGTTATCTACTTCTATCTTTCAGAGATTCCCATGAAGTCTCCTGCTTACTGTGAACTCTCTTGTTTCTTGGTTTTTATTTTATAACTGTGAATACATGAGTACATATTTTTTCTTTAAAAACTTCTTTAAAATGTACATTTATAAACCAAAGGACAATCACTCTACAACCCACAGATCCAGGGAGGCTACCTAGCAGGAAGGACCCTAGGATGACTGTAGCATAAAAAAAGTTTGGGTTTTGCCCAGTCACTGGGCAAGCTTTAGTGAAACATTTCATGTAGAGCGAATCTTAAACGGTCTTATTAATTGAAAACACCAGGCCAGGTATTGAGGTAAATTCTGAATGATCAGAGAGACAGAACAAGCCACAGCCAACCTCACCTTGCCAACTCCTCAGCAGCTGATCTTGTTTCCTCAGACTGCAGGCTTCTGAGTCCTCTCCCGAACGAATCTCAGCTGAACTGCTGCTCAAAGCCTGAAAGCTTAAGAGGCCCTCTAGCTTCTGGTTTCCACACCTTATATACCTTTCTGCTTCCTGCTATTTACTGTCTCTTATACACATCTAGATGTGTATAAGAGACAGAGCAAAGACATGAGATCTCAGGTGCTGGAATTAAAGGTGTGTGCCACCATGCCTGGCTGTTTCCAGTGTGGCCTTGAACTCACAGAGATCTGGATGGATCTCTGCCTCGGGAATGCTAGGATTAAAGGCATGTGCTACCACTGCCTAACCTCTATGTTTAATCTAGTGGCTGTTCTGTTCTCTGACCCCAAATAAGTTTTATTAGGGTACACAATATTTTGGGGGACATAATATAATCACCACAATTTCACTATTAGGATAAGAATTTGTACCTCTATTTATGTTCAAGCTATCTGTATATTATCTCTCCTGCAGTTGTACATTGAATGTTTTAATAATAATAAAATAAAAAAGGTCATTTATAAAAAAATGTACATTTATGTATTTACTTGCATGTATTGGAGGGGGGCTGTGTGTACTATGATGAATGTTTGGTGCTCATATCATATGACAACTTACGAGAGTTGGTTCTCCTTCCACCATGTGAGTTCCAGGGACAGAATTTAAGTCATCAGACTTGGCAGCAAGCACCTTTATCCACTGAGCCATCTTGTGAGCACCACATGTCTCTTTTTACTGTAGATTCAGACAGACTCTGTACCCAGTCTTTAATCTCGTTTTCCAGCAGCCTCCCCTCATGGAGTCTCACTATGCTGCCCACGTTGACTTTGAATTCCTGATCTGAAGCACTCCTCCTGCTCCAGCCTCCCAAGTAGCTGGGGCTACAGGTATCTTCTGCCACACCCAGCTGTGCTTATTCTCTTGAGATTCTGTCCTTACTGGGTCTTGCTTGGATCTCTGACCTCAGTTCTCCACATTCCTGGCTTTCTCTTTAGCTACATATATCTGTCCTTGAATGTGGCCTCCATCTCTTTCTCTGTGACACCATCTCAGGGCTTGTCATCTCTACTCATGTCTGTCTGTCCTGGTTCTTGAAGTCCCTATGTCCCTTCAACTCCCTGATCTNAGTGGTTGTTCTCTATCAGTGCCAGGGTCTGGCCCCCATGGCTGGCTGGCTCTGGAGCAGTTTGTGGGTAGGGGAGCCCCAGATTGCTGCAACGTGGAACAAGCATTTCCAACACATGCTCTTGCTGGCAGCCTGCCACCACAGCCCACTGCCTGCCAACATCACACTTCAACTTAAAGAGGGAAAACTGCCAGACCAATGTTTTAGCTACAGCCCTGTGTCACGGCTGCATGGGGAATCCTGCAGCAGCCCCTGCCAGGAGCTAGAGCGGTGAGGAGGACTGGAGCAGGGGCGTGTGCTGCTGGATGGTACTGGGGCTGGAGCTACCACCTTCCCTGGCCTCTCTGCTTCTGGGCACCAGAATATCTACTGGGAATCTTCTCTGGCTTCTCGACTAAGCTGAGTGCATGCCCAAGGCCTCCCTGGGATGAAGGTCATTCTCTTCCCAGCTCGCAGGCAGTTTACCAGGCCCTGCTTCCAGTCCTCTTTGTTTCCCTGTGTCCTATGTCAGCCATAGTATGTCTTCTTCCTCCACAGGTAGCCTTGTGCTGTGAGCTGAGAGACTAGTCACGGGAAGGTTCTAGAATCCAGTGCAATAACACGTTTCCCTGGTTGGAAGTTAGAAATGTCAGAAGCCTGAGTGGAAGCCCTCATCCTTGCCATTGAAGAACTTGCTATGTAGTCATAGATGATCCTGAACTCATGATCCTCCTGCCTATGCCTCTCAAGTGCTGAGATGATGGGTGTGTGCCACCACACCTGGCAAAAGCTCAAGTCTTGCCTAGGATACATCTCTTCCTTTGAATGGTGTCATCCTTGCCATTGTAGACACATCCACCTTTCAAAGCACACATTCTAACAATGAAGGTGGTCCCCTTTGTTGTAATGATGGAAGCTCATGGCTGCTTGTGCAGAGGACCCTTTCCAGAAGCACAGGCTACAGGTTCTTCCACAGTGGGCACATCATCATGTCCTGGGGATATCCTCACCTCTACCTCTGCGTATTCTTTCTGAGCTCAATTCCTGTCTTCATAGAGGAACATTCTTGTCAACTCCTCTCCTCGCTCAATCTGGGTGCCCCTTCTTCCAAGCAGTCTTTTCTTCTGTTCGTCATAAAACACCCAGCACTGTGGAGGAGCAGGCACAGCTTATGACTCCCAGGTAGCCTCAGTACTCAAGGATGGATGATCCTAATCTAGCTAACATGGGCACTTCTGTACACACACACACACACACACACACACACACACACACACCTGTCTACCTAGTAGAGCAGCAGCCACCAGTGTGGGAGCATCTGCCAGTGGGAACATCATGACATTCCCAGTTCTGCCAATACCAATGTGCCCATCTGTCACCAGAGCCCAGGAGGTCCCTCAGGACACCTGGAAGACCCGGAAGGAGCAGGTATCACTGAAGACATATAGGTGGCAGAAGAGGTGGAGCCGGAAGAAGCCACCTGATCAAACTGTCAGGCCAGGGTAAGTACCAGCTGCCAATACAAACAGATAGCACTAATAATCACACTCTCAAAAGCCAGCTTGCCTGTCCCATTTTCCTGAGGACACCACCTGCACAGCTGCTCCTAATCAAGGGCTATTTAATTCATTCCCAGATCATTGTCTGCACTAATTGTCTTAAACAAACCCAAGTTCATTGCACCTTATTCCCCAAGGGCCTGGAAGACTTCTAATTACCTAGGTGGTTCTCTTGCAGCCTGGCTTCATTAAAGATCACAATATGTTCCCCTAATAGGTTTCCCATTAAAATCCAATGGGTTCCCATCAAAATGAGTTATGTCCTCAAAAACAATCCACTAAAATATATTTTAATTAAAGTGAATTAAATATTGCATATGTCTATGTCAGCCAACAGGTTGTACTTAGGGCTGATCCCAGAAGAAAAGAGGAAAGGAGATGGCAAAAGGCTCACAAGTGGGGTGAAGGAGTTTGGAATAAGGGATAACATTGGCTTGGCCATTCCTGGACTTTTGGCAAGTCTCCTTATCAGTTTGAGCTTCAGTCTACCCATCTCCAAAATGCTGATGATNATCTCTAAATTAAAGTTACTTTTAATAAGATGAGATGATAGGCAACAGTAAGAGGGTTTACACATACAAAGACATCACTATTGTTATGTAATATTTGTAAGTCTTGCCTCAGCCAGGTGGGAAATAATCCACGCCCCACCTCAACAGTTTGCAATAACAGACCCTTACTTTTCACAAGAACTTGGCATTTCAGCCATGGCCCTATGGCTGAAGTCACAGCCCTTCTCTGGGGGCATGTCCCTCTGAAGATGGAGAGCAGAAGTGCAAGAGGCTGAACAGTGCAAGAACAGGCTGAAACATGCGACTGTATTCAAAGCTTGTATTAGACACTCGGAGGCCATGTCACTCACTTTCCAACCCACAGTTATGCTCTGCCACAGTGCAGAGAACTATATTCTTGCCTCCATGAGCATGGCAAAGGTGTGGCTGGATAGTTCTCTTACAGGGAAAGCAAAGAAGAACTGTCGATAATAAAACCATACTCATCAATCTTATCACTGGGCATGATAACAGTGTCTTCCAAGCCACCTGATGACTAGAACCAGGGGTGGAAGATAAAAATATAGACAGTGTTCTACTGCAGAGCTCCTAAATCAGGGTCTCTATGGAGGGCCCTTGTAACCTGTTTTTGTCTTTTAATGTTATCAGATCATAGGGGCTTGAGAGACAACATCAAAAACATGAGGACCTGAGATCAAATCCCTCAAACCTATGTAAAGAAAGACCAGGCATGGCTGCAAGCACCTGTAACCCTAGTGCTGTGGGGACAGAATGGGAGGATCCCTGGGGCTGGCTGGCCACTAGCTGAGCTCCAGGTTCAGTGAGAGACCCAGGATCAAGGGAACAAGGTAATGAGTGATAGACTGGGCACCTGACATCTTCCTCTG
>LZPO01027454.1:19913-57647 GCA_001675575.1 Neotoma lepida | reverse complement strand
GTCAGAGGACAACCTCAGATGTTGGACCTTGCCTTCTACCTTGTTGAGACAGGGTCTCTTGCTGTTCACTACTGTGTAAACCAGGGTNTCTGGCATCTCTCCTAGTTAGGGTTGCTATTGCTATGAAGAGACACCATAACCGTGGCAACTCTTATAAAGAAAAAACATTTAATTGGGGTTGTGGCTTACAGTTCAGAGATTTAGTCCATTATCATCATGGTGGAACATGGTGGTGTGCAGGCAGACATGGTGCTGGAGAAGCTGAGAGTTCTACATCTTGCAGGCAACAGGAAGTGGACTAAGACACTGAGTGTGGCTTAAGCATATATGAGACCTCAAAGCCCACCCCTACAGTGACACACTTCCTCCAACAAGGCCACACCCATCCCAACAAAGCCACGCCTCCTAATAGTGCCACTCCCTTTGGGAACCATTTTCTTTCAAACCTCCACCNAATCTAAGGATTCTCCTGTCTCTACATCCCATTTCACTATAGGGGTGCTGGGATCACAGACATGTACTACCATATCTAGCTTATGTGCATTCTGGGAATCCAGTCTCAGGTCCANGTGGAACATTTTACCCATTGAACTATCTCCCTAGCTTGAGGAATACCAAGGAAAAGGTAAGTCAGCCTTTGAAGCCTTTTATTGAACCTGGCTTGGGACTTGCAGACCTGTCTCCCCTAGATCAGCTCCAAACCACCTTGGGAAAAGAGCCCTTATCTTCCATCCCTATATATTTGGTGGGTGAGTTTATAAGCCATTTTACAAATAAGAGAATGAAGGTTTGGAGAAAAGCATTGTGGGCAAACCTAACCATCTGGACTTGGTACCAGCTCTGTCCTTACTCTG
This sequence comes from Neotoma lepida, assembly GCA_001675575.1. NCBI lineage: Eukaryota > Metazoa > Chordata > Mammalia > Rodentia > Cricetidae > Neotoma > Neotoma lepida. The sequence goes on along the minus strand of LZPO01027454.1, from coordinate 56,793 downwards.
TTCCTAGGACCTCCTACTACTGGCGCCAGACTTAATTACGGCCTTGCTGGCCCTCAGCTGATTGGCAGGTGACTGTATCAGCAGAGATTGGGACTCTGGAAGTTCCCGCCATGTATCATTAACTGTAATTATGTGAATTCGGGCTTCTGCATGGGCCTGTGGAGCCAGAGCGTCTCCATGCAGCCAATAGGTGGGGAAGAAGAATTGTGGTAACCCGGTATCCACATCTAGGGGGAAAGATGAGCTCCAGGCTCCTGGCAGAGGCTGTAGAGAGGCCGCAGTGGAACACTGTGTTTGTCAAGGTTTCTCCAGGTTCTCTTCACCAGCTTCCTCCATGGGCAGGCACTGGAGTAGAGGGAAGGGGGTACTTGAGGACAGCCTCCAGCCTCTTACCCGACAGTCTCTGTCTCTGCCTCTCCCTCTCTATCTTCTGTCACACATACATACTTACACACGCACAGAAACAGGGTTCTAGATAGTGTATCTGAAGCTTTGAGGAAGGAAGAATTTGCCTCCAGTGTCATCAGATCCATTACATCTTCATTTCTAGGAAAGGGTATGGGAGAAGTCCATGGTCCTGCCTCCTGGCACAGATGGGTAATGGAAGGCCCTCTGCATATGTCCACTTCATAAATGGATACTACTTGTGGCTCTAAGATTAGAAATAAAGTCCCTAGCCTGGTGGTGGTGGCACACACCTTTAATCCCAGCACTCCNGAGGCATAGGCAAGTGAATCTCTGTGACTTTGAGGCCAGCCTGATCTACAAAGTGAGTTCCAGGACAGCCAAGGCGGTTACACAGCGAAACCCTGTCTCAAAAACAAACAAACAACAAAAAAGAAAAGAAGAAATAAAGTCCCTTGCCTCAAGGGGTTTACTTTTCAACAGGGAGAGATACTATGGCCAAACAAGTGAATGTGTCATGTGGCATGGAGAGTATCTGATCCACTCTCCCAAGGGCCCAAGATCCAAAGTGTAGGTGGAGAAATGACGTGTGGCATAAAGAAAGGGAGCCTACCACTTCAGATGCCTCCACTCTCCCCTAAGATTGCTTTTCTTTAAATTTAAATATTTTGAATATCAGGACTGGAGAGGATGAGTCAGTAGTTAAAAANACTGACTGCTTTTCCAGAGGACCTGAGTTCAATTCCCAGCACCGACATGGCGACTCACAACCATCTGTAACTTTACTTCCAAGGATCCAATACTCTCCCACAGATATACATGCAAGCAAAACATCAATAAAATAAACAATTAAAACATCAAGGAAAGTATAGAAAGTTGTATGATAAGTGTTCATATACTTGCTATACATGTTAACAAATTAATCTTTGGGGGTGGTGAGATGGCTTAGCAGGTAAAGGTATGTCTACAACATAGACAAAGAGGACATAGCTCTCAATTAATTATTCAGAACTACCTTGATACTGAAGCATGATGAAAACGTTATTTAAAAAAAAATGTTGGGGCTGGAGAGATGGCTCAGAGGTTAAAACCACTAGGTGCTCTCCAGAGGTCCTGAGGTCAATTCCCAGCAACCACATGGTGGCTCACAGCCATCTATAATGAGATCTGGCATCCTCTTCTGGCGGGCAGGCATACATGCAGGTAGAAAACTGTATACATAATAAATAAATAAATCTTTAAAAAAAATGTCAGCCGAGCCCAGGTAGTGGCACATGCCTTTAATACCAGCACTCAGAAGGCAGAGGCAGGCCGATCTCTGAATTCAAGGCCAGGCTGGCCTACATAGCAAGTTCTAGGACAGCCAGGGCTACACAGAGAAGACCTGTCCTGAAAAAAAATTGCAGGCCTATATTACTCAGGAACACAAATACCGTATTGAACAAAATATTAGCAAATCAAATCTAGCAACATAATAAAAGGAGAATACACAGAGACCAAATGGGCGAGAGGTAGGCTAGCATCCAAAACTCAATGTAGGGGGTGGGTGTGATGAACATCTTTAACCCCACTACTCAGGAGGCAGGGCAGGAAGATCTCTGTAAGTTTGAGGCCAGCCTGGCCAATATAGTGAGTTCCAGGCTAGCCACAGCCTTTACCTTGTCAAACACACACACACACACACACACACACACACACACACACACAAAGCTGAGGGCAGGGGATCAATGTCTTAACATATCAACAGTAAATAAGAGAATATGCAAAAATCAAAAACATTTATGTGTAAAAGCAATACAAGTGGAAATAAAATTAAAAACCAGTACCATTTATAATGTCATCAAAAACAAGAAAATTAAGGAGCAAATCTAATAAAATAATATTTATGCANTGAAAACTAAAAATCATTTTCAAGGCAAATTCAGGAAGACCTAAATGAATGGAAAGATATACCATGTTCATGAGACCTCATTGCTCTAACAAAATATTAGCAGTTCTGAAGAGTTGTGCCATATCTTCTTCAAGTAATTTATGGTCAGTACAATCCTATTCAAAAACCTGGCAGGCTTTCCTTGGTAAATGTTGACAAACTAATTCCCAGTTACATACAAAGACATAAAGGATCTGGAAGAGGCAAAATAAAGTATTTGAAACCCGTGAATTTGGGGTACTCATGCTAACATTTTCAAGACTCACCATGAGGCTACTGTGATCAAGGCAGTGTGACAATGGCATCAGATTTGACCCCTGCATTCATGAAACAGAACAGAGTCCAGAAATAGGCTAAGGCACATGTGGTCAGCTGATACTTGACAAAGGAAGGGATCCAAGGTAGTTGACACAAACACAAGACACAGAAATGATCCCATGTCCAAATCCATATATAAACTATAATCCATATCCAAGTCTCCAAAGAAACTCAGCCCTTAACCTTCACAATCATCTAAAAGTTAACTGCAGCTAGAGCATATTCTCAAATAGGAAGTTCCAGAAAATAATGTAGGAAAACATTTTTGTGTCCTTGATAAAGCTTCCTCAGACAGGATGCAAGCGGCATAAGTCATAAAGACAAAGTTTGAGACTGTAGGTGTCTCAGCTGGTGGAGCATTTGCCTAATGTGGTGATTTGAATAAGAATGTCCCCCATGGGCTCATATATTTGAATGCTTAGTCACCAGGGAACAGCACTATTTGAAAGGATTAGGAGAATTAGTGGATGGCCTTGTTGGAGGAAGTATGTCACTGGGGGTGGGCTTTGAGGTTTCAAAAGCCCATGTCAAGCCCAGAGTCTGTCTCTCTCTGACTATGGATCAGGATGTAGTTCTCAGCTACTGCTCCAGCACCTGCCACCATGCTCCCTACCATAATGAAAATGGACTAAACTTCTGAAACTGTAAGCAGTCCCCAATTAAATGCTTTTTTTTCTAAGAGTTGCCCTGATCATGGTGTCTCTTCACAGCAATAGAATAGTGACAAAGACACCTAATCTGCATGAAGCCCTATGTTCAGCCCTCAGCATCATACAAACAAAATGTGGGAGTGCATTTATGTAATCCCAGCATGGGGAAGTAGAGACAGGAGGACCAGAAGGTCAAGGTCATCTTTGGCTACACAGTGAGTTCAGGACCAGCCTGGAATATTTTAGACCCTATTGGTAACAAAGACAAAGTTTTATAAATTGAGCTTTATCAAAATTAAAAACATCTACTTCCTGCAAGTCACTGTAAGAAAATAAAAAGACAAACCAAAGAATGGGAGAAAATGTCTGATAATAATGCTACTCAGAATTTTAAAATAACACAAAATAGAAAGTTAAATCACTGTATAATAAAATGGGAAACATTTTATTTTATGTGTATGGGTGCTTGTCTGCATGCATGTCTGTGTACCACATGTATGCCTGGTACCCAAAGAGGCCAGAGAAAGGAGTCAGATCCCCTGGAATTGGAATTACAGACAGTCTTAAACCTTCATGTGGGTACTAAGACTCAATCAAACCTGCTTCTCTGTAAGAGGAGCCAGTGCTCTTAACCACTGAGCAATCTCTAGCTCTCAAACTGGCAACAGCTTTAAAGACATTTCTCCAAAAAGATATAAGTGAGATTCTGACTCTGAATCTGTGGCTTTTGGAAGAGCAGAACAGAAGCTTCCCCCCTTAAAATGCCTCCTGAGAACCAGGCCTGAGACAGGCAGATTGTAGGTTCAGGGCTTGCCTGGGAAACTTAGTGAGACCCTGTCTCAAAATGAAACGAGGACTGAGGATAAAGCTACATGGCTGAATACTTGCTTTTCATGCTGGAGGCCCTGGGTTCAATCCCCCGTACAGAAGAGGAAAAGCCTCCACAGATGCCCTGGATCATGGCAGAACTTCCACGCGGGGTTACACTGGGATATTGTGCAACGGTAGAAATCCTGTAGAGGGAGACCCACGTACACCACTCACAGGGAACTATCTAGACAATTGGGTGAAACCACATGTCTGACTTTTGTATTCCAGAAGTCAGCATTCTCAAGCCAACATTCTCAAGTCAACATTTGCAATCCCAGGACTCAGGGACAAGAGGATAACTCAAAGTTTGAGGCCAGCTTGCTTTACATAATGAGTTACCAGAAAGCCAGGGCAAAAGTTGAGATTTTCAAATTATTATACTAAGCAAAGCAATCTAAACTCAAAAAAACAAAGGCATGTTTTCTCTCATGGGCAGACCCTAGATTTTTAATTTATATATAAATATTTAGGTCATGAAACAGAAAAGAGAACATGAGAAGGGGGAAGTATATCTTAAGGAAGGGGAAGGGGACAAGGCATAGAATACATGCAACATGGAAGAGGAGTGGGGACTCCTGGGACTTAGGGTGGTGGTGACAGGAGGAGAGGGGAGGGGATGGAGATGAGATCAGGAGTGGCAGATCAACAAAAACAAAGTATATATGGAAATACCATAATGAAACCTGTAGTGGTATTTACTCCGGGGAGAGGAGAGAGAGGTCACGTGCTTCCTGAAACCCAATATTTTGTTTGCTAATTTGAAAAAAAACACAACTTTTTAAAAAGTTAGGATAGTTTGGGTTTGCAGCTCAGCCATATTCTACCTCACATGAGACAAGCCCCCACTGAGGTGGAGGTATGGGCCACAGCTTCTCCTGCTGACCTAGCCCAGCCTAGGGCCTCCTTCACTGGCTCGGGGAAAGGAGGATCCTGGGAGCAGAGAGAGAAGAGGCTTGCCTCCCCCAGCCACAGTCTGCTCTGGAGAATCTGTCAGCAATCCAGGCTACAGGGAAGGACAGAGGGACTTTCTGCAGATGGACAGGGAGACCTCAACTCTGATGCAGTCTCTGTATGGAGAGGATGGCTGCCCTGGACCAGTCTCTGGGGCCATTATCCTATCTGATTTTCCCAACAGTACTTTGATTGACAGAGGACGGTTGAAAAGAAGGGATGACTTGTCAAGGTCACAGGTTAAGTTCACTGTGTGCTAGCTTCAGACCCAGATCTCCTGACACAGGATTGGGCAACTGTGAATGGGTAGCACCTGAGTCAGAGAGGACTTTTACAGACACTAGTGTTCCAGTTTATCTTGGAAAGACCCTCCCCTTGGCAAAACTATTTTCTAGTCTGTAATTTATGCCAAGGGCAACTGGAGGGCAGAGTTGGCTTGACAGATGGAGGGGGTTTGGACCAAAGGCCAGTCCATCTTGTGGGATTCNCACTAGGCCCCTATACGTAAGTGACATAACCTGTCTTTCTTCATTCAGCCCTCTTCTGGCTTGGGGGACCCCCCAAACTCAGATTGCCTCTGCCCAAACACAGCTGTCCAAATTCAGTGACACTGAGGGGAAAGACTAACTCTATAGATTTCCATATGAGGTCAACTCTTACCTGTTGTCTGGTCTTGGCCAACTGTCCCCTCCTCTATGCGCATTGATTTCTCCACCTGGCGACTGTGCAGCTGCTCCTCAGAGGGAAGGGGAGAGGCTGATTGAGAGCACTTGACACTGTGGCTAGCAGGAAGTACTGCCCAGTGCACAGTGGGAGCTAAGAGAGGTGTTTCTGCATCCTCTCTCCTAGAAGAATGGTGTGCAGAATGCCAGCCCTGTGGCTTGGGAATAAGCTAAGTTGGGTCAGTCTTGGTCTGTGCCCTTCAGAGCTCAGTCCAGAAAGATAGATCGGCCAAACAAGGCCATAACAACATGTGGCATTAGGCTGTAGCCAAGGGAGCCACTCAAAGAGGGAAGAAAAATCCTGTGTGAGGCCAGATAATCTTCACAGAAGGATGGGCTGTTTGCAGACTCACTGATCAGTCAGCTAAANACAATCTGTAGAACCCTCAGTGTCAGCTAGGTGAATATTAATATTCTAGGGAAGGGCTTTTGGTACAGGTCCTGATAAATGAAGAAGAATTTGTCTCACAGGTGGGGAGAAAGGACACTCCAGGGAAAGGAAACAGCATGTGCTGAAGTCTAATGACCAGAAAAAGGCCTGGCATGCTTGTATAGGGATGGAAAAAGGGACAAGTCCTTACCTGCTGCCATAAATGCTCACAACCAACAGCCCTAACAAAAGACAGGCTAGCAGGAGGGAAGTGGGGAACATTTATTTGATCATAGTTTGGCACAACACAGGAGCCCTCAGACTGAAGCCTCCAGAGGCGGGATGAACCGTTTGTGTGCTTAGCTTCAGTGGAGCATGCACACACATGTGCAGGAATGTGATTGGACCAACTGGAGTGAGCTATGGAAGTGAGCTAAATGGAGAGAACCAGCGCGGTCACAGGTCTGTCTGCCTATTCCTATTCTCTTTGTTCCCTTACTACATCATTTCTTCCTCCTAGGTGTGGGGCGGGATGCTTCCTTACCAGGTCAGTGAGAAAGGCTCCTTAGTCTCTTACCTGTAGTAACATTTTGAGTTTTAGGGCTGGCATTGTTGTGTGTGGCATCTGGTTTCTAGGCCTGTCTTGGGGGAAGAAAAATTCTTCATTCTCTGATTTGTGTTGGGTGAGGAGGAAGGTGAGGGACAGGAAGCAGAAGGTCCCAAAGAAAGTTTGCTTATGAGACATTCTCTTTGGGACATCATTTTCTGAGCCCCAGGCATGGCAAGGCTGGAACACAGAATGTGTTCTGGGTAGTGGAAGAAAACAACAAAAAGGCTACAAATGCCTGCCTTCACCTCCCGAGCACTGGGGTTACAGGTATGTGCCAACTCTTCTGGTATGTTCAGCAGTAGGATTCAAATCCAGGGCCTTATGAGTACTAACTAAGCAAGCACTCTATCCTAAGCCCAGGAAGAATCTTGAATGGTTTAGGTGACACATCTCTGATGTGGCATTCCACATGAGTGATCCGGATAAACAAACACCATCATGGAAGTTTCTGGAGTCTGGATACCCTAGGTATAAGAGATCTGTTTGGTGATGGTAACTAGGGTCTGTCTGGGTCTAGGCTCTATTCTTCAAGGTGGCTGATGAGATTGATGCTGTTTGCACTGAAGGAGAATACTCTAGGGATGAGACGATACAAGTGGTAGCATTGAGTCACACTTCCTCTCATGCACCCTGGCTGTCATGGATTGTTCTCCCAGAACCCCTTGAGCATTAAAGTGGCTTCATAAGGAATAAAAAGCTGCAAGCCTGGCTGTTCTGGGCAAGTAGGAATGGATGACCCTGGTAACTGATAGAGACTCTGATATAGAGATGGAGAGACATGAGCAGATGTGCTAAGGAGTGTCTTGGGCAAGAGGGTGCTGTGTCCCAGCTTTCGGAAGCCTTCTGCAGGATGTGTTGGCTATTGTCGCCTGTGTCTCCCAGGTGTGGCTTTGCAGGCTAGGGTCTACACTGGGGAGGGGTGACCTCTCAGGACCAGTGCCTTTTCTTGTGTTTTTTTCTAGTTTGGGACTCACTGCTGAGCCTGAGTTTTGTTAACTGCCAGAAAGGCTTTATTACAATTACTAAGTCAAGAGGCTTTTGCCTAGAAGTTAATAGGCTCAGTAAATGTCTGGCTCCTTGACCAATGAGAAAGAGTCCTTGTTCTGGGATCTGGTCCACCACTGTTCCGGGGCACCTAAACCAATCATCTTTCTTGTTCTTGGACTGGCCTAAGCTGTCCTGCCTCCCAGACCATCCCGTTCAGGAATTCTTACCCCTGAAGTTCATACAAGAAGGCCTCTAACCTGCAGACTGGCTTTTCTCTCTTCCTCCCCATTGGGGGCTGGGTTGGGCTTGCAGCTGGTTGGGATTGGGGGGGCCTCTCCCTAGACTGTGTCTCTGCAAGGCCCCTCAACACACTATTGTAGGCAGTCCACATTCCTTCACCTTTAATGCCACCTCTGGGAACAAAGGGAAACCTGAGGAGGTGGGCCAGGCTGGGTGGAGGGCCTCAGCACCTGCCTTCCCTGAGAATGGAAACCCAAGGCCTCCCTTCCCTATATGGCTGCCAGGGAACCAGACACTGGCCTTTGTTAAACCCACTTATGGAGATGGGGCTGTAAGACAAAAGAAATTACCACTGTTCAGAAAGGTTCGAAATTTTCCCATACCTACTCAGTGCAAAGGTCTTTCCACCCCGGTCCCTTCACTGCCCCTTTAGGCTTCTAGGATCAATCAGAAAAGTGAGTTTACTAGTCCAGGGTCACAGAGCCAGAAAGAGGAAAGAGTTAAAATCCAAGTTGGTTTCACAGCTCCAACTCTTAAGTTCCTATGTCGCAGGCATAGCTGGAATTACCCAGTGGATGCTGTGCCTTCTCTGGTGAGGGTGGGAAACTCCTCCCAGCAGCATTTCTTTTCTCTGTTGCTGCAAGCCCACACTCCACTCCACACTGGAATCAGGAGCAGAGGTCCTAAGCTCAGTGGTAAAGCATTTGGCTTGCCTGTGCAGGGTGTGCCTTCCATCCTCAGCTTAACTCTTTCTGCTCCAGTTGAGGAAACTGAGTCCTTCTCTATCTCTTTGTTAATCTTGATGCTCCCATGGAAGGATTATGGAAACTGAAGAAGGCAGAGGTTGGGAGGCAACCACAGAAACTGGCATTTGGGGGTTCTGGGCAGGTTGGCTGCCTTCCTCTGCCCCTACTCTTTCCCTTCATAAGGATCACAGCCCACTTTCCACCACAGCAGACAGATCAAGGGAGAGCAGGTATCTATATAGGTATCTTTTCACAGAACATATGGTGAAAAAANCAGTGACAAGCACACAGCGCTACAGATATCTGAGCAGATGGGTAATGCTGAGTTAATTAAATGAGATAGCACAGGACAACACCAGCTGCTAGACTATGAGGTGTTCCGACTTTGGTATTAATGTTATTTTCTGCCATACATGGGCTTGGTACTATTGGGGTTCTGAAAATGACACCCTCAAAGTAGAGGCATTAGCCACAAACTAGTGATTGATGCTCTTTTAGCCTCTTGAGTGCTGGGATTACAGGGATGAGCCATCCTGCCCAGCTGGGCATGGGAATCTTAAAGGGTAGATGGCTTAACCATAAAAGTTCTTGCCTGACTTATGAGAGTGTGTACCCAAGTTTGATCCCTGTGTAAAAATGCTAGGTGTGCTGGTGTGTGCTTGCAATCACTGGAGAGGCAGAAGCAGGAGAATCCCAGGGGCTCTGGCTAGGTCAGCACCCAGTTGATGAGCTCTGGGCCAATGGCAGACCCAGTTTCTTGTTCTCCTTTCTCACATGAGACAAGCTGTAGGAGCTGACTCTTTCTTCTCCTAAGTGGATTGTGGGAATCAGAGATCCCTTTCCCCAAAAACCATATGGTCTAAAAATGCCACTTCCCAGTTCTCTTTAGAGCTAGCTGTTAAGACATCTTGTCTGATAGTAAATCACATGATCTTCATTCTAGAGACATTCTGCCCTACACTCAGGAGGAAAGAATGCTAGGAAGGGCCTAGAAGAATCTGTACCGACAGGCCTAGCTGGGTCCAGTACTCTGCAGATGACTTTTGTCCAATCATGACTCTGTCCATTGCCATCCAAAGATGGACTTTTATCTGATCGTGATTCCATGTGGCCAAAAGACAGCATGGATGGACGAAATGGCTCAGCAGGTAAAGGTGCCTGCTGCCAAGCCTGATGAACTGGGTTCGAGCCCCAGGACCCATATACTGGAAAAGAGAGAACTGACTCCACAAAGTTGTCCTCAGACAGGCAGGCAGACAGACAGACACACACACATTGAATAAATTAATTAAATAAATAGTTCGTCCTGGGTCTTTGAGTCTTCCATCTGAAGGTACCTGTGTCATATAAAACTAGGACAAACACATTGGTTGTCCTTTCCCCTCATTAATCTTCTCTGCCCTACGGCTGGAACCGGTTATGATGGTCCTGGAAGGGATGGTGATGTTCTTCCCTGGGGCACTCCCTCAATCCCAGCCTGGTAAGAAGCATGTTCTTGCCTACACTTCCTACCGAGGGGTGAAGGACCTGGCTTAAGGCCACATCACCAGGAACTGGGGAGCAGGGCTTTGAACTCCCTCCAGAGTCTGGGTTTCTGGCTAGAATCCTTAGCCCAGGGCCATGGGTCACAGTATTATGGTATTCAGCTCCAGGCTTCAGGAAGAATGTGCAGGGACTGAACAGCTGCCTGACCCAGGGCTCTGCTGAGCAATTCCGGTCAGAGCCACAGGCTCTGGCTCCCAGCCACACAATGCTTATACCTGCCTCTGTCTTCAGCAGCTCTGAAGCTCCGTCTCACCACCTCTCCTTCAGAGTGAGCATGAACCACCATATCCTTTCAGGGAAATCACCCCCAAAATAACAGGANGCAACAGCCAGGGGCTCAGAGCCTCAGTGAGACAGAGGAAAGGGTTTTCTACCTTGATGAGGGGTTCAGCTGACGGCTTCCACCGTGGCATGAGAATGCTGCTTTGGAGCTACAGGCGGGAAGTGGTAATGCTAAGANAGCCATAAGCCCCTTCCCAATTTGGCCATTAAGACTCCAAACCCTGGGCTGGAGGAACTGGCTCAGTGGTTAAGAGCACTGTTGTTCTTGTTGAGGACTGGGCTTCAATTCCCAGCTCCTACATGGCAGCTCACAACTATAATTCCAGTTTCAGGGAATCTGATGCCCACTTCTGGCCTCCTTGGGCACATGATGCACATACATCCATGCAGGCAAAATAGTCATACCCATAAAATAATAAAATAAATCTAAAAAAATAAACCAAAACAACAAAAACTCCAGGTCTTAGTTGGGCTTGGTGGTTCACATCTGTAATCACAACACTCAGGAGGCAGAGGCAAGAGGATTGAATTCAAGGCTAGTTAGGGTTACATAGTGACCTTTCATAGTGAGACCTTGTCTCAAACAAACAAAGATTTGCAGTCCCAGCCATTTTCCTCCCCATGTCACCTCTAAAATGGCTTTTGCTATGTGCTGGTGGCTAGGAAAATTGCATTCTTCCCCAAGCAAACCAGGCCTGTGAAAGCCACACCTAATTCCCATCAGGCCTTTCACTTCATGTTTGGGACTGAAGGATCAATGGTGTGTCACTGGCCTTAAATCCAAGGAGTCCTTGCTGCCATCTGGTCTGAGAGTAGCCAGCCTAGGCCTTGGCCATGCAGGAAACCCTTAGGCCCAGAGCAGGAGTCCCCTAGGAAATGTGGGAAGGTTACCTGGCTCCTTTACTTGCTCCCAAGCCAAAAGGACATTGAATACCCAGAAAGAAACAATCAGGGTAGGTCTGGTTGACCGGGTTCATTTGTCTCCTATCCCCTCATATGTAGCAATACCCAGAGATGAAGTGAACAGTCCAGACTTACCACATGCCCCTTATAAATGTATATTAGGACTGGCAAGATAGCGGTCAGTAAAATGCTTGTCTTGCAAGCAGGAGGACCAGATTTGGTGAGCTCCAGGCCAGTGAGAGATTCTGTCTCAAAGGAGGTTACAACATTTCTGAGGATGACATAAGGTTGTCCCCTGGCCTCTATACACACAGGTTACAGGCACCCATACATACCCTCCCACACCCCCACACTAGATGACATGAGGTTGTCCTCTGCTCCCCCCAGTATAGGCACCCCCTATACATCCTCCCACACCCCTAATCACCTCACACTCACATTTAGAAAAGGTGTGAATTAGAACACTGGCTCATCTGTGAACTTTCCCATCTAGGACCAGATGCCCACATAGGGAAACTCACTTGAAGAAGGAGAAAACTGAATCTGAGTAGGCCCATTGCTCATTTCTGTTTTCACTGGGCCAGCTACTATTCCATTCAATATCAAGTGTGGGAAGTGGTGCTACGAGGAATTATCTGGACAGCAGGTAGCACCATGTCTACCCTGGGTGTGTAGGGGTTTCTGCACACAATGAATTCTGAGGCTTCCAAGGTGATTCAGTGGGCCAAGATGAGCCCTTTATCTCCCTTCTTCCAGAGGAGGAAGGAGACCAAGTCTCCGCCATTATCTCTCTCAGGCCAACATCAGGAGAAGACCTGTGTTCTAACAGCAAACATCCTGAGCATTAAAGGCCCATGAAGGGCTCGGGAAATGACTCAATTGGTAAGTGCCTGCCAAGCAAACTTGAGGACCTGAGTTCGAGCCCCAGCACCTATGCAAAAAGTCGTGTCATGGAATGTGATCCCAGTGCTGTGCAGCCAAGACAGGTAGATCTCTGGGAATCACTGGCCAGCCAGCCTGGCCTAATCAACAAGCCTCAGGCCAATGGGAGATTTTATTTCAAAAAGAAAGATGCTGGCCAGAGAGATGGCTCAGCATTTTAAAGCACTTGCTGCTCTTGCAGAGGACCCAGGTTAGAGTCCCAGTACCCACAGAGTTCACAACCATCTGTAATGCCAGTTCCAAGGGATCTGTTGCCTGCTTCTGACCTCCTTAGGCACCAGGCACACATGTGGCACACATACATACATACATGCAGGGAAAACATTCATGCACATAAAATTAAATTAATTAAAAAAATCAAGGTGAATAGCTCTTAGGAATGTATTCAAAATTGACCTCTGACCTTCACACCTAGGTACACTGACTACAGGGGCCAAAATGACATCCCCAGGCCTCTTGCCACATTTGTGGTCATCTAGAAGCTTCAAACTGCCCATTCCAGTGGAGGCACAGTGCAACTAGTGCCTCTAAAACTCCTGTGGTGTTCACAGGCTCTACAGAGGGTCCTCAAGGCAAGCCTAGGGTGTCTCTGAAAGGCTCCATTCTGGGTGCTCATTATAGGGGATTCAAATCAGGATTTGAAACTGTGACCTGAAAACTGAGTGTGGGTGTGGTAGTGGTGTTTTTAATCCCATCAATGGGGAGGCANAGACTGGATGATTCCTGGGGCTCTTTGACCAGCCTGTCTGGCCTAATTGGAGAGCCCCAGGACACAGTGAGACAGTGAGAGTCCTCCAAGGGCATTTCCAAACGGGAAGGTGTTTTCAGGTGGAGGGGCTAGGGTACTGCATACCTTTCCCTCCACCCCTGCCCTTCAGACCATGCCAATGATCTTCCAAGTGGAAGCACTTTTGGGGCGAGAAGGCTGCTGTGGATAATCACAGCAGGTGGGAGGATAGAGCAAACCTGGCACTCTAGCCACCATTGGAGTTGGCAAGGCTCAGCTTCCTGAGAAGCTAAGGCAGAAAGCTATCAGGCCCAGGAATTCAAGGCCAGCCTGAGGAACATAAGCTCCCCTCGCCCTCCCATCTAAAGAACACATAAATAAATTACTAAAATCCTACCACCAAGAAGCCAGTGAGGAGACACTTTACTCCCAGAGTGTGTCAAGGTGCAGTCTGGTTCTAGTTCCCATGACTCCCTCTCCTTGAACTAACCTGTTGCCTATATACCCCAGCAATGCCTCATTTAGGAGCAAATCCCACCCAGACTCACACCTCTTTCCTTCTGTGAGCCGCTGTGTCATCATCTGAAGCCCATGAATTGCCACCCCCATTAAGGGGATAAAGAGAATAAAGGTCCACAGAGGTCACAGTTAGCCTGCGACAGGGCCAGCAGCAGCAGATCCTGGCTGCTTCCCCAAGGAAGGTACAGAGAGAGTCAAGATGGTTTCTCTTCCTCTATTGCAGAGCAAGAATGAAACAACACAGCCTCATCCTGAAAGTCTCCCGGGCAGACGCAGAGCCTGCCTCTGAGACCACATTCCCAGCTGTGGCTGGCAGCTGGAGGCACAGGCAGGCCTGGTGCACCAGGAGGCAGCCATTCTAAATCTGGGAGGCATTTTGCAAGTACCTCTTCGCCATGACTCATTTTGGGACTCACTAAAAACTCCTGTGAGTTGAAAACAAAAGTGGCTGGGGTTGAGGTACTTTGTACCTTCCTCTCCTCCCCTACCCTGCAGAGAGATGGGTGCTACAGGGAATAGTGAAGGGCTCGGAGCTGACTGAACTTGATTTTATGCCACAGCATGATGGTAGGCTCTGCAACCCATCTGCCCGGTCCATAGCCAAAGAGAAGGAAATAGGAGTGAGAAGGAGGAAGGTTGGGAACAGTGTAGGTATGACTTTGCCCACCTACCCCTTAAGATGGCAGAAGCCTTATGTAAGCTCTGCCCCTCCTATTCACTTCACTGGGAACGTGTGGAGGTCTGTGAACCAGGCCTCAGATTCTCTTAACACTCAGCCATGGACAGCTTGCTTGTAGCCAGACCTCTCTCTAAGGATCATCACTGGCTGTGTGACCTAGGACCTTTGCTTGACCTCTCTGAGCCTCAGTTTCCTACCTGCAACATGTCACAATTCACAATGTACATGTGGAAGTCAGAAGCAACTTGCTGGAGTCAGTTCCCTGCTCTAGGCTGGTGACCATGGCTTTCTTACACCAGCATCCTAGAGCCAGGTTACCTAGCAATAAGATGCTGAAACCAGACATCTGTCCTCTGCTTCCAGTTAAACACTCACCACCTGGGGGATTTTGGGAACAAGGCTCATCAATGCCATATAAGAAATGAACACAAGGGTGGCATGACGCCTCCCTCACAGAGGCTAAACCCCACAAGGCAGGCAGAGGGGCCAGCAGTGAGACCTTTCCTCCCCACAGGTTGGCCTGATTGCCGTGGACTCAGGTAGAGTAGGTTGCTGAAGCACACAGCAGGATGCCATCCTGTGCCCAGCCACCATGGCCAACTAATGGACAGCTGGCAGGTGCTGGAGCGGGAGGAACACACAGACAGTCTAGGATAGTCAGAAGCAGTAACGCCTGTCCCAGCCAGGAGCATCCTCTCTTGAGGGAGTGTGGGAGTCTCCTTATTTGCTCTCCAGAGAAGCTTGGAAGTCCTAGTGTGGTTGTTAAGTATTCATAGATTAAGATTCATTGTTTTTTAAACACACACCACCC
Organism: Neotoma lepida; assembly: GCA_001675575.1. Taxonomy (NCBI): domain Eukaryota; kingdom Metazoa; phylum Chordata; class Mammalia; order Rodentia; family Cricetidae; genus Neotoma; species Neotoma lepida. Next base: position 41,586 of record LZPO01027454.1, on the reverse strand, counting down.
AATGTGCATGTATGTGAAGGACATGTGGAGTGTGGAGGTTAGAGACAATTTGTTGGAGTCAGTTCTTTCCTTCTACCACGTGGGTCTGGAGGATCAAACTCGAGTTCCCACTGGGCTATTTGAATGGTCCTCAGTGGAGTCATTGACTCCTTCCAGAACCTTTTGCACGTTGACCTGGCTGGCCTGGAGCTCCCAGGGAGGCAGTATCAGCAGGAGACACTGGTGCTTTGGGGTCAGGGACTTGGATCTACCCTTGGAGACTACTTCTGAACCTGTATTGAGCATTATTTGTATTATTGTACACTGAGCACTATATTTTAGACAGTGTCTCATGTAGTCCACGCTGGCTTGGAATTTGCTATAAAGCCAAGAATGACCTTGAATTTCTAATGTTCCTAGTGCTGGGGTTACAGGTGCTGAGATTAGGAAAGCACTCTACCTAGTGAACGTCATCTCCAGCTCCTCTCTCTGGATGGGTCAATTTCAGTTGGGCTAGGGCTGTGATAGGAGCAATGTCAGCTGATGGGGACCCCATGGGCACCGGGAAGGGTCCACGGGTTGGCTACTGTGCGAACCTGCATCTCAAGAGTCTAGAGCCTGTGGGGGTTCAGTGACTAGGACTTAAGAGTCTGGGCCTCAGTCTCCCGACCTGGGCTGGACGACCAAGCGCCCAGGCTGGGAGCACGCCCCTGGCGCCCCCTTAGCCTGCGTGGCGGCCGCGCGCACGGGCGCAGGGGACGGCGCGGCCCCGCTGAGGGGAGGGGCGGGCGCGCGGACGCGCGCAGAAGCGGCGGCNGAAACCGGGGACTAGCAGCGGCCGTGACGCCGCCAACTCGCGTGCGACCTGCGCTCCGCCCGCCGCCGAGAGAGCCACCGGCGCCGGTGAGTGGCCTGGGACCGGCAAGGGGCGCGGGCCAGGGCGTGGGGCCGTCGCCCGAGGCGGTGGGCGCGCGCACGTGCCCGGGGAGGCGACGGGGACGCCCGCTGGAGGCCGAGGTGTCCGCGGCTGGGCTCCATCTGCCCCGCTGCACGGGAGTGTGTGCGTGTGCACATCAGGGGCCCAGGCTGTGAGTTTGAGGTGAACCAGTGCGGGTGGACNGGCTAGGCTCCCGCTTATGCGTTTACCGTGGGTGCCAGGGAGTACATGTGCCCACGTGTCTGAACGTTCCCGAGTGAGTGTGGTCACACGTGCACGGGCAAAAGTGTACAAATTCCATACGAGTGTGTGTTTAAGATGCAGGCTGAGCACCCTACACTGTAGGCCAGTGTGCGTAATGTGCCGGCCGACCCTGGGCCAGATTTTGTGAGCCTGAGGCTCAAGGACAGACACACAGATGCCCAGGGTCTGACTCCGGTGGAAGCCTCTCAGCCCAGCCTTGGCAGGACTCTGCATGGCCACGCAGGCTGGGGACCAGGCTGCACTGAACTTGAATTGAGGTTTTCAAAATACGTCTGAGTTCCCTGGCTTTGTTCATGGCTGTCTCTAGCTAGGCCAGATTTGGACTCTGCCCCCATACCTAGAGGTTAGGCCTTAGGGAGACCCAGGGCCCCAGATACTTTCTTGCCTTCTCTGCCTGACTCTCTAAATTAATCATATTCCCTTGATTTATCTGAGCCCCAGAGACAGTAACAAATGGGTGACAGCATGCTTGGGACACGTCCTCTAAGAGCTGTCCTTGCGGTTTTGACTGATAGTTTGTGTGTGTTGAAAGCAAACTTGAGAAAGTTTCTGTCTGAGCTTCTCTCCACTGCAAAATGCAGCTTGACTCTGAAGGGAAAATGTCCATACAGGAGTCTGGTGTGTGTAAAGGGGCACATTAAAAATCCCTGTTGCTAANGGGAGAAGAATTTCATTGAATGGGTGCCTGACTCCGACAGGAGGAACTTAAGCAGTGAACTTTGGACATCGTCTTTCAGTGGACAAAACCTGGAAGGAAACCAAAAAGACCCATGTTCTTTTTTCCTCTTTGTCTTGAAAACTGGAAAAAAAAAATCCCTACCTTCTGGATGTGTTGGAACTGTTCCCTCCCCCATCAGGGCCAGGCCCTCTCTTGATCCCCCACCCCCAAATAAAATATGTCTGTGGGGAGCGGAGGAGTGAGTCACTCCCTGGCAGAGGGCCCCACGGCAAACATTTGGGAAGGTTCTTGCCTAACTTCCCAGAAGAAAAGGCCTGGGATTTAAAATGGTCCCCGTGGTTTGAGACTCTGAGCCCAGTCTGCTTCAGAAGTGACTTAAAAAGTCATTTTGCTGTCTCTGAAAACCCAAGTCTCAGATTTAAGCAGTGGTCAGGATTTAGAGCTCTTTCTAGAAATGGAGAGCCTGGCCTTCCCAGGTAGCATGTGGAGTGAGGAAGGAGGAGGGAAATGGGGTTGAATCATTTATGGAATACCTACTGTGTGCTGAGAATGGTTCTGGGGGTCCTTAACTCTCCTGGTATCCCACTCTGTTTTTGGTTTTGTGCACAAGGAATCTGAATCATACAGAGATCAAACATGTGTCCCTGGGCCAGCCGAGAGAGGGAGACAACCAAAACCTGAGGCACGTGCCTGTCTTGGAGGTCCTTCCTCTTTCCACTGGGCCCAGGACTTGACATTCACTTCCTAAGGTGCACAGCCTGGGCTCTGAGGACTTGAACACTCACATACTCAATAAGGCTCACCATAAGTCAGAGATTATTGTCTCTATTATACGGATGAGAGGACAGACACTAGGAGAGATGAACTGGCTGGCATATTTTTTGGAAAGTAGCACCATGACTGGTGGCCCCCATTAATGAGAATATGCCCTGTGCTGGCCGGGCTTGGTGCACAAAGTTTGAAGTTATTTCCTNCCATATGCTCAACAACACTGTAAGATGAGAACTGTCATGGTGACCAAGACACAGAGAGACTATAGAGTATGCAGTAGACCCAGAATTTGAACCCAGGCTTGTCCGGACAGAGTCTGTAGTCTTCCCATGAACTTGCAAAGTCAATATCCAGGTAAGTTGATAAGCTGGTAAATGACGAAGTCAGGACTTGAACTCCTATCTCCAGTTCTGGGACCAGCCTTCTTAACTTGAAGGCATACCAGCTACCTTTATTGTGTTTGCTCTTTCCTGCTGGGTTCCAGCTAGGAGAGGGCTTCCCAAAGGCCACTGAGCCACCAGAGTGAAGGGACCAGCCTTTCCGAGTGCCAAAGACAGACAAACCATTGTCAAAAGGAGACAAAGAGGAGGGAAATCCCTCCTCTCCTCAGGTTGAACCAAAAGGGAGGTGAGGGTGGAGGACTTGGTGAATGGTTCAGGATTAGATAGGGGTTAGAGCCAGGTGTGATGGCTCACGCCCATAATCCCAGCTCTTTGGGAGGCTGAGGCAGAAGGATTGCTTTGAGTTCTAGGCCAGCCTCGACTTACATAGCAAGTACCAGGTTACCCAGGATTATACAAGACACCATCTAAATAAATAAATAAATAGTTAAATGAACAGCCTAGATACAGGTTGGTACCTTTAAGCCCTTGTTGGTGACAATTTGGACTCTATGTCCTAGGAAGAGCCCAGCCCTCTGACCTTGTGGGGAAATGGAGACTGAGCTGCCTCAGGGCCTCACTCTCATTCTGAATATCTGACATGATCATTTTTTAAAAGGCTCCTTGTCACCTTCTTTCAGAACTGGGTCTGCCAGTCACTTCCTCATTCACTTCCGTTTCTGGTGTTTGAGAGGATGACTGTGTGTGAGGACCTGTGTGGTTTGGGCTGTGCCTGCCCAGCTCTGGGTCCTCCAGCATTAATAGTTATCTCTTCCCCTTCCAAGAATGTCTGCAAATTGATGAACATTTGCAAAGTGCTTTGCAACTCGATGCCTTAATGTAAGGTATGAAAGAATAGATCTTATGGGAAGGCTCAGCTTTGGTTCTGGCATTGGTAGATTTCTCTCCATCTGGCCTGTGATTTGCAGAGGTAAAAATAGGCCTTGTTTCTATGTTTTTATTAATTTAGTTTTTGCTGATGTCATCATAGGCAGCAAAGTGTACATATCTTTTTGCTAGTCTTTCAGACTCTGGGCTCTGAGGGACAGGGAGATTGTGGAACAAGGTATCACTTAGGACAGTCGGGTATCTGTAAAGGGCTTTGAAGTTTTTGAGCAGGCAGTGGATGATATACTGACTGTGTTCTCAGTTCTGTCACCCAGGTAATAACAATGTCATCTTCCTTCTCTCTCTCTCTCTCTTTTTTGTTTTTTTTGAGACAGAGTTTCTCTGTGTAGTCCTGGCTGTCCTGGAACTCCCTCTGTAGACCAGGCTGGCCTTGAACTCAGAGATCCACCTGCCTCTGCCTCCCAAGTGCTAGGATTAAAGGCCTGAGCCACCACCACCTGGCTCTTTTCTTTTCCTTTTTTCTTTTTTTGAAAATGTTAGTAGAACACCTCCCACCCCCAGCAACTTTCCCCCCATTCCTGTCTGGATTTGCTGACATAAACACACAATCCATCTTCAGGCCAAACTTGTAGCCTTCTGAGACCCAAGGTCCAGAAAGAAATCGTATTGGGGCACATCCGTTAGTGGTGTAACTTCCTGTGATGTTCATCTTGGGAACTTGAACTTGAGAGTATGATCTGGCATTTTGACATCTGTCACTCCAACAGTACTTGCTATGTGAATACAGACCCACATATACAGGGGACACTTGTCTCCAATACTTGACGTCCCCCTCCTCCCCCACACAGGCAACTTCTCAAGTGGTCTGGCAGCTGAGGAGCTGGTCTCCTAGGCAGGCTTCTTGGACTGTGCTGGGCCAAAATCACAACACCCCCTAAACCCGTTGGTCCCTACCCCTGGAGCTGGGCCCTGAGGGGCTGTGAGATTGCAGGTGGGGCCACTGGGTCTGAAATGCATTCAGTTCCAAAGTCTTTGACTCACATGGAGCTGTTCTTTCTCTCTTAGACTTCTGTGTGCTGGTGACCTCATAGAAAAGAAAAAGGGGGCTTTGTGTAGGAATTCCACAGAGTGTGAAGGAATGCCGACAGGGAAGGGGGCGTTGCTGTGGGAAGCCTGAGGCGCCTGCCTTTTCCCCAAATTGTTTAACCCTCACACTTCAAAATCAGGGTGGCCCTTGAGAAAGAGATTCTTTTTGTTTTGTTTTGTTTTGTTCTGTTTTGTTTTTCAAGACAGGGTTTCTCTGTGCAGCCCTGGCTGTCCTGGAACTCACTCTGTAGAACAAGCTGGCCTCAAACGCACAGAGATCTTGTCTGCCTCCCAAGTGTGCGCACCTGGNGGGCGGGCTGTTAAAGGTGTGTGTCACCAACATCCATTGGGTCCCTCTGTTGTCGGAGAAGCTACTGGGGTGCTGTCTTTNACACTGCACTCTCAGTGCAGGTGGCAGACAGAGTTGGAATTGTTCAGGACCCTTTTTCTAACATCTGTCCTTCAGCCCCTTAAGCTGGGAAAGAATCCNCAAGGGGACAAGATGACTTTCTGGTGACCTGTTGCAGTGGCTCACAGTGCCAAGCAGTGTGGCTCACTAGAGCACGGGATGGAGATGACCACTGGAGGCTACTCAGGGTAGACTTTGGGGATTGGAAGCTGTCCGATTGTGCATTTTACAGAATGGAAACTGAGGCCCTGGAAGGGTAAGATATTCGTAATCAAATTAAGAATGTGAGCTTTGGGGCTAGAGAGAGGAGGGGTTAGTGGTTAACAGCATGGGCTACTCTTCTAGAGGACTTGGGTTCCATCCCCAGCACCCACATGGCAGCTTATAACCTCCCGTAACTCCAGTTTCAGGGGATCCGATGCCTCCCTCTTCTGGCCTCCTACCTCTTCTGGCTTCCAAAGGCACCAGGCATGGACATGGTGCAGACATACATGCAGGCAAAACACTCAGTCACATAAAATTTAAAACAAAGAATTTGCTGGGCGTAGTAGACAGCAGCATTTTGGCAAGAGGCTGGATTTCAGTGCCGGAGTGGCCCTCATGGCATCTCAAGAAAAGGTTTGGAGATCTGTGTTTGCTCTCTTCCTACCTACTCACCACAAGGCAAGACAGTGAGCCCCTCAGTTTGGGTATGAAGTTGGGAAGTCTCTGAAGGCCCGTGAGCTGCGTCCTAACACACTATGAGGTGTGTTATGAAGTGAGGCAGATGTTTTGTTAATTATTTATATAGTGTGCCCCAACAGAGATCTGTGCTGACAGGAGTGGCCATCACAGACCCCAGCGGGACCAGAGTCCTCAACTCCCTTTCTGCACTGAGGGTCACTGGGCCTAAGGGAGACCACGTGTATTATGGGAATCTTCCTGGGCCAATTGAGGCCCTGTTGGATTGGCTGTCTCTAAAGGACAGAAGAGACCCTGGCATCCACCCTGGTTGTCCCTCCTCAGGCAGCTTTTGAGGAAATTGGTCCACTTCCTCAAACCTGAAGCCCACCAGGCTTGTGAGGGAAAGTGAGGACAGACACCTGTGGAGAGCCATTCCCCTATGGAGGCTTCACTCAGGCCCAGCCTCCCCTGCTTTGTCTATCAGGTGGGCTGGATGCATCTTCTGGCAATGGCTCCCACTTCTCACATACCAGACTGACTTTAGGACATGGATACTGAAAAGAAAGGGGCCTGGGGAGGGAGCCATGTCTGAAATGTGATTGAGGATGAGGGGCGTGAACTCACAGAGGAGGAGCAAACCACCCTGCCTTCTTGTCACCTGTGACTGTTGAACCTAGATGGGTGCTCAGGCCAGGGAGCCTGAGGTGTGGAGGCAGATTGCAGTCTCTACCTCTGAGAAGGTGGGGGGGACGAGAGTAAGGGTGTGATGAGTACAGGGCTTCCTTTTGAGGTGATAAAATGTTTTGGAACTAGGTAGCAACTATGGTTGTGCAACATTATGAATGTACCAGATGCCACTTTAAAATGGTTAATTTGGGTATAGTTCAATGATAGAGTACTTAACCTGGCATGTGTGAAGCCTGAGTTAGATCCCCAGCACCACACGCCGCCACAGAGATTAATTTTATATGAAGGAAAAGAAAACCAGAAGGGATTCTGTTACTAAAGACAAAAATCCCCATCTCCTGCCCCATTTATGGATAGGGACAATGAAGTGCAGAAAGCATGCCCAGTCTGAGCTCCTACATAGCTGTCCCATGGCTTCAGTCACATTACTCTCACCGCTTTCAAGCCATGCATCATGGCTTCTGGGCCTGAGCCTGGGAGTAAAGCAGAATGCCTGCAGTCTGGAGCAGGCTGAGTGTACTCTGGTCTCAGAACTAGAGATACTTGTGTTGGCTAGCATGTGGTACACCCATGTGCTCATTCAAGAAATATCCTGGAAAGATGATGTAGTGGCTAAGGGCACTTGCTCTTGAAGAGGACCCAGGTTCAGTTCCCAGCACACATATCAGACAGCTCATAGCTGCCTGTAACTCTCGTTCCAGGGGATCAGATGCCTTCTTCTGGCCTCTTTGGGCACCCACATGTACATAGTGCACACACAGACAAGCAAGCATATACATACATATAAATAAAAATACATTTAAATTTATTTTGAGATAAGATCTCACTGGATAGCTCTGGATGAATAGCTGCTGTCCTGAAACTCACTTTGTAGACCAGGCTGGCCTCAAACTCAGATATTTTCCTGCTTCTGCCTCCCAAGTACTGGGTTTAAAGGTGTGTGTTACCATGCCTGGCAAATTACAAAATAATGATAATAATAATAATAATTAATGATTTATCTATTTTTATTTTATATGCATTGATGTTTTGCCTGCATGTATATCTGTAGGAGGGTATTGAATCCCCTGGAACTAGAGTTACAGGCAGGTGTGAGCTGCCATGTGGGTGCTGAGAATTGAACCCCGGTCCTCTGGAAAAGCAGCCAGTATTAACCTCTGAACCATCTTTCCAGTCCCTGTCCCCCCATTTTTTTTAAAAAGGCCTTGGGGTAGGTAGGACTTGCACAGAGGCCCCTCATGGCCTCACCCCCTCCTTGGGGCAGCACCCCTTTAGTCCTCACTGCTGGAGGCAGGCTCAGAACTGTGTAGGAGTTTGTGAATGTTCTATAGGAGGGATCTGATGGGCCTCACTCTCTGAGGAAGCAGGAGGAGTTGGGAGAGTGAGTAGCATTGTGGCTGGGAGATAAGAGGTTCTGTTGAGGCTTCAAAGGGCCATGGTGAGGGCAAGCGGACCACAGAGACCGTGGGATGGTTTCCAGAGCTGCAGGCTGACCTGGGAAAACATGAAATGAGGGACTTCCTCCAACCTCCACCATCCATCCTGTCCGAGGCTTCTCTGTGCCGGGGGTCTGCTGTGTGTCATGTCCTAGTCCAACTTTTACACTCAGTAACTTAACTTCAACAATTCTATGGTGTAAGTACCCACATGCCCACGTTAGGGATGAAGAAACAGCCAGGGTCCAGGGTAATTGATTCTCTACTGTCAACATGAGTGCTGGGAGGAAAGCTACAGCAGAGGGCATTGTACAGAGTCAGGGGACAGTTGCTGCCCTCTGGAAGTGCCTACTGTGTGGGCTGGGAGAGGGTAGCCAATTCTGGCCTTCCGAGCAGCTGGAAGAAACAGTGTGTACCATGGTCCTGTGCTGAGAGCATAGGGTATCAGTTGTCTATTTCTTCCAGATGGGAGTGTCATTCCATAGGGCAAGACTCGGTGTGTGGCTGTGTTCTCAGAACCTGGCACACAGTAAGAGCACAATTATCAGAATATTTCTGTGCACCAGCATGGTGACATCGTGTTTAAACATTTCAGATTTGGGGGCATTTCAGATTTTCAGGTTAGGGTTATTCAATTGGTAAAGTCTATGCATTATTCCCAAGTTCAGTTAATTCTAAAATCTGAAACAAGGGACTGGAGAGATGGCTCAGTGGTTAAGAGCACTTGCTGCTCACTCTTCCAGAAGANCCAGGTTCAATTCCCAGCACACACATGTCAGTTCATAACCATGTGAGACTCCAGTTCCAGGGGATCTGATTCCCTCTTCTGACTTTCATTGGCACCAGGCGTGCCATTGGTACACAGACATTCATGCAAGCAAAAAAATCCATACACCTAATAAATAAATAAGTAAAATCTGAAACTTTCCTGGTCCCAAGCATTTCAGATAAGAGATACTCAACCTACCAGCACAGCTGAGTTATGGGGCTTCCTTCCTGAGGTTCTTTGTTGAATGTCNATATGGGAGGGCTTGGGAGGGTGTATGTGCCTTAAAGCTGCTTTTTAATTTTGTTGGGGATGCTGGGGATTGCACCCAGGTCTCCTGTATACATCATGACAGCTACACTCCCAACCTTAAACTGTGTTTTCTGCCAAGTACCTTTGTTGTTTAGAGGGAGTGTCCTTTGTGAGGTGGCTTTGAGAAGAGGAAGGAGTTAAATTTCCTGAGTAAGTTCTAGAGTCCCCCGACCGAAGGGGAATGGTTCCCAAATCTGCCCCAACCTGGAAAGCAAGGAGCCTGGCCTTATAAGAGGAAGTACATCTCTTGTTAATTTGGCCTTGGTAGGTATCTACACAGTAGCTCCCCTGAACACCACATGACAGCAGACAGCAGAGGCAGGGAACCTACCCAAGGGCTTGCAGGGTCTTCCAGGTCCCTGAACTGGGTTACTCAGGACCTTAAGCATGCACACTTGCTGGCTGTGACTCAGAGCGTGCTCTTGCTGCTTTGTTCCTCTTCTGCAGGAATCCCAGTGGCCTTTGTGTTTGCTCTCAATGCCAGCCTTCTCAGCTAGTCCACGAGAACATCAAGACTGGAGTTCTGTNTGTGCACAGTCTGGGCACCGGGTGGAGACTGTGGCTCTTGGAGCCAGCCTGGTGGTGACAGCATGGCATGTGGTTTTCTGTGAAGGGTGATGGGCATTGGGTCCTGTGCTGCCCTTAGGCTTGGCACTGGGGTCTCCCAATAGACAGGTTCATGGTGCTGTTCAGCCCAGGCTGGAGCTGGCCATGTAGGGAAACAAAAGGATCAGACACAGACCTCTGCCCCTCTTCCTAGGAAATGTGCAGAGGAAATACCTGTACCCTGAGCTGACAGCTGTGCTTTACATGTGCTTTTCTACATCCTACATTCTCAGACTTTGATCATCTATAGGCTAGGCATAGGACAACCCCACTTTCCTGGTCTCTTAAGGGCAGTGGTATGTTAGAGTATTTTATTGTTGGCTGGTAACTGGAGAGGCAGTCTTAATGAAGCATTCAGCCCCTGGCATGTGAGTTCCTGGATGCTCTGATGGCTTATGGGGCAGTGTCTCTGAAATCACACACTGCCAAAAATTCCTGCACATATGGCCACTGTGATGTGCTAATGTTAGCAATCGAGATACTTAATTACATAGGAAAAGAAACCCTTTTCCTACTCCCAAGAGGTTACTGGAGAGCCTATATGTCTCAGGCCTAAGGGTCCTACACAGTATAAATCAGACTGGCAGATGGGGGTATCGTTATTGTGTATGAATTTATTATCTAATAATTATTCTTTAATCTGGTTACAGTGTTATCTGGCAGTTTCTTCAATTGCCATTTATCCAGCTATATTGGCTCAACCCTACTTTGTGCCTGATCAGGGACTGGGACCTGGGGCTAGAAGGAAACAGGATTCTGATGGCCCTGAATCTTTACTGTGTGTCAGCCACCTAGGTGGTGCTGTAGGCTGTGGGTGAATCTGTTCATTTCCTTGTGGGCATTGTGGGAAAAGTGCACATCCTTAGAGATGCAGGCATGTAGACCATCCATCCAGCATGCACTGGTTTGATGAGTTCTTTGAGGCCTGGCTCTCTGCTTGCTATGATCAACCAAGTCAGCCACTGTTCACAGGCCANGTGATAACGTCCCCTGAATAAACCAGAAACAATCCAGATGCCCCAGGAACCGATGTGAGAACAAGGCACCCTTTCACACATCGCATCTCAGTTCAGCATCTTGCCACCACCCAGCATTTTGAGACAGAATGTGAGATCTCGTGGTTGGCTAAATACATAAATATTTTATGTCTCGATATTCTGAAAACGAAGCCCAAATGCACAGAACTGCTGCACATCAGTGCTATGGATCATATGTTATAATAATCTGATGACATGTTGTTTAAATATTTATGGACTGATGCAACATAACAATGGGGGGAGAGGGGCGCCTGGGAGCAGAGTCATGGCAGATGCTAGAAAAGAGGGAGCATATTCTCTCCATTCTGAGATGTGTCACGAGACGCTGGGGTGTGGGGCAGTAGCAGTGGCTGACACTTATTGGTCATTTGCTGTGTGCTGTATCTGTCAGTAACTTCATTTTATTTCATCATCACAGTACTCCTGGGAGGATGGGATGATTAATAATGTCAAGTCACAGACGGGAAACTGAGGCTCGGGGCAGACATGCAGCTAGTAACCAGCCAGGAACAAACCTGGTGCTGCACTGTAAGCTCTTGCCACTGTGCCGTTCTTCCACGCCTGCCCCCACCCACCGCTCTGGGGGACCCCTTGCTACATGTTTGTTGGACTTTTCAAGTCACAAGAAGGGATGGCTATGTCAGTAAAGTGACAGGCAGGAATTGAAACCATGAGCATCCAACCAAGGATGGGCTGCCATTGTTGGGCATGTGTGCCCAGTACACATCCTCAGATGTGCCAAATCTCACTCTTTTGCATTTTTCTTCATTCTTGGTTCTGTAATCATTACAGGAGCTCGCTGCAGATGGTATCCCCTGGGGTCCTTAGTCCCCAGGGGACTTTGCTTGGCCAGTGAGTAAGGTTGCCAGGTCCTCACTTCCTGTTCACCTCTTAGGGCCAGCCTTGTCATCTCTCCCTGTTCAGCAAGCCACCTGAACAGGACAGCCACTGAGACAATTCCCTGGTGACATCTGTTGAACATTCACNTGAGTATCCTGTCCTGAGTTAGCTTGTTCTCTTAACCACTTACTGTCTAGGAAGCTCCCTGAGAGCACAAGCTGCAAGGTTGTCACCTTAGCACAGGGCACATAAACAGCCTACTGAAGTTCAACAAACAAGACCCCCAGCATCTTCTTGGAGGTGACAGTCTCAGACCCAGTAGTGCCTTCCACTTCTGCCAGGACTTTGGGGTATTCTCAAGGCCCCCAGAACCAGAAGGAGCGTGTCATGGTCATGTAAATGGAGAGTGAAGGTGGCTGTGTAATTTGTGAGGCCCAGTATAAAATTGAAATGCAGACCCCTTTGTTAAAAAATCAGCAAGGAGGGAGGGGCTGGGATGTGACTCAGTTGGCAATACACACCTATAGTTGCAATATTCAGGAGGTAGAGGCAGGGGATCAGAATTTCAGGGTCATCACTAGCTACATAGCAAGTTGGGGACAGCCTAGGATACATGAAGACCTGTTTCAAGCCCACCCCCAACCCTGAAAAAGCAACAAGAATCAGAAAACTGGCTTTTTCTTTCTTCTGTATCTGCTCTCCCTGCCAGTCATGATTTAATGTAGAGCTTACTTCTTGGGTATAGGGCTCTCAGAGTGAGTGCAGACCCTCAGAAGGTCCTTGTTGTTCCATGTGGAGTCTACCTGACTTCCACTCTGCCATGGGTGACAGGGATTGGTATGAGGGCAACACTGGGCACCTGTCGTGGGGTGGCAGGACCAACATGTACTGCAGGTCCCAAAGCCCACACCTGCTCCAGGATTCTCCCAGATATCAAAGGTAACAAGAATGCCAATAGTGAACTCAGGGTATGGTATACACACTTGGCTCCCTTATGGGAACAGGGTTGATTGACCTTGCTAATTTCACAACAGTGTCCCTCTTACACACCATCAGGTTTCAAAACAAGAAGGTCCTCATGTCAGTTCTCTGTGTGGGGTTGTGGCCCAGATCATTTAGAGGAAATGATCTGTGCATGCAGACCACTGATCCCCTGGAGTGACTGCTGCCACTCAGCCAGCAGGTCTCTGTCTTCTGGGCCTCTTTTGCCAGACACACCATAGAGCCAACCTATCACACCGTGGCTGGATGTAATTGCACCCACAAATCCACCCTGTCAGTTTTCCTGTCCTTGAGTGACAAGAGTTAGCAATCAAACAGCCATGTTTCTGACCTACTCACTTGGGAAGAACACCAAGCAGGTGATGCCCCAGAGACCCAAGGCATTAGGAAGAGAGATTTGATGCCTCTGCTATCATGGATATGTTTCTAGCTCTGCAATCAAAGGAGCTGAGAGCAGGCAACCAGGGGAATGGAAGTTTGGCATCTTGAATGTATGTGTGTGAGAAGTTCTGGAGGTGAGAAATAAAGCTTCCTTAATACCAACTATGCAACAGTGTGCCAGGACCCAGCCAGGCACTGTGTGTGTGTTTTGCCTTCATTAATTAGTCCTCCTGATCATGTTGTGCTGGCTCCATCTTTCAGATTAGGATAACTGAGGCTCAGTATCAGTAGGAAGCCTTGTGCCAAAGCTATAAACCAACCCCAGGACTTTATGCCCTCACCATACAGCCCACAGTTACTGCTGCGTGGCCTCCATCCCTGCAATCTGCTGTGTGAGTGTAGGGATGGGACAGTAGTGAAATCTCAGTGCCACTGCTTCTTTGCTGCCTCTGAGCTCCTACCTCTGGCTCCTGGCAGGGAGCAGATTCCAGGGCCAAGCTCCAGCTTCAGTCATGCAAGACTCNGCCTGATCTACAGCCAATTCCTGCCCAGAGAGGAAGGAGGTGGCCAGTTGGTTTGGATAAGGCTGGCGCAAGCCACATGTCCCCACTTTGCCCGCAGTAGCTCCTGGGCTGTCACCTCCTCCCAGGGTGCCTGCATTTTCTTGTTTGTGAAGCCAGGGGTGATAGAAGTTTCCGTTTTTGTATTTAGCCCTCAGTTCCATGCCAGGTAGTTGGCAGGACCATGACTTACTGTATTGACAGGCGGTATGAAGCAGCAATCAAATGACCAAGTTACTGACCCACTTGCTTGGGAAGAGCACCACCACCACTACACTAGAGCTTGGTGGCTCCTGTGATACTCATGTTGCCCTGGGACANGTGAGAGGTCACTTAGCCCCCCACCCCACCCCATCTCCTTCCTCTCTCTCATTTAGTCATTCATTTACCTGAATGAGCAGTGATCTGTTGCACTGTTCAAAGACACTCATGAGTCACAGGGACAAAGTCCCTGCCTTCAAGGAGTTGGTGTAAGGAGTCACGTTACTGTTCTGGGGGCAATGGGGAAGTTCTGAAAGGGAAATGTCCAAGGGAAAGATAGGCTGGCTGTGTTTGGGACTGATGGGATTCCCCAGCCTGTGGGGTTGGAGTGCCCTGAGGCCTCTTTCTTCCCTGAAGGGTTTCAGGGGAGTGTGGGATTATTCTTACCCTCTGCCAAGACTCGTGATTGCTCATCTAAGGGCCACTGGCCCTGGGCTGGGTTGGCCAGGTAGTCACACTGAATCCTAGTTGTGACTTGATGAAGCAGATGCACTTAGTTCCATTTTACAGACAAGAATGGGAAGCTCAGTATGGCTGGGTCATTTGCTCAGTGCCACATAGTAGGGCCTCAGCTAAGCCAAGCCAAGATTTGAACCCAGGCCTTGGGTCCCAAACATTCCTCTCTAACCTCTGCACACCTGTGCCAGTGGGTGTCAGAGGAGCCACAGCTGCCTCTCAGGGCAGTGGGTGTCATGGGAAAGAATAGGGGCAAGCTGAGAAGTGGACACCCCTCTCGAGCCAGGGCTGCATTAGCTCCTTACTGCAAAGCTGTTGGGAGGACGGGGTTAACCTTGTGCTGGGATGAGGAGGCTGAGGCCCAAAGAGGTTCCACAGACTGCTGAGGTCACACAGCCCTGACTGACTCAGGTCTACTCAAGTCTATGTGGCAACTGAAGCCTGACAGATACCTCAGTGGCTTGTTTCCAAACTGAGAGGGTGGGTGTATGGAGCAAGCTCTTTGCATAATTGTAGAAAAGGACACCTATGCCACTGCAGAAACACCTTCGAAATGCTACCTATTCTGGGGCAAGTGATGAATGACAGCATTCTGTATATGTGTTTGTGATGGCGAGGGGCCTGTGTCAGATCCCTCCTGGGGCTGTCAGCCAGGGTACACTAGGGCTTTATGGCATCTGGAACAGACAGGCCTTTTAGAAGAAATCGTCTTCAGAGCTATCCCATCCCATCATTGGCAAATGGGCCTAAAACAGCCGAGGAAGCTGTGTTGGGTATTCACAAAGTGGGGAGCTGGCATTTAGACACTTATTTAAAGCGGGAGTCAGGGAGACGAAAGATTGAGCGGCTTGTTGCCTTGCTGCAGCCTGGGAGCCAAGTCTTCAGGGTTTGCTTACCATTTACAGGTTTTTTGTTGTTGTTGTTGTTGTTGTTATTGTTGTGTATTTGTGAAAGGGGGCTTCTGCTGGCAAAAGCAGGTTTTAGCGTGTGCAGTGGCGCTTTCAAGACCTAATAAGGCCCCAAAGGAGGGTAAGTTCCAGCCACACTCTCCTCCCCCAAACCCCCATTCCATCATGCCTCATACACTCTGGGCACAGAGTACCATTCATCTTGCTTCCCATTAAAAGAATTACTGCCATCACTTCTGCAGGACAAGATGGGCCCTGTGGAACTGCCTTGGGGACAGAGGCAGGATTGGCTGCCAAGCAGTTTTGCTTAGAGGTGGAGTGAAAGAGAAAAAGAGAGGGAGCCTGGACAAAACTCCCACGCAGCATAGACTCCCTGGGTGATGAGGACTGCAGGTTTTAGAGAAGGAGACCATCTGGTCATGCACCCCTAGGGACAGTGACAGGGCATGTGGTGACTTATGCACAGATATGACCCTGCTGAGTGCAGAGGGAGGAAAGGAAGATATCCAGCATTTATGGGGTGCTCCTTACCTCCCCTGCACGATACTGGCCACTTTGGGTAGGTCTNGGGGTGTGGGAATCTTTGTGCCCATTTTCCAGTGAACAGTGGCCCAGAGTTTCGTAGCTCCTGAGTGGAGGTTTAGCTATGCACCTTGATTTTTCAGCTTAGGAATACTCTTCCTGGAGGCTTCAGAAAGAGAGACCTCACCATCTGACTGTCACCATCTCACCCTGATTCATCTTGCAAGTGAATTGACATCTGAGGCTCACTGTTGTGCCAGTGTTGACCCAGGGCCATGTTAAACTCCTATTTGCAGACCTCAGAAGATTTTAGGGTGTGGGGCCTTGAGAATGAAGGAGAGACTAGAGAACTTTACCTTCATCCTTTGTACCCATTTGCCACAGGAGTAGCAATGATTGTCACAACTAGTGCCAGCTCTGATAGATTGAGGCTGCCTGATATACCCAGATGAGGTGGCTTTGGAGACTGGGATTGATTAGTAATGTGTGCTTTGTTCACCAGAAAAAAGAGAGGGCCTGACACTCACCCTGGGCTCTGACCTTAGGGGCACTGTTGTTGTTAGTCATACTGTTTGTCAACACAGTTAACTCCAGGGGAGGGAGGATGAGCTAAGCATACAGTGGGGAATCTACGGGTACCAGAAGGAAGGATTGATGAAGGCTTCACAGTTCCTGAGAGCCATCAAGTGGAATTCTTCTACAGTAAATGTTTGTAAAAGCGTTTTTAAGCTTCTAGGGATGAGGCTGAAGCGCCTACACATCTAAACTAGTTCTGCCTCCTGTGTGAGCGCCTCGGAATGTTTATTTGGCTTTAGCTTTAGAGTCTCAGTTTCCTCACCTTTGATGCTCACTCTCCACTCACGGGACCATGAGGGGTACCTTGGGAGATGGAGGACATGGAGCAGACCCATCAGTGACAGATTGGTGTTTAGGTCAGGCCCCTCCCTCATGCACCTGCCTTGTGCTGAGCTCTAGGTTCCCATGCTGGTCTCAGATGTTGCTTGTTTCCTGGCCCCAGAATTTGGCTTGAGCTGGATTGAGCAGGACTGAATCCTGCANGCTTCTCCTTTGTGCAGCCCACAACCTCCAAGGCCCAAGGATAGTTTCCTTCTGGACTAGGGGCTCCTNTAGGGCTAGGACAAGTCCACTTCCTGTGTGATCCAGACCCTAGCCTGGTACAGCCTTCCATGACAGTCCTCAGTAGAAGTAGCTGTGCATCCCAAGCCTGGTTTCCAGGGAAGCAACTGTTGTGTGGAGGCTCAGACCCTGAGTTCAAAGCCTGGCCTTCCTAAGGGGCAGACAGGCAAGCTGAATAGACAGAGCCTGGCTCTATTGCGGAAACACTGCAACTCAGATGCCTCCTGCACTTTCTGTGGATCTGTTTGTTTCTTGAGACAGGATCTTGCTGTGTAGCCTAGCTGGCCTGAAACTCTTTGTCTCCAACTGTGGAGTGCCACTACTGTGCCCAGATTTATAGGGGGATGTCTGTTTTTGAGACAGGGTCTCACTGTGTAGCTCTGACTGGCCTGGAACTCCCTTTGTAGAGCAGGCTGGCCCTGAACTCACAGGTCTGCTGCAAGGGAATTCTTTAGAGGATAGAGTTGGGCTCCACCTGTGGTGATAGGCCATTGGAAGAGTTTGGAGCCACGGCATGGTCTGTGGCAACTGGGGTCAGGGCACTGCAGATATTAGGGTGGAAGGGACAGTAGAAGACAGAACTGGCCTGGAGGGAGGGGTGTGCTGGGAAGCCTGTGAGCCCTGAGGAAGGACTACAGATTAGAACCCATGCCTCTCTGTAGTTTATTTGCCCCAGGTCTTAGGAGAATTTTCTACCCAAGGCATGGGGCCAGTGAAGGAGGGCCAGTGTGCTGTCACCTCCTGACTCTCCACGTCTTTAGATTGGGTGAGTCAGATGCCCACAGGAGTCACAGGGAGAGGGAAATGGAAATCACAAGTGATACAAGTCCCAATGGCAAGTTGAAGGGGCTATGATGTGTCTCGAGGGGGGCCTCCACCTGACACTTGCTTATTTAAACTACAACAGCTCCTGTCACTATTGTTACTCCTTTTTCTATCAACACACAGGCCAAGGCTTTACATATGCTGTCAGTTGGTTCTCATCTCTAAACAGCTTATTATTTAGTTATGTGTTGTTTGTTGGGGGGATAACNTTTTGCTGTGTGGTTCAGACTGTTCCTGATCCTCATCTGTACCCCTGGCTGACCTTGAATTCACATTTGTTTATTTTGTGGTGTTTGGGTGTGGGGTGGAGGGCATGTCAGAGCACATGTGTGGAGGTGAGCAGACAGCTTGAGGAAGCAGTCAATTCTCCGTCTACCATGCTATCTCACCAGCCTGATGCTCAGTTTGTAATGTGAACCCACAGCTGAAAGAGGTGGGGTAATTTACCTAAAGCCACACAGCAATTGTAAGCCCTAAGCTGTCTCCTGGAAGGCCCTGAGCCATTACCTTTCAGAATCAGTAGCCTTAAGCAGGTGAAACTGTGAGAAGCTTTGTGACAAGTCAAGCAGCTGGAGTCACCTGAGATAGGGCCATATAGGTAAGAGGTCTTAGGTGTTGAGCCTAAGAATGCCTAAGAATGACCACTTTATCTGGGAGTCTTAATGGTTAGTAAGGGAGAAGTGTGAGCACTGTAGGGATTGGGGTAGGTCATGGCCTAGCCAGGGTGGATAAAACCAATGCCCCAAAGCCTGCTTATGCCTGAGGCTGCTCTCACCCTGTAGGAGTTGCCGATCTTCCCCTGGGTGTTGGGTGGGAGGCCCCTCACCTCAGCACCCTCAGTCTCGCTCATAGTTTTCCTGTGAAAAGCAAGGCCCACACCTTCCAACTTGCTGGGGACCATGTGAAAATAACTGATAAAATATGTAAAGCTCATAGCACAGGGAAAAAAGTGCCATGGATGTGTTATTTCCCATAAATTCAGATTTCTGCATGTCATCCTCCCACCCCACCCCCATCAGAGAAGCTGTTTTGATTCCCACAGATGAGAGAAGCCAGAGCTAATGGGNGTGTGTCAGCCAAGGCCTGGCCGTGCAAGCCGCCTGCTATTGATGCATTTAATTTCCCAGGTTTCCCAACTAGTATCACCAATCTACAGGCGCCCTAAGTTGGCTGTGCCTCCTGGGGAGCGCACCGTATGGTCGTGGTGATTGAGTCCCATGCAGCCTTTCTTATTTAGTGCTTTTCTTTGGAAGAGTCTGAGGTCATGCTCTGAGTGCGGTTATTCTGGGGCTTAGTACCTACCTGTGCTTATTGCATGTGCTGGGGGTGGGCCAGGGTCATCCGTTCCCCCTGGTTGGCCTAAAGTGTCTCAGACAATGCCAGGGACTCCCAGGGTCACTTTGAGTATGTGGCAGTATGATAGGATAGTCCTGCTGGTGACAGAATGGGCAGCTGAATGGAGGTGAGAGCAATGTATGCTTTTCTTATAGGCCTGCTCCAGGGGCTAGAACCTCCGGTGGGTAGCCTACGGCATGATGATGTCAGAAGAATAGCTTTCCTGCCAAGAAGGAGTGGAGAGTCTTCTGGAATTAGTAGGACTGGGGTCTCCCCCTAGATCTCCTGGGATACATGGGACTAGTTAAACCCCAAACCAGCCCACCCTAGCTTCTTGTTCCAGGGGACCTGGTCCTATTTTGCATCTCATTATGTCCTAAGTAGTTTGCAACATGATCTGGTTTAACTATCCCTGTGAGGCAAGGTCTCTGATTTTCACCACCTGACTCAGTTGCTGGCCTCACCTCCAGATGCCTGTCTGAATGACAGTGTCTGTTGGCATCTATGTTTGTCTCCATCTGGAAAGGCAGGGCTCTATCCATCTCATCCTCTTTGTCCCCAGCCCCTCAGGCATGATGCTTTCAAGAAATGGCAGATTAGGCTCAATATTGTCTCAAAAAGGACACTGAGCGCTCTTGGAGGACAAGTGGGTCCCTCAGCCACATCTTAAGGGCCCAGCAGGAGCCCTTGCCTATCTGGACTCAACAGGGCCTCTCTCTGCCCAACTTTGAGCTTGGAATTCTGGGTGTGCCTGCATGTGTCCCCACACTTTCACACTGCCCAGAGAAACTTCCAGTCCATGCTTGTGGCTTGTTCCGCTCTCAAGTGTGTCCTGTGACTGCTCCAGGAATTTGGGCATTTAGCCCAGAAAAGAGTGTGTTTCCTGGCTTCCTGAGAAGGGGGCCCACCCTGCCCCTGTTGGGGCACACAGAAGGGAGGGAGGGCAGATGGGCTTGCATGCTCTGGGAGGCTCTGCTGCATTAGACTCTATCATCTGAGGCCACCTGCTGCCCTGTACCCATTGGCCCCAGCTAGGGAGTATGTCCTGGTGTGGGAGCGTCCTAGGAAAGGACACTGAGCGCTCTTGGAGGACAAGTGGGTCCCTCAGCCACATCTTAAGGGCCCAGCGGGAGCCCTTGCCTATCTGGACTCAACAGGGCCTCTCTCTGCCCAACTTTGTCCCTTTGCTCTCTCTGCTTATTGCAGGGCAGACATGGGTGCAATGTTCTCAAAGCACATAGTGACCCTTGTCCATTGGGTCACCAGGCCATTAGGGCCACATGTTTTGAGAGCCCCTCCCTAAACACAAGGCATCTGGTCCCGCACTCTGCAGGGGCCAGGCTCTGGTTTATGAGGTGAGTTTGAATGGACCTGGAGATGCTGGGCCCTCAAGTGTACACATTGTGAAATTTCATAGTTCNCTTCTCTTCACAAGACGGGCTGATGCTTTTCCTCTTCCTTTCCCTTCCCTTCATGACCTGGGGGCTGTGTCCTCCCTGGAGCTGGGACACTGCCTGCCAGCAGAGGGCCTTTGCTGGAATTGTCACTTTTGTTTTCCCACAGGAGGACACGGAAGTCCAGACTCACCCTCCTCAGCCAGGACTGAAGGGGATCTCTGGTACAGCAACCCTGAACCCTGAATCCAGAGCCAGGCCAGACCTGGAACTGTGGGATCTGTGGCCCAGTGAAGTGAGAACAGAAGGTTAAGCCTGGCATTAACCATTTTCTGATATCAAGTGTTCTTTCTCCTGAAGAATGGGGCAGTAGGGGGCAGAGTGGGACCCAAGGGGCCAGAGGGCGATGACAGTGTCTCTGCTTTGTGGCCAGACACATCACATATGAGCTCCAGTCTGCCCCTAGGGCTGTCTTAACAAGTTACTTCAGACCAGCAGAACATAGTGGACACAATGCTCATTAATGCAGAGACCTGGTGTCTGGAACCAAAGTACTGGGGTTGCTTTTCTCTTAAAGGAGAGTCACTTCTCGCTTCTGGTGAACGTTGTCAACCCTGGTATTCTTGAGCTATAGACTCATCATGGTCTGCCTCTCTTGTCATGTAGTCCTGTCTCTCTGTCTGTCTCTCTCTTTCTCTCTGTGTGTGTTTCCATTCAAATTTCCTTCATAGAAAGGCTCTATTGGATTAGGGCTCATCCTAATCCTGCGTTACTTCAGTTTAACTCAATTATACTTGCAAAAGGCCTATGAATATGTCTCAACTTACAATCCAACTAAGCCCATCATAAATTGAAATGCCTTAATTCAAAACCACAGAGTCCTCTAGCCTACTGGCGCTTTTCCCTACTGTACCCTGTAGATGGATGGTGAGTTCCCTTCATGATGTAACTGTGGGTCTAGAGCCATGGCTGTCTCTGCCCAGCCTCCTAAAGCCCCTAGACTGTGTATGGCTAGCTTGGGAACAGATTGAAATTAAAAACTGAAACGTTAGCCAAGTGTGGTGGCGCACGCCTTTAGTCCCAGCACTCAGGAGGCAGAGACAGGTGAATCTCTGTAAGTTCGAGGCCAGCCTGGGCTACAGAGCGAGTTCCAGGACAGCCAAACCAATATGTGTGTGTGTGTATGTGTGT
>LZPO01027454.1:8184-18723 GCA_001675575.1 Neotoma lepida | reverse complement strand
TGTGTATGTGTGTGTATGTGTATGTATGTGTGTGTATGTGTGTGTGTATATGTGTATGTGTGTGTATGTGTGTGTGTATGTGTGTGTATGTGTGTGTGTATGCGTATGTGTGTGTATGTGTGTGTGTGTATTATCAAAAGTTAGATTTATGCAGACTACTTATCCATTTTGTACCATTACAAAAAGTCAGAAAGTCCTAAGGTTGAAGTAAGGTTAAGTAAGACCGCTTGTACTTCTAAGGTCATATTCTCAGGTTCCAGGTAGATGGGACATTTGGGGGACACCTGGGAATCTCCAGAGCCTGCTGCATTCCTGTGGAAGAGACAAGCAGATAAGGACCCAAGGGAGGCAGGGAGGGAGAGGGGAAGGACCAGGCTAGGACTACAGGGGAACGTCACTCCCTCTACCCTTGCCTATGGAATGGGCCTGGAGACTTAGGGGCCAGGGTCCAAACTCCAGAGCCTGTTCACCCTATGCCTATGGCAGGAGCCCAGGCCATGTTCCCCAGGTTTGTCTTTAGCACAGGCTATCATTTTAGTCCTTTGGAGGCATCTGCTGGGGCAATTAAGGATCTAGAGCTTCTCAGAGTTTGGCTGCTCAGGGGGAAGAACTCCTCTCTGGAGAGTGACAAAGGCCAGCCATTCTGCTCCATTCCCAGCACTGGCAGCCAGTGAGTGGATAAAGGAAGGAAGGGAATCCAGGAACCTTATCTCTTTTGGCAAAGGCTCTGTGGTCAGACAGTTCTGGGTATCCCAGCCATGACACCTCCCTGATTCTAAGCTTTACCCTGACTCCCCTAGAAGTAACATTCTGGGCCTGCCCAGGTCAGGAAGAGAAACTAGGTAAGTTTGAGGGTGTGAATCCTTCCTGTTCCCAACACAGGGCCTGGGCCTGGCACATAATAGAGGACGCTTTGTAAAGTCTTGCCGAACAGAAGAAGCTGGATGCTGTCAGCGTTAAGAGCACGCTGCTCCTGAGGGCCTGCCTGCTGGTGGGACTCCCCAGAAGAATTCCCATAGGTGTTTCTTTTCTGTTGCTTCGTGTGCACGTGAGTGGAGGTCAAATGTGGGCGTGTAGCTGTGAGCACAGGAAAGGAGCTTCAGGCTTCGAGTGCTCATGTGACCCATCTAGTGGCATATACCAACACTTGGTGTGTGCAACGAGCACCGGAAAGAGGGTCCAGGGAGTATGTAAGTAGACACAAGGCCCTGTGGATCTGCCTTGTGGAGATTGGGCTTCTGTCCCCAGCATACAGCTAACTCTTCCTAGCCTCTAAGCCTTTGCACATACTGTGCATTCTGCTTCAAACACCCACTCTGCCCTCCCCTCACAGGTACTCAATATTCTGAGAAAATACTACATAGCCCCAGGGCCCTTTCTGCAGTCTCCTGTGAGATGGAGGCCTTGTGTGAGAGGATGGAGGGTCATCTTGGCTCCTGCAGGTGGGCTTTCTAAATGATAATCCTGTGTTGATAAAACCACAAATAGAGCCAGGGAGTGTGCTGAGTGCTTAGCACAGCATTCCCTCTGTAGATTGCAATGTCTGAGGAACAGGACCCAGATAGGGCTCCTAGATAGTTGCTCCCATTGCCCTTGGGCCTAATGAGTGGCTGCCCAAGTCACACTCTACCCCACTGCCCATTTCTGAAGGCTTCCAGATGCCTGTAAAGGGAACATGTGTGCACCCAGAGCCCAGGACCTATGTGCTAACTCCCAGAACTTTCCCTGCATTTCCATTTCTGATGAGGGTACCTCTTAATTTTGCAGGCAAAAGATTCTACGGGATTCACCTCATACTTCACAAAGCCGCACTGGATTTGTGGGTGTGTGCATGTGTTTGCTGTTTAGGTGGCAGTCAGAGGAGGACATTGGGTGTCCTATTCTGTCACTTTCTGCCTTATTTCTTTGAAATGGTCTCTCTGAACGTGGACCTAGGCAGGCAGCCAGTTAGTACCAGTGATCCTTCTGTGTCTGTACCCCACAGCACTGGGGTTATAGGCATGTGTGACCACTCCCATCTTTTTCATATGAATACCGGGTATTAGAACTCAGATTCTCATGTTTGCATAGCAGGCATTCTGACCTACTGATCCATCTCTGTAAATCCCCACCCTGGATTTTTTGTTGTTGTTGTTTTGGTTTGGTTTTTGTTTGTTTGTTTGTTCGAGACAGGGTTTCTCTGTGTAGTCCTGACTGTCCTGGAACTTGATCTGTAGACCAGGCTGGTCTTGAACTCAGAGATCCACCTGTCTATGCCTTCCAAGTGCTGGAGTTAAAGGCGTTCGCTACCAGCTCCAGGCCCCACCCCGGATTTTAGCTTTTCCTTTGCCTTCTCCCAGCTTTCTCTGAGCCCCAGTTTCTTTCCTTATAAAGTAGAGACATCAGTGCTAGCCTTGTGGGGTGAGTTGATGCGTCCACATACATGGCCTGTGCGTGGCATGGGGAGGGGCATGAACATGTGACTTAGTGGCTGTTTCTTCCTTACTCAAGAGAGTCAAGGAAAACCAAGTTGGCTGGCTGTTTGTTTAAGCTAAAATATGTTGGAAAAATTTTGTTTGGGAAGACAAGCTTGGGTTTTAGGACAGAACCATGCTCCCTCTGGAATTGCATGGTTGAATATCCAGGCATATTTTAAAAGCTTGGTGGCCACCCAAGTCTTTGAGCCTCCACGTGGATGCTCCGAGGTCACACTCTTCCGCAATCCCTCACACAGCAGGTTCGCTCGTTGCATCAGGAGTAGCACTTCCACAGAACAGCTGTGTCTGACTATGAATAGATGTTTTTTCCTCTCTTTCTTGGACACATGAATGGCAGCCTCCCTCCTGCAGTCCCCGAGGCTGACCTGTGTGTAAAACTCCAAAACGGACATCACAGTAGGGTCATCCATTCCTGTTTGCATGGGCACCTCTCAGCAAGGCTCAAAGAGAGGTTGATCGCTGCTGTGACTCAGGGGGCCTCCTGAGGGACTCCTGGGCCCTGGTCTATAAAAGCTGCTAAGTGTACTGAAGAAATTAGACTTCACCAAAAAGCAGCAGTAGCTGAGACTGTCTCCAAACTGTGGTTGCTGCCTAATTGGGGCCTCTAGTCACTGTGCAGTGGTCTCTTAGAACAGTCTCTTAGAATGCTAGGGACCAGCCAACACCCACTGCAGGCTGGAGGCTGAGCTGTCCCTAGTCAGGGGCATGCATTGCAGAGCCAGGTTACCTGATTTCCACTTAGCTCAGGTAGCCTGCCTTTGTGCTTCACTTTTCTCCTTTTACAAAATGGAGATAATGGTATACCTGTCTCACAGGGCATTAAGTTAGTTAGAACTCAAGTACACGGAATTGTGCTTGGTCAGAGTCAGTAAGCGAGGGTAAACTGAGGCCCCTAGAAGGTCAGGGACTCATTGGTGGCCATGTAGCTGGCCTGTGGGGCAGCCAGGGGTGCAGCACATAATCTGTTGTCTCATGGACACGTCCCTTCCTTCCTGCTCAGTCAGACTTTCTCAACTGTCTTCTGCAGAGGAAGTCGCATGACCCTCAGCCACAGGAATTCCACTATCAGTGCCTGGAGTCTCCTTGGCTGCCTGAGGCCTTGCTGCCTGCTATTCAGCAGCTGTTTTTCCATCTCTTTCTTATAAAGCTTTGGAGGGTCTCTTCTGTCCTTGCAAGTAGAAAAATTGACCTCTTGACCAAGGAGGCTGAAGCCTTGAGTCCCTGCTGTATGTCCATTCCCCAGCCTGTTGTCTTGTCTGTTCTCTGACCTGCCTACTTGTGATTGCTACAGAAATAGGCCAGCAATGTGCTGCTACCCCAAATACAGGTGGCTGTGGACGGTCAGGGTAATTGCTGATTAACCAAAAGCTGATGACGCATCCTTCTAGGAAATTAGGCACACCCCCAGAAATGCCACTGGCTTCCTCTGTCTTGCCGCCTCTGTCTTGCCGCCTCGAAGGTTATCTGAGTCATCAGCACTTTCCCCACTCCTCCAGTACCCTGAAGTGCACAACTGCCACTCTGAGCGGAGGCTGAATGGCTGGGGTATCCCCTCTGTGGGCTACCAGGGTATCAGGAATGTAGTGGCTTCCTAGTTTCTACTGGGCACCTAGCCACAAGGTCTGACAACTCCAGCCTAGGGTGTGAGTCTGACTCTTATTGGGGTGGGAGGATGGGAGTCGGGGGAGGGTAGAAGGAGGAGAGTAGGGGGACAGTGACCATAGACTTTCCACTTCTGTGAAATGTGTAGATGAAGAACCCAGCAACAGTGTACAGGGCTCTACCATATTCAGTCCTCTCTTCCTTCCTACCCAAGAGACCCTGGATATCACGTGGGATCACACTGGTCCACAACAGGTATTGGCATAAGGTTTGTGGAAGTCTGTGGAAGGTCTACAGGAGACCATTTGTATTATATCAGGGGCATTGAGAGTTTAGCCCTTTCATTGGGCCCCCTAGCATGAGAGTTCCTAGGCAGGAGCCACAACAGGCCAGTGGGGCCAAGCCACTTTGATGCCTAATTAGGGACCTGTTGTGTGTCACAGTCCCCTCTAGCTTCTTTTCCTTACCTCAGAGATGGGTCCCATTCCTGTTCTGCCTCTCTTCCAAGGCTGTCAGGAGCTCCCACAAGGTGGTGTGGGTGACAGTCCCTCTGTAGACCATCAGGAGTGCCACATACAAAAAATGTATCATTGGTTACCCCGGGATGTTTTTATGTCTCTGACTCATACTGTTCAGTACAAAGTAGGTGCTCAATGTTGAACGACAAGTGACAATAGCCAGTTTGTTAAACACATGTTGTATGTCAGACATCACTAGGGAACTTCCTGTAATGTATGGCAGTCCTCTCATACCCAAGGAGCTTAGGTTGTGTGCCCATGTAATACAGAGGGAAGCTATGTATACATGTATACAGGCTCCGAAAGGGGGATAATGTGCTCAAAGTCACACCTGACTCCTCAGCCCATGTCATTTCCCAGGCCCCCAATGGCCTGCTGGGGCACCCCTTCCATCCCTAGAGAATGTTTAACAAAACAGTTCCCCTTGATTTATACTATTTGCTAATTTCTTCCCATGGTTGAGTTCAACCGTCTCATAAAATCCCTAAATCTTACCAAGCTCCTCAAGCTGGTAGTAGACAGCTCAGCACACCTCCATACCCCACCCTTGCCATGCAACACCTTCACCCTACTCCCACCATGTCCCCCAGACCACCAGGAGTATACCTGGGCTTCAAGGGATATCTATGTCTAGATGCCCTCAGGCCTCACACTGAGGTTCTGGAATCTATCACACAAAGACCTGGTGGGTGGATGGACCCAGAGGACACTACAGCTAGGATATGCAAGCCCCCCCCCCAGCCAGGCCCCTGTAAACACCAGGATATAATGGACAATAAAAGTCATCGAAAAATAGTGACTCTCCTAGGACCACAGTCATCCCTGCCACATGCTGCCTGCCAGAACCACGAGACCTGTGATCATGAGGCACGATCGTCATGTAAATATATAAGGTCCGTTACCAGTCCAGGCCAAGATTTATGTTATTGAAGTGGTGGGGGAGGGGGCAGCTCATATTCGTCCTGGTAACTTGTGAAATGCTGTCACCATCTCTTCTGTGTCCCAGCTTCAGGAGGATGAAGAGGGAGCCAGGGTGGTCTGGGGTCCCTGGGAGAGTGAGGAATAGCTTCACAGAGCATGTGCTATAGGGATCTGTTCTTGATAGAGCAGTGCTTGGCTCTGACATTCATCCTTACAGTAGTCATACGTGAGTTCCTATGTGTGCATGGGCCACAGCAGGTATTTACCAGCATGTGTGCATACAACCCCACAAGGCGGGTCCTGCAAAAGCCCCTGTTTTCAGAAGACAGAATTACAGAGGTAGCTGGGACACCGGCCCGCACGCAGGTAGCTGGACAGAGGCAGTATAGGATTTGAACCCAGTGCTCTCAGACTCCAGAGCCTGGGCTGAGCTGTCCCCCAGAAGCCTCCTTGGTTCCTCCAAATAGCCTAGTGCAGCACTTTGGTCTAGTTGTCCCTAATCCCACCAAATTTTCTTCTTCTCAGAAGGCAGGGATGTAGCTCACCTAGGGACCAGCCAAGCTCTGTCTCTCTAGCTGGAACACAGTGGGCAAGGCTGTTTCTTCGTCTGTAGGTGCATAGGGCGGCATTTCAGGGTGGCTTTGTGAGCATGCTTACTGCCAGTGTCCTCAAGTGGTCTGGCCCAGCAGCTGGCAGTTAGGGGAGCTCTGGGTGTAGCATTCTCTCCATGCACATACTGCCACTGTGGTTGTGTTCGGGAGCCCATGGGGCGGGAGGGAGGACCCCACATGGTGGCAGCAGCATGCAGAAATTGTTCTCAGGCCAGAGAACAGATCCACTTGGCTCTTCTAGGCCTGGAAGAGTTGCTTTCCTTCTGGAAGCAAGCATGGGGTTGGATACCAGACTCCCAGCTCAGTTTCAGGGTACCCCAGTGGGTCACAAATCCCCCATCACCCTTGTCAAACATCACACAAAAAGGATCACCCCAGACCCATGTTGTAGGTGGAGAAACAGGCCAGTTTCTTGGACTTTCCTGAGACTAAGCAGCCCTGTGGGCGCCCAGGTTGTAAGTCCTGAGCCACGATGCTATGTGTGCCACAACTGAGAGCCAAAGTCCCCCTGGTGGAGTTGAAAGTGGCCACATGTTAGGGGCTGGGNAGATAGCCCAGTGGACAAAACCCTTGCCATGTAAGTGTGGGGACCAATGTCTAGATCTCTGTAAGAAGCTGAGCAGATGTGGTGGGAGGCAGCCCCAGGGCAAGCTTCACGGTCAGTAAGGAACCCTGTGTCAGGAATGAAGTGGAAAGTGGTAGAAGACACTTGACTAAAAACTCTGGCCTCCACACAGGTGTGTGAACATGCACACAAACTCACACACGTGCTGTACCTTCACACATGCAGAACAAAAATTTACCCTTTGAAAAAAATGACCACATGCTTCAGATCTAAGTAATATCCAGCAAGTATCTGAGAGACATAGGAAGTAGCTGTAGGACTCGTGATTATGTGGCCGCGTAGGTGGCAGGATTGGACTAAGGAGGCAGTGTCATTAGAGATTGTAGAGGGAGCTCACGGTGATTCTCAGGAGGCCCACACCCTCCTGTCTGGAACCTTCTTTGTGAACCAGACTAATGGGGTCATGGAAGACACAGGTCTTTAACCATCTCCTTCTTTGGAGAATCAAACCTTAGGACCTGCCCTTGGAGTCCAGCGCCTGTGGGATGGCTGGCCTGGGCCCAGCAGCTGTCACCAAGGGAGCCAGTACTAGGCATATGCCCGACATTTGAGGCCGACGGGGAAGGTGTATTGGCAGGTGGCTGAGCCCCAGTGCCAGAGTCTGGCACAGCACAGCCTCTGGGGCTTCAGCTACCATATGCCAGTGTCAGTCTCCACAGCAGTGGAACTGCAGATGGGATGCAAGGTAGAAGTGACTCTTGTTCTGGAGAAGGCAGGTGTGGCCTGTGGAGTGAGGCCTGGAGCAGGCCTGGGGACAGTAAATGCTATCCTCATCCCTTTTAAGAATACAGAGGACATGGCGTGGCATGTGGAATAGACGGAACTTGAACCCAGCCTGCCCCTGTGCCTTTGAATCCTGTGTCCTCTGTTGGGAACCCTGTTCCCTCAGTCTAGTCCTGCCCACCTGTCTAGCTACTGAGACTTTGGGGATGGAGGGGTAGTGGTGGCAAAGAGCTACGTGTGACCACCGTTGCTTCTTGAGACACTGTTGGATGCTCTTCTGGCCTGTGGCCCCACTAAGAACAGGGGCTTTTTGTCTGTGGCATCCTGGGTTTCCCAGTAGTCAGCACAGTTTCTGCATAGAAGAGGCAGCTAGAGGGCTTGGAAAAGGACGGGGGGTGGGTGGGGGAAAGGAAGCCTGGGAACACTCCAGGACTGCAGTGTCTCAGTAAGGGTGGACTCAGACCAAACAATGATCCTGCTGTTTGGGTGTCTGTTAGGGGCTAGGCCCAGAGCTGAGAACTTTTGACCCCTGTCATACAGTCATATGTCATACAGTCCTCTAGCATCCTGGGACAGTAGATGCCGTCCTTGTCCTCATTTAATCTATGAGAAGGCCAGGGCACATAGTGGGGGATGTCACAGAGCCAGGGCTTAAAACTAGCACTGGTGTTTGACAGACTCTCTTTCATGGCCTGCAGATAGCATGCAAAGAAGAGGAAGGGCCAAGCTTCTATTTTTATTAAAAATACACCCTCTTGTGTATGGGTGTTCATGCATTCATGTATATAAATACATGTAGGGGGTCAGGGGACCAGCCCTTGCATCCATCTTATTCGAAATAGTCACTTGTTTGTGGCTGCATACACCAAGCTAGTTGGGCTGCAAGCTCCCTTCTCACAGGGAGCACTGGGAGTGTAGACAATGCTCCTGTGTCCAACTTACTTGGGTTCTAGGGATCTGAACTTAGGTCCTCACACTTGCTCAGGGAGCCTCTTCCCCACTAAGCTGTCTGCCTAGCCCAGGAAGGGCTAGGCTTTTAAAGGGACAAGGACTTTTATGCTTGGTGGGGTGGAGCACAGGGACAAGGGAAAGATTCCCTCTTCCCTCCTTGATCCCAGACTGACTCATTGCATCCAGTGTTTAAGTACCAGGTGATGGATGGCAGTGATAGCATGGAGGGAAAACCCCTTTGTATAGGGCATGGCATCGGTTTGGAGCCAGCGGTAGGGTGTGTATTTGTCTCCAGGCTGATGTTGTCCCTGCTGTGCTTATAGTTCCAACTGACCTTTTACCCTTTTGCCTGAGTTTCCTGGTGGATAAAATGAGCTGACCAGGCCATCCCAGGTGGACTCTGATAGCATTTTAAGCTTCTGTACCATCTGGTTGCCACTGCCACCAGCTTGTACTCCCTGGTAAGCAGGAGCCTCTGTGGGGGCTGTGACAAGTTCCATTCACCATGAAGGTGGCAGTCCCAGCTATTTTTGGAGCAGTGTGTGGTGGGGGAGTTTCCTTTTGGTGGTATCTGAGGAGTGGAGTCTTGGGAAGGGGAAGTCCCAAACATAGATGGAAGAGCCCCATGTCCCTCACCCGCCTTGGCACTGAGAGGCCATTTGGATCCCCAGAGGCTCTGGGCACTGCAGCAGCCCTCAACCCTCAGCTGAGCAGACCTGCCCTGGGGCTACTCACTTCGGAAGGTACCAGCCCTGCCAATCTCCTGCTGTGGGGAGTTCTTCCCCCGTTCTTGCTACTTGTACTCTGGGGACTTGGCCAGCAAGTGACAGGGAGCCAGACTCCAGAGACCTCCAGAGCCTGAACTCAGAGGGTCAGCAAGCTAGCTGCACCTCTGCCATCTACTGCTTCCTCACCTGCATCCAGCAGGAGCAGTCAGGGAGGGCAGCAGTGCCACTAGCCTGAGAGATCTTTGCCACTGATGTGGGACAGGGCAGGTGCTAGCAGCCAGTCTTTGCTAGAACTCCTGGCATAGTGGTGGGGACAGGTGGAGCACGCTTCCATGGGGTGGGACCTGAAGCTAGGGGTGTTCAGGGGCCCACTAGGGATGGCTGGCACTCTTCTGGGCTTGATGGCAAGCTTGGGACAGACCTTGAAACTCTAGCCTCTTGGGGCTGCTCTGCTGGTTTTCTCCTCTTGCTTTTGGTTCTGGGAATTACAGCATCTGAGAAAGGGTACAGGGATAGGTGGGTGGATTTCTAGGTGCAAGAATTTCTGCCTGGCTCTCCAGACTGCCAGGAATGCCAGGCTTTTCCTCTGTAGTCTCTGGCAGCCTTTGCCTAACCCTCCTCTGCCCACTGAGCCCTGGAGATGACTGACTTGGTCTCTACATTTAAGGGAAGGGAAGCCATGATCAGACAGAGACTTCACGAAGGACCAGAGCCAAGCCGCTAGTGACACACTGGGGGCCAGAGAGGGAATCCAAGAATGCTGCCTGGAGGAGGCTGTGCAGTTGGGGATTGGGGAAGGAGTGAATTTTGCCAGGAGACCATTCACTTCAGACATAGGAGAACCTGCCAAGGTCTTGAGAAAATTCATTTCTCGGGTGGGAGCTCAGCAGTAGTCACTGGGGTGGTGGGTTTCCTAGGAACCCTGGGGATCCTGGGGAACGGATCCTAGCTTCTGGCTTCTGGTGATTTCCAAGGATTGCCCCAGGCACGTGATAGAAATCCCAGACTTTTGAAGAGTCAGGACTGTGGTCACACAGGTCCCACTGTTTACCAACTTGATAGGTCATCTAAGTTTTCTGTGCCTCAGTGTCCTGATCTGTTAAATGGGGGTACAGACAGCCACAGGTAGGGATGTGTGCAGAGGACACACTTAGCAGATCTCAGCTTTATCTGTAGCAATTTAAACCAGGGTCTCCCCACAGAACCCCAGTGTCTCACTCTTCCTTTAAGGAAAAGATGAGATGTTTATAGCCCCTTTGTTACCCAAGAATTGTAACAGAAATGTAACCAGGAACCACCCTTGATTTTTTGCAAGTCCTGGGAACTCCACAGTGTGTGGTATGGTTTGTTTTGGATGTTTTGGCTGAGTCGCTTGATAACGTC
>LZPO01027453.1:321196-331259 GCA_001675575.1 Neotoma lepida | reverse complement strand
ACTTGGTAGCCCAGGCTGGCCTCGAACTCGCAGAGATCCGCCTGCCTCTGCTTCCCAAGTGCTGGGATTAAAGGCGTGCGCCACCACCGCCCGGCTTATGAGTTTGTATTTTTATAAAATGAGTTAGATCCTGAAAAATGGAAACATCAAGGGTGGCCAGGGAACTTCTGGTGAGAAGAGTGACTCTGATTCAAGGCTGCCTCGCATCTGAAGTTTATCAGACGCCTGAATGGCAGGTTCTATNCAAGAACCCAACATGAGCCAGATGTGGGTAGGCATGCCTGCCATCCTANCACCAGGAGGAGAGCAGAAAAAGAAAGAGAGAGAGGAAGAAAAGAATCAAGGAGAAGCATCTAGCTTCCCCACTGTGACCAGCTCTACAGTGACCAACTCTATACATGACTTTTTTGCCTCTTTAAAAAAACTGTCGATTTAAGAATAAACTTTCTCTTCACAAGAGGGAGTTGCAATGCAGAGGCTCACTTCTGAATTAATTTCTGAGTCTCTTGGAGCTGGAGGAGTTTAGTTCAAGATGGGTGTCTAGCAGAATACGGTGGGCGGGAAGTGTCAGAGGCGGGGGATGATTCATCAGATCAATTGGAAAGGCACAAGAGCCTGAACTGATTATTTACTCAAAGTGCTTTCCCACTTGGTCCTGTCCGCATGGCTGCCACTGGTCAGGACCAGCTCTACCATCCCTTTGAAGAGACGCTGTGGGGGACCCCTTGAAGTTCCCTCAGAAGCTGCTGAGGGTTTTGTGCCTAACCTGGAATCTCTGCTCCTATGTTACTTCTCATCTCCCACACTTGGCCACCGTTCTTCCTCTTGAGTGTCTGGTGCTTTAACTTGCTTCCGGGCAAGCATTACATGGTGCCAGCCTGAGTAGAAGAGGGAAGGGGTGGACAAGAGCCAGGAGGCCAGGCAGCAGGATGGTCAAGGGTCAATAGCAAGTCTCCCTGTAGAACCAAGGTCACGTATCTGGAACACCCCAAGGCCTCTGGAACTTAAAGGGGGCAGGCAAGAAGATACCTTTCCTTCCTGGAGCTGTTATAGTAATATTCTCATCTGAGNGACAAGCAGTGGGCCCAGGGAGAGGCTGCTGCTCAAGCTCACACAGTGTGTTGATGANAGATCTTCCTCTTCTTCTGTCTGACAACTCTTTTCAAAGGGACCTCCACTGAGTATATGAGCAAACACATAGAGACATGCCTGGCCCTGTAGTTAGCAGAGTGAGGCTATGTGTGTCTCTAGTTTCTCCCAAATGGCATTAGCAGGCATGGCCATTGTGTGGCCTGCAGGCTGTATGCACTCTAAGATAGCTGTAAATGTAGCCCAACACGAAATCCCAAACTTATTTAAAATATTATGAGATATTGTGTGTGTGTGTGTGTGTGTGTGTGTGTGTGTGCAGGCCAAAGATCAACATTAAGTATCTTCCATCATTACTGTCTTTCTCTCTCAACTAGCATAGAGCTCATAGATTTGGCTAGGCTGGCTGACAGTCTTAGTTAGTGTTTCTATTGCTGTGATAAACACCATAATCAAAAGTAACTTGGGTAGGAAAGGCTTTCCTTCATCTTACAGCTTGTGGTCCATCATCCAGGGAAGTTAGGGCACGAAGTGAAGGCAGGAACCTGAAGGCAGGAGCTGATGCACAGGCCATGGAGAGATGCTGCTTACTGGCTTGCACAGTCTACTTTCTTACTTCATAAGGGTCGCCCACCAAGGAGTCACCCACATACATAAATCATCAAGAAAAGGCACCATAGGTTTGCCCACAGGCCAATATGGTGGGGACATTTTCTCAACGGAGGTTCCCTCTTCCAAAATGACTCTAGCCTGTGTCAAGTTGACAAAAACAAAACAAAACAAAAACAAACAAACAAACAAAAAACTAGCCAACACAGTGACCATAGCTGCAGGGATTTACCTGTTTCTGTCCCCAACTAGTATTGGGCTTATAGGCAGAGAGTGTGGTGTCTGTCCTTTTATGTGAGTGCTGGGGATCTGAATGAACACCCTAATGCTTTCGTGGCAAACACTTTATCTACTGAGCCATTTCTTTACCTCCCATTATGAGATATATGTGTGTGTGTGTGTGTGTGTGTGTGTGTGTGTGTGTACGTTATGTGTGTGACCTTCTTCCCTCCCTTCTTAATCTGTACAGTTCTCCATAGTGAACTTTAGAGATGACAATGTCACCTCCAGCTGTCAAAAGTTTGGACACATCTGCTATAGGGAGGCAGCAGCTGCCACTGTTACTTTTCTCCTGGAGACTGGTTAAATCTTGNTCTCTCCATGCAGGTACCAAGGAACCCCCCTAAGGCCACTTTCTGCCTGACCCAGCCTTTCAGTCCAAGGTCTGGAAAAAATTGTGGCTGGAAATTTAAGAACGCCGAGGGCACAGCCGGCTTCCACAGAGTAAGGAGCACAGAACTCCTGATAAAGGCTCATTCATCTCAAGGAGCTTCACGCTTGAAAGGCGCTGAGCGCCTGAAGAGAAATTGTGCAAACTGACATCACAATAAACAGGAGAAGCATGTCTATAAAACCTCAGACAGGCGGCAATTCGGCCAGTGACATCAAGTCCCACAGCTGCTATGAAATGAGTCTCAGTCATCCTGTGTCTGGATGCTTCAGACAGAGGGATGGACAGTGAGGAGAGACCTGTGGAAGGGAGCAGCATGCTCACCCCAGCAGGGCTTGTTACACTGGGGGGAGGGGTTCACAAGCCACTGCTATAACAACAGTTTGCTACCTGCCTTACAGATGTGCAAAGTGAGGGCCGGGAACACATCTTTTGTTCATTCACTCACTCATTCATTTGATGTACAGTGAATACATTCTAGGTGCTCAGTTCAATATTCGATTCTGAAGATAAAACAAAACCAGATCTGCATTGTGGCTTGATCCTCAAAGATCTACTATCATTTTAAAACACCAACTTTTTTTTCCTCATTTGTAAAAGTAATTTTAGAAAGGTTATATTATANGAAGCGTATGAAAGCATCAAGGAGATTTAAAAACCACAGAAAAACTCACTCCCCAGAAACAGCCACTGCATATTTATAACATCGAAGATAGAGTTCCATGTACCCACATATCTAGCATTGGGAAGAGCCTGGAAGAGGAAACAATTTGCCCCGAGATGAAGGGGCTCTTGGTGGAGAATAAGGTGGGACTCCCTAGGAGAGAGTGCAGGAAGGAGGAAAGCCTAGAGCAGGAGTTCTCAACCTGTGGGTCACGAGCCCCCTGGGGTCACACATCAGCTATTTACATTACAATTCATAACAGTAGCAAAATTACAGTTATGAAGTAGTAAGAAAATTTTATGGTTGGGGGTCCCCACAGCACGAGGAACCGTGTTAAGGGGTCGCAGCATTAGGGAGGTTAAGAACCACTGGCCTAGGGTAAAGGCAGAGGCTCGGGGGACAGAAAATCACCCTGGGAGAAGGGGAAGAGCAGGGAACAAGATGAGTGCCACAGACCTCTCATCCTGCAGAGAGCTCGGGTTCCACCCTGCAGCGTTTCTCACAGCAGAAACNAGCTGAGGTGTGTCAGCACTATGTGCTACTAATGACCTTTCAAGTATGACTGAGTTATTTTGACTGTGAACCACATCAGAGCAGATTCGAGGTTGCCACTGTGCANTTTAGTCTCAGTTACAATGCATTCTGATAGACTCCACAGGGAGGTGGGAAGGGGTAAGACAAGGCAAGCAACAATGGGGAGAATCCCACCCAGAGGAGAATGTCCACCACTCCTGTGTCCANTGCCTTCCCCTTTCCTGGCCTTATGAACCGCAAGTACCATGAAGACTGAGTCCATCCAGGTCTTGANGTCTACCATATCTCAAGCAATTAGCACATATAGTTTGTNTATTCACATGAACAGTACTTAAGGAATGCATNTATCTTAGACAATCACCACATTTCACTTTGGTGAGCAAACTTTCCTATCTATAGTAATGCTAGTANTTTTCTAGTAATGCTATAGCCATCAAGACGAGAGGGNCAACTTTTAAAAAATAAAACACACCAACAAATGCTTCATGATAAATGGTGACAAACATGGAAAGAACAGTAGCAGAGGTCCTACCNTGAGGATGGCTAATTANACCACAGGCTGGGAAGAAATCCTGAAGGATTATGTTCCCTTCCTTCCTGGGGGAGCTGGAGTGTATCAGACACCAAATCTCCACTGACTGGAGGTCATACTATGCTTACACACCCTTGGATGTGTTTCCTGGATGAGGCTGCCACTTGCTGGGATAGAAGTCTGGCTAGTGTGGCCAATAAGAGTAACATGATCATATCTGTGCTCTGAGAAGATAGTGGCTGCCACTTGTGGTCTTTGAAGGTCCTTTCTATAGTTCCTGAGAATGGGTCTAGATGATTCATAAGACCTCCCTAATTATTTCACTTGGAATTCTTGTCAAACAACTATGCGATCCTTAGGCAAAGGCAGACAGTCACTATTGGCCCACTTTGTGCATACAAAGGACAACCTTGGTTATATTATACCACACGTGCTGTCCCTTTGTTTCTGGGACAGGANCTCTCCCTGGCCTGGAGCTCACTACATACGCTAGGCTGGTTTGGCCAGTGAGTCCCAGGGATCACCCTGTCTCTGCTTCCCAGCACTAGGATTATGAACGTGATTATAAGCAGGTGCCAACATGCCAGTCATTCTTTCTAGGTGGGTTCTGGGGATTGAACTCAGATCCTCACACTTACGCAACAAGCACCCACCAACAGCACCATCTCCCCNGCTCCAATGGCTGGTCCTTTAATTGTCACTGAACAACTCCCAAGGGCCTCACACTGATTCTTCTTTTCAACCACAGATGTTGAAATCAAAGAGCAAAGTAACCATCTGATAAAGCACAGTACCATTGCTAGCNTCTCTACTAACCAGGAGAAATAGTTAAGCCAAATAGATGGCAATGATGGAGTCAGCCAATCAGAGGGCCCAGGGCTGTAATCAGGTTCCATGAGTACAGTTTCTTCTGCCTAAAGGGACTTAGCTATACAATGGGAAGATGAGTTCCACATCAGTCGGACTAAGAATATAGGGAAGCCTAGGTTGGCTAATATGGACAGGGCACTACAAAGAACTACGAAGATNACAAAGGCTGTGGTGGCCACNGGGAGAGATGATGCCCGGAGTAGAGAAGGGGGGATTGAGCTGAGCAGTGCAGATTGCCTTAGGTTTGGGTGTGAGATACAGGGAGATGCCTCCTGGTATGGAAAGTGTGAGAGGGTCACTGATGCTGGAATGAGCCAGGCAGTCTGGAGAAGATATCTCATTGTCAACAGGATGAGAACCCCTTATCCCACTTCCTCGGAAGCAGCACCATGCAAGAGAGAAAGTGGCTTTACCATCAGCTGTGAGATCTGGGGCACTTTGACTTAGCCTTGCTGAGATTTGAGATTCCATTATATACAATAGACTGCAATGTTTGGCTCTCTTGCTGGGACTTAGTAAGCTTGAAACCTTGAGGCTGCCTAGTCAAGTGCTCAGCACACTGATGTTGACTTCTTTTCCCAGCGAAGCAGTCCAGTAAGTCCCCACCTGCAGGCTTCAGCCTCTCGAGCAAACGCTTGACTGTAGTGTAGGATTCTTCGTAAGTTAGAAAGCTCCAGGATTTTGAAGGTCATAGACTCAAGCAATGATGGCTCCTNCAAGTCCCAGCTCTGCTTGCTCTGGGATATGGCTGTGCTGAGTGTGACGGATTCTTAACTTGCTGCCAGTTTCAGAGGTGCAGTGATGGCAGGCACAGGGCCTGGGTGGCGTCAGAGGCAACGGGACATGGGAGCACTCTGGCCCTGGCTAGATGACCTAGGTCAGCTTGCTAACCTGGCAAGCAATATGGCTAGCAGTCAGAAAACGTGGGCTGACTTTGATTAAGATTAAACCTGAAAATGTGGGTCCTAGCCAGAGCTGCTGTGTGGAAACACATTGAAGAGGCGAGGTAAGGTATTTGACTAACAGACAGAATACTGATTCTAAACTAGCAACAACAAAAACCAACCAACCAACCACCCAAACAAACAAACAAAAAAGACTATTCTCCCAAGTCTTAGTTCAATATTGATAAGCTGTGCAAACTACTGCCCCTCTTGATACATGTTTCTGTATTCATAAAGATGAAGAAGAGACTCTTTCTTTGAGCTTCTTAGAGCTCCCCAGGTTTGCTCTTTGGGCTCCAGACCCAAAAGAAAAAAATATGAATATTAACTGAATCACAAATAGGATATGAATACAAAACTATACATGTGATTATAAATATACATATGAATACCGCCTGGGTCTCCTTCCTCCAGTCTCTGGGAGAGGACAGTTCATTCCATGTTGCATTTGGAGTCAATCAACACATCATCTNNGCTGTGGTCCAAAACAGCTTTCTCGGATATTGTCTGCCACAAGCCACAGGAAAGACGGGGTCTATGCTGCCATCAGCGTGTGTGTGACAGAGCTTTTCCTCTTGGTGGCTGCTGCCTTCTCCCCCGGCCTCCTCCATGAGCTTAGGAGAACTTTGAAGTAAAGGCTTANCCTTGTTNTGGGGCTCCTGCAGNCTGATTAGGNATGGGCCATTTGCNTATACAAGTCCTGTACACCNGCAGGTGATNTTCTCAAGACAGATGCTCAATGTGTATTTATGATGAGTATTGGGCATGTCCAAAGAAAGGGGTCATTCAAGGTCAGGGGANATGAGAAGAGGCTTCAGGGAGGATCTAAGGATTTAAGANGGCCATGGAAGGGATGGTAGGNTNGGGAAAGGCAAAGNAGGGGGNCCCAGCTTGCTGGAAGGACGAGCAAGTGCACCTGGTTTGTGTACTTGGTCGTTGTTCAGGTGTCCTCTCAGAGACAGGCTGATTGATATTAGAACACTTCTGGACCTGCACCACATAGGACCCGAGACCAAGGTGTTTGCAGAGGTGGATGCCAGCCACTGAAGTTTTGCCCATGACATCCTGTTTCTTTAACGGANTNTTAANGTCCTAGGCTGGCCTATAAGAAAGGATGCTTAGCTCTGAGTTTACCTGATCACATTATACCACAATGGAGAAGAAGGGGGTACGTTAGAGAGGGTGCTAAGATGTAGGGTTACCCTGGGGTCCCTGCCCATCTCCTGCAATGCACTCTTAATGGAGGCTCATTCTATCGCAGGCCTATCTATACTGCTCTGGAGAAAGGNCCCATCNTGACCTTCCAAGGTTTGCAGCTGGAGGGATTCCCAGNTTCTGACCCTAGTTTAGTCCTTGGAACCTAGCTCTGTGGCCAAGACCTAGNAGGAAGGAGGCTAACAAGCTGGCTTGGTGTTGCTTGAACATGTGGGGCCCAAATTCATTCCTTACCCACTCAGTGATTTTTGGAATTAATTAAATATCCCATTTTACCCAAGCTTTAGGGTATTTTTGCTCTAGAAAGCATCTTTTCTCTTAACTAAATTGAGGCCCATAAATGAGAAATACAGTGCATGAAATCTCTGTGTGTCACGCCATAAATCTCAGGCATAGGCCTTTGCAAATCTCCCGTAGGATAAATTGTAGCAATAAAATGTTTGCATTTTCTCCTTGTAGTTGCTGGGTACAGGGAGTTGAGCCTTTCCTAGCCACGGGCACTTTGATTGAAGATCACGAGGCTACACAAGGGGATATGAGGCAGCTAGGCTGTGGGCCCTGAGGGTGGCCAGTCCTCTGCCCTCTTGTCACCATTCAAAAAATATAGAGGCTCAGCCCTGGCAATGACCTTGGAAAAAGCTAGGAAAATATAGAGGAGAGGTTCATATCAGGTGGAAGAGATAGGTTTAAACAGGAAAGGGGTACCATATTCTACAAACTAATAAGAACCTTTGATCTTTTTTATCTGTAACTAAAACTTGCTTGTATGTGTATATGAGTGTGTATACATATGTACACACACACTACATATGCGTGTGTGAACATGTGGAGGCAGAGATTCATTCTTCACTTTAGTGTTTAAGATAGGGTCTCACGCTGAACCTGGAGTTCACCAGTTTGGCTAGATGGCTGGCCAGCAAACAGCAAGGATTCTCCCATTTCTGCCCACCCTCCATGCCTGGAATTACAGGTGTGAGCATCACGCNAGGCCCTTTACANGGGTGCTGAGGGTCTGAACTCATGTCCTCTAGCTTGTGTACTAAACACTTCATCAACTGAGCCATTTCCCCAGTTCCCCTAGATTGGTTAGTATTTTTCCTACCAGTCCTTTTTGTTCCTTTAGACCTGTCTTTCAGTGCTCTACTCATTCAGTTAAATATTAAAGAGCCATTTTTAAAAAGTGAGTGAATGAACTCGTATATCTCTACATAGAAAAACA
This sequence comes from Neotoma lepida, assembly GCA_001675575.1. Taxonomy (NCBI): domain Eukaryota; kingdom Metazoa; phylum Chordata; class Mammalia; order Rodentia; family Cricetidae; genus Neotoma; species Neotoma lepida. The sequence goes on along the minus strand of LZPO01027453.1, from coordinate 322,913 downwards.
AAATGCAGAGTGAGAACACAAGTTCCCAAAACTATGTGGAACATGAAAGCAAGTGTGTGCACTGTCCAGTGACACATACATAGACAGGGAAGGTATGACATCCAATGTGGAACAGTAGCCAGAAACTTTAGAGANGGGTGATGAACGATGAAGATGGGTGAGCATTTACCTCAGTCTATTAAGAGAAGAGAAAGTCCAAAATGCTTAGTGTAAAATAGTAATGTTTACTAATTCTAACTATGACTATATGGGTGCTTGTCATAGCATATGACTTTATAATTTCATAAATAAAAATGAAGATATTTTTAAAGAATTAATATGATACCCACTCCCTTTGGAAAGGTGTTAAAGGGCATCTTCTCAGGTTTGTATGGGGCTGTCTATTCCAAACTAGATGGTTCAAGGTGACTGTCTGATTACATTTACTGTGCCCCCTTGACCTAGAGACATGTTGATATTTCTTCTTTTATCCACTGAACTTCACCACTCTACACAGCAGCNGAGAGAAGAGCTGGTCAGATATGGGAAGGAAGACCTGGGGCTGGTTGACTCAGGCCAGAGCTTAGAAGGCATTGCCAGCAGTACCTGGGCAGATGCAAAAGGGGGACCTGGGAAAGCTCTGGAGAGAAGCTGTTTAGCATTAGAGAAGCTGGATGGGGGGGGTCTCAAGTCAATCATCTCGAACTTAATGTGAGGTCTCTGGATATTTGTGTGGTAGTTTGAATAAGAATGGTCCCCATAGGCTCATAGATTTGAATGCTTGGTCACCAGGGAGTGGCACTATTTGAAAGGATTAGGAGGTGTGGCCTTGTTGGAGGAAGTGTGTCACTGGGGGTGGGTTTGAGGTTTCACAGGCCCAAGCCACGCCCAGTGTCTTCTCTCTGCTTCTTTGAAGATGCAATGTAGACCTCTCAACTCCTCCAGTACCATGTCTGCTCGTGTGCCACCATGCTTCCTTCCGTGGTGATAATGGACTAAACCTCTGAGACTGTAAACAAGCCGCAATTAAATATTTTCTTTTATAAGAGTTTGCTGTGGTCATGGTGTCTCTTCACAGTAACAGAACACTGACCGAGACATCTTGCAGATTCTGACCAAGAAGGATGAGACCTAGATTGTACATTTCTACTGAGCTGTTTGTTGGGTGATATTACTGTTGCTAGCCTGGACCACACTTTGAGCAGGAAATCCTAAAAAAGGGACAGAGATGGCCTGTGCCTCTTTGCATCACCCAGTATACCTTATGGTATTATTTCTCTAACAGGGGCCTAATCTCCTATGTCTGAGGATCAACACAATATAAAGAAGGGGGNGCAGGGTGAACAGATTGTCACAGGGTTCCAGCCACTCTNCCAAGCTACGAAGNTGGTCTGTGGAAGATCNCGACCAGCGTTTGGATTCCTGATCTACAGANAGTTCANTGGTTTCAATGAAAATAAATGCAATAGAAACTTGCTACAGACAAATGCAGATTGAAATCAGAAAAGCAATGGAGAAGTGAAGAAAATTCTTTTTTTTTTCATTGTTAAACCTTAGAGTTGCTGTAAACTTTAAGCTCCTGTAACAGACTTCATGTTATAATTTGATTTTTACCTGCTACTCCATTAGCACATGTTGCATAAATAAAAGCTCACCTCGCCTGATTACTATGTCCCTGCCAGACTCCCAGTCTCTTTCTTGAGCTTCCTCTCTTTTCTAGGCTTCAAGTTTTGTCACT
>LZPO01027453.1:292313-304943 GCA_001675575.1 Neotoma lepida | reverse complement strand
AAAAAACCCAAAAAAAACAACTTAAACAGAAAGTCCTCTACTACATCCAATATTCAGCACCGTGAGAAGTTCAATGCACTTTCATTAAGTTCATAGCACCGGGATGGAATTGGGGACAATGCTAGATCCTTCCTGCTGCTTCCTCTCTGTTCTTCCCATTGATGCAGGGGGCTGCACTGCATAGATAGAATGCATCATGGCTTTCTTATTTTCTGGTTTCTAGCTGGGAATAGCAGAAGACTGGAGTGTGGCATTGGGGCATTATTTCCCCCAGTCTCTTTACTGTNGCATTGCACAGTCTGTCCCTGACCAAAGATCACTGCCTTGCCTCAGCTAGCCTCTTCTAAACATATTTCCCTCTGGGTTCTAATAAACATGCTTGTCCCTTCAGGCCTGACCTAGTGATGGCCTATCTGAGGCCACCAGCCCTGGACAAATGCTCTCTGCTGGTAGTTTTCTTACCCAGCCCATAAAGACTCTTCAAAGTATCCTACTTGAATGTATCATTTCTCTTCTCCTGGGTCCTTGAGTGATAAAGGTCATCTGGTCCACCCTCGTTTTGACAGTAGAGAAATTCAAGAAGTGACTCACCCTGTGTCACTGTGCTAGAGAGAAATCAGGACTCTAATCAAAGGAGCCTATGATGACTGTATGGGAAATTGACCTAGATTTTTCTGTTTTCTTGTGTTTAGTCTTTTTTTTCCTCCTGCTTAGTCCCTGGAAAATGCCGTCAGGGGGTTTCGAGATATAATTAATTATGCGGGTACATCCAATGAATGGAGCTATGATTTAGGATGTCTGCTGGAGAGGCTGATAAATTAAATAATGAAATGCGCATTTCAGGTTCAGTTATTCTAAGCTTACTTGAGTAAACGTGTATCATCTCACATTCTTCTTTTAAAAGNTAGAAGCGTCGTATAAATCCCACACTGGGGTCTCTTCTCCCTGCCCAGCTCTTCTTCTTCATGTCAGGAATCTACTGTGGCTCNACATGTAGGAGTTAAATGAAATAACACATGTGAATAATATGTAATAATATAAAACATTATAGTGACTCAATGCAGAGCTTATCTCTGATTTAAGGACAGTATATGCTCATTAACAGCCTTTCTGACCATTACTTACTATATAAGTTCAAAACGCTTTTAGCAAAAATTTAAGATCCTGTGAAAACTTAACTTTTCTCTGCAACTTGCTTTTTCACTAAGAATATACTGTGCATGTCAAACACATACAACATACAACATGAATTCAAAACCAGCTTTGAGTCTACTGTACAGCTAGACCTGTGCAATAATGTCATATGTAAAAGGATTTCCATCTGAGTTGCCACAGATTTTGTGACTGTTTTCCAGGAGATGATAGTAGGGTAGTTTGCCCTATAAAAATATGTTAAGGACAAATTTTCAACAAATGAAAATTTCATGTCTTGAAGAAAGAATACTTTTCCTAANACTGTAGGCTTTCTCCTAACACTATAGGCTTTCTCCTAATATCACATATTAAAAACAAGTCTGTGGTTTATCAGAAATAAGTATGTGCTTTATGAAAATTCTTTAATTCAACTCTAGCTTTCTGGTTCAATCTATAGGCATCCTTAAAAGTAGAGATGATAAATGTTTGTCAGAGGTACAGCAACACTCTCTAATCATGAAAGACTTCAACAACCAACATGGCTTCCTTTTCTGCCAAGTCTCAGAAAACNGCTACCAGCCAAATGGATATGATATGGCAGTCTCCACCTACTGCCTTTGCCAAGGAGGGATGCCACAGGACTTCAGGGTTTTGTTATAAGATGAATCTACAAGGCATGGCAAAGGATGATGATGGCCAGTTGCTGTGGGATGACTTTCAGTATGCTGTGAATATGTGTTGCTCTGATTGGTTGATAAATAAAGCTACATTGGCCTATGGCAGGGCAGGATGGAGCCAGCCAAGAGAGATAGTGAGAGGAGAAAGGACAGTAAGGGGAGATGCCAAACTGCCATCCAAGGAGTAACACGTAATGGGATGCAGATAAACCCATGTAACATGTGGAGACACATAGATTAATACAAATGGGTTAATTTAAGATGAAAGAGCTAGCTAGCAAGAAGCCTGTCATAGGCCATACAGTTGGTAATTAATATAAGCCTCTGAGTGATTATTTTATAAATGGCTGCAGGACCTCAGGGCTGGGCGGGACACAGGAAAACTTACAGCTACAGTCAGTCTGGGAGGACATGAAACTTTTACAAGAGCTCCCTAAGCATGCCCCATGTCACCATACCCCATCCCCCCCCATTGGCAACGCATGGATTCCTCCTCTTACTTTCATTCTATCTTGATTCATTGATCAAGCGTGAGCAGAGCCCTTGGTCTGTGTTAGGCACTGAGCTCGCTATTTCAGCAGCTCAGCTTGCAGTTCCACCGACCCCAGCTCACCGGTCTTGCTTCTTTCCTCTGTAAGCTCTGCAGACCCAAGCTCTGTTCACTTTCCACGAATCAGCGCTTGACGGCAATTTGTAAATCTGTAAAACTCATTTTAATTCTTTTGTGTGTCAAGGCCCTGAACTCCTATCAAGAGAGTAAATCCCTTGAAAACAGAATCTTTCTCTTCATTTTAGGTTCAATATTCCGTTCATGTGGGAAATCCACGAACCATATTGTTTTGGTCATGTAGGGGGCCTTGAAAAATAAGGCATGATCATTTGTTATAACTAGTCCCTGGTCACCTTTTTCATCAGAGGCTAAGAAAATGAATATAGTCATAAAATGATTATTGCTCTCTTGGTCCAGAAAGTAAATTTATTTTTTCCCTTTCTTCCTAAGTCCAAAAACACAAAACTAATTGAGAGCTTCTTAAATCTTTATAATACTATCACTTATAATAAGTAATATTATGAGTCAAAATGCAATTTCTTATGCTATTACTATTAACTTCTTTAGGATTCATTTTCTACCCACCCACCTCCTCATTTGACCAAATGTATTTCAGTAAGTGCAGATGGGAGCTGAGATGATGATAAAGAATTATGGGTTTCAGTATTTATTCCATGCCTTCCTAATATTACAGCTATATTCTTTCCACATGAGATGGCATTTTGGCTGTGGGTGATATGATTAATGTCCAAATATGGTTTGAGGAAGCAGTGTGATAGGGCTGAGGTGGAGGGAAAGACATCCTTCATTAAGTGTTCAGTTTTTTGGGCAAGGAAGCACATTTAGTGATGTAAATAGGCAGAAATGAAAGCAGAAGAGTTTTGAAATGTGGCCTTTTCCAGGAATCGGAGCATGCTGGGTATGTAGGGGGAGAATCCGTGGATATAGGGAACTTACTGCAGCTATAGTGCTCGGGCTTCCACATCTGTAAAATGGGGACAGTGTGCTGCTGTCTGTCAATCATCTCTCTGCTTGTCATGAGGGTTGAAATCAGAGGCCTGNGCACCCTTGTGCAGCTTGGGTCCTGGACAAGGGCCCCTCTGCGGGAGGACAGAGAGGAAGCTAAAGTCGCCAAGTCAGGGACTTGTGATCATTTGTCTTTGCTCTTGACTGCTGAGAGCTGGGGGATTTTTTTTTTTTTTCTAATTTGCAAGAAGGAGCTTTTTGTGCTCACAGCCGCCCTGATTGAGATAAGTACATCGAGACATTATTATTCAGCTAAGGGCTTTTGCTTTTTCTAATGAGTGTCTTTCCTCCCACCAATGGAGGGAATTCAGAGTTGGATCATCATCCTAATTGAACACAGGCAGAAACAGTGGCAGGACAAGGCCGCGGACACAGATTCACGGGAGTGCACAAAGCTGGGGTGATTCCTTGTTTCAACCACTCCTATTTGGTAGCAAATGAGTCCGAGTTGCGGGGCAAGCTTTTCCTCCTTTGAGTAATGAAAAGGATTACTGCTTATTACTAGGTCCATGAGGCTGCTTGTCAAAGGAGGACCCAGGATTCTGACTGGCAGATCTGCACATTAGAAGCTGGAGCTCTCCCTCTGAGACATGAGCTAGTGACCCTGGTCCTGTGGCCTTCAAGCATTNGACACCCAAATGCCTCTCTAGCATCCTTGAGGGTCTTCTGAGTACAGGCCAAGAAGGCCAACTTGCTTCACAAACACCAAGTTCTGATGATTTTGTCCTCACATACGCCATCTTGATGCCACTCTGGATCCTGGTCCATATCTCCAAGCAGCTCTNACACCCAGCTGTTCCTCATCATTGTTCAGATGCAGAATCTCGACTCCAGCTTTCCCTTTACATCCTAGATTGCTTCATGGGTGTCCTCACCTTTCTCCACAGTGAACCCTCTTCCGGGGAAGTCCATTCTCCCCCAGGCTGACTCCCTCCCTCCCTCCCTGTCCTGGTGCATCCTCCTGTCTTCCCAACCATACCTACCTACACTCTAGCTCTCTACAAGCTTTTTTCTCTTTCTGTCTCGCCAAATAAAATTCCTCTTACTGTCTCCACAATTGCTATTCTTATTCATCTAACATCTAGCTCTACCTCAACAGCTCTTGGCACTGCCAGAAACATCTCAACCTCCATCAAATACTGGGGTCCTAACAGTTCCTTGACTTAAACTTGGATGGTGCCCCCTCCTTCCACCATCTACCTTCTGCAGCCAGCTCTCTACCCTCATCATGACTTGTGTCTGGTTGCTTCATATACGCCAAGCTGCCTTGAATCCTGATTTCCTTGCCATCCGTCCTGGACTTCATGGATGTTGGTGTTATCTGTGTTCACACTTGCACATAGAAGCTTATACCTCTGGCCTGCTGCTGACCTGCCTCACCTGCAATTTGGTAGATATTCCATCTGTTCTCTTCCTCCTGGATACCAGAAGCATTCCTTGTCTCAGGGCCTACTGGTCTCCTTACACACACATAGGGGCTCTAAGCTCAAAGGAGCCAGGATTCCACTCAACTCGGATTCCTGTCCACTGCATTCCAGGCATCTCTAACTGCAGGATCTCCAGCCTTTCTCTAGGGTGTTCTCCTCAGCATCAGGATTTAACCCCAATTCTGAACACCCGCTGTCTATCCACTGGGAGTTCTTCAAGTTGTCTTTCCCACTTGACTTGCCCTAAAATCTTCTCCTCTTGATTCAAAGGGACAAGGACTTCCTTTCCTCACATTTTTTTTAGTCATTCTTGATCTTTCCAGAACACCTCCCCTTTCTGTAAATCCCCCAGTCCTTCGAAGTCTTCCCTCTCTTCCTCAATGGATTGCTCTAAGTCATTCAAGTTCCCGTGTTGCCCATTTTCCTTCCTTTGCTGCCATAGTTCAAAGCCTTATTCTCCATTCGCTGGACTTTTTGCTTTCCACAGATCACCCTCATGCCCACAATTCTCTGAAAATGTTCTGGCAAGGGTTGCTATTGCTTCTTAGTTGCCAAAGGTCTTTGGTGCACCCCTACCATCCTCCAAAGGCCTTCCCAGGAATGCTCTGACTCTTCATATCTATGTCCCAACTGCTCTGCTGCTTCTGAGAGCCTTGGCTATGCTTTCCCCCATCCTCCTTTGCTTGGAGGACACCCAGAGTGTGTCCATAGCTCTTTCCGAATGCTCTCTTCCTCCTTCAAGCCAAGGCAGGTACAAATTCCTCCAGTGCACTATCTCTTGAAAGCTGATGTGCAGCTCTTACCTCAAGTTCTCTCTGGATTTATTGCTAGCTTCTTTCCTTACAGTTACTTTTTTATGTAAAATCTACACATCACACAGAAAACAGTTAAGTCTACAGTTCAGGGTCAGTAAGTACCATTGCCATCAGCCACTCAAACAATGCCTCTCCATTCTTCCCCTTCCAAGCCTGGGCAGTAACCATTCTATTTGTTTGTAGGATTCTGAGAACAAGTACTTTTCAGATGTGAAACCATATGCTCTGTGTGTGTGTGTGTGTGTGTGTGTGTGTGTGTGTGTGTGTGTCCTATTTCTTAATGTCTTCAAGGTTAATCCATGTAACTCCTATCACGTGTTTTTTCCTTCTAAAGGCTCGATAGTATTTGTACATCTGTATCAGATTTCTGTCTATCCACTCATCTGTCAATAGACACTTATCACTGAATAATTTTTAATGGCTTCCTTGCTAGGACTTGTGATTAGCATAGGTACAATATTAATATAATACTCAATATAATATGATAGAACTCTCAATAAACTTTCAATACTTAAGACCCTTCTCACAACCTCCCTAATATGAGTTCTTTGAGGGTACAGACTATCCCTAGATCCTTTGGTAGCTTCCAAAACCCAAGCCAAACGTTTGGAACACAGCCAGTGCCCAATAAAAATTCATGAATGAGTGAGTGAACTCAGTAAACACTCGAAAACAGATCTGTTTTATAAAGATATAACTGGAAATCCCACTCTTGGGGTTCTGTCCCTAGAGGGTGTCTGTGTAGAAGCTACCCCCAGACACAGGGTGGATCACTCAAGTTTTTATTACTGAGAGGTTCCTGTTACTCCATAAATCGTGAGCTCCCCCCATGTAAATTGCCACTGAACAGGCAGAACAATGACATGGGCATTCTTTTTATCAAAGGCCTGGTATTAAGACAGATTAACTCGGAGGGAACGACACCAGCCTGGGTATCTGCCCCATCCCTCATTCTTATTGTGATTAATGAGATGGAGGACATTTTTCCTCCAACTCTGCCCGAAAACATATTGAGTTTATGCCTCGTCCTACAATGTTAAATATTGTCTTAGAATTACATTATCTCTTACACAGATGGATGGCTGGGTGTCGTGTATACTGCTGACAGTTTTCCTGAAGTAGAACTAGAATGGCTGAGGGAATCACTCAGCCATGATGACAGCTGGGAAACAAGCAGAGAACTCCAGCAAAACCAGGATGCAGTGGTATGAAGTGAATCCTAAAGCAATGNATTTATCGAGAACTGCATAGATACTGTCTGCCAAGGATGGAGGCAGTGTGAGGCAGACCTGTGCTTATGGTGGGCACCTGATTAGCAATAAGGAAGAATGGAAGTAGAACCCTCAGAGAATTGTTTTCAGATGTGTAACCTGCCTGTCTTGTTAGTTAATAATGGCCCAAGACATACTTTTTAAGTGACTACATTCATATTTTTCAGACTACATTTTACACTTACCGTTTTATTATCAAGCTAACCTAATGGAACAGATATACAGTGATTATTACCCCCATCTTGAAGATGAAGAAATTGAGACATAAATGACATGAATCAGGGGTCTGGTACACTAGTTCATGGAATATACACCCAGGGGATTATTTTCTACTTGTCAACTCCTCCTCCTCCTCCTCTTCCTTCTTTTGTTTGGAGGGGGCAGGGATCTAGTCTATAGCACAGGAGGTCTTGGAACTCACTGAACAGTCCAGGATGGTCCCCAATTTCTGCCAATCCATCCACCTGCCTCAGCCTCCTGGATGCTGGGATTGTAGGCATGGAGTTCGTGGGGCTACTATGTTCTAGGATATGCATTTGATTGTGACTGAAGCATAGTGGAGATGGGCAAGGCATGGCCTCTTCTCTCATAGTTCACAGATGATGTGGATATGCTAATGATCTTTGCAAACAATTTCCCAAGAGGGGATCGAGGGCCTGGTTGCTGCACACAAAGAGGTGACATTTCCATTAGAGGATTTTTTTCCTAGCAAAAAACCAGTAGCTTAAGAAAATGTTCTAAGCTGGGTGTAGTGGCACACATCTTTAATCCCAGAACTCAGGAGGCAGAGACAGACAGATCTCTGTGAGATTGAGGCCAGTCTGGTCTACATAGTGAGTTTCAGGACAGCCGGGGCTATGTAGAGAGACCCTGTCTCAAAAAGAAAAGTTCTAAGGCACAGCCATAAACTAAGTTGGGTGTTCAGAGGAGTTCAGCCAAGTGCCGTGAACTGCACTGGATGCCGACAATCCTGTGGGTGTCATGAGATAGACAAGATTCTTGCTTGCACGAAGCTCCTTTGTATCAAGAGGATGCAGACAGTAAACATGGTACCAAATAGTCATTAATTACAGACTGCTAGTAGTGCTAAAGGGAACTAAATGAAATGCTGAGGCAGAAAAACCAGACCCAGCAAGCATTCCCAAGGTGGTGATCTTTCTTAGCTGAGATCCAAGTGATAGTCTACGGATGTCAGCAGAAGGCTCCATGTTGGGGAACAATAAGTATATAAGGCCTGTGGCTTGAAGAAAGGCAGCTCGAGAGTGGAGGCAAGTGTCATGAGTGAGGAGCTGGGCAAGCAAAGCCAGGCCTTTCAGGGCCTTTGGCTAAGATTTTATTCTAAGACAAATGGAAAACCACCCAAAGGTTTGATAGTAAAGTGGCATACTGACATATCAATGTCCCAACCATTTGTACCTCCCTAATAAGAGCCTTGCTGTCCTTCATATCCTAACAGAGCAGGGCACCTGGGCTGTCAGCAGGCCACAGGCAGCCTGGGCTCTCTGCTTTATTCAAGGCCATGACCTCTGCAGAACATTGAGGTCACCCTGGCTGTTACTCTCTGGCCCCATGCTCCCTGCCTGCATTCTCGTCCTGGCTGTCAGAATGACCATCTACGATGCCAGCCTCGCATATTATGGGGTTTATCGCCATTCTGTAGCTCCCCACATCCCAGGGGACCAAACCCATCCTTGCTGATGAGCCAAAAGGCCTGCCCGGTTTCTCCCTGTGTCCCTACTCCTAGCTGCCTCCTACACCATCTGACCATTTCACAAGGCTGTGATTTACCCCATCCCCTCCTTTGTTCCTTCCCTCAGATGCACTGAGAGAAGAAAAACTTTGTTCATATCCTTTCCAAAGTATATATTTACCATTTCCCTATTATATTAGTTGCTTTTCTTATCGCTATATTAAAAAAAAAAAAACAGAAAGAAACACAGCAAGAATTACTGTTTTGGGCTCACAAGTTGCTTGGCCCTATATACTTGGGCAAAACATGAAGACAGCAGGAGTATGTGGTAAGGGAGCTTTCTCACCTCCTGTCAGACAGGAGGTGGGAGGGGAAGCCATGGACAAGATACCTGCAAAGATCTACCTTTGGTGACTTATTTCCCCTAGCTAGGCCACATCTCTTACAGCTTCCAGAACCTCCCAAAATAACACAACACCAGTGGCTGCCAACCAAGGCTCTAGCATTTGAGCCTATGGGAGAGGTTTCATGTCACATCATGATATCCAGTCTGTCCCCACCACCTTGGTACAAGCCACTGTAATGTTTTACCTGGTTCAGCAATAGCCTCCTAGGTGGCCTCCATACTTCCACAGCAGCTCTCTTCCAATTCATTCTTTACAGCACCCAGAGTAAATGCTGACAATGTTGAGGAAAGCCTTCGCTCTGTGAGACCTGGCTGGGATTAGCTGTTCTGCCCTGGAATCCTGAGACCGGAAAGCTGAGGGCTTCCCTACTGAATGGGGGACCCCTATGGCAGTTTTTAACCCCATGGATTACCCAGGCACGCACACACACACACACACACACACACACACACACACACACACACACACAAAACCCAAACAAACAAACATTTAACATGCCTTCCCAAGTTTCCATGAGAAGGGAGGCAGTGTAGGGCTCTGTTCCTTCACTAATTCTGGGACATCAGCAGCTCTGTAATGGAGCTCACTACGCTGACTGAACTGCCTTTACAGGCAATGACCACCCTGGCTGTTGAATGAGAAGTTCACATGCACTAATAAATGCTCGATGTGGCCCCACACACCAGAGAGGAAGATGTACTAGATATCATAACTACACCTTTCTCTTTCAGGCTTCTAGTTCCCTCAGGGCCCAATGAGTACAGAAGGCAATCTACACTGTGTCAGGCTCTCCTGAGGTAATTGGAATCCTATCTAGGGTAGAAAAGGTTCAAAGGGCAAGGCCTGGGCTCTAGGTTCTTTGGGGTCCTGTGTGTGTGGTTGTAGGCTTCAGAGAGCTGTGTCACACCAATCAATGCATACAAAGCAGCTTGGGAACCACACTGGAACCTTATTCATCAGCACATTGGAGGCACGGCAGAGAAAACCATCATTCCGAGAGGCCGGCACTGCGCGGTTCTTTCTGTAACCTAAGGCAGCTGAATAGTACCATAGCATCCCTAAAGAATAGACAGGGAGAGGCCAAGAAGAGTTTAGACAGAAAAAAAAAAAGCAGTTTCAATTGGTTTGGTTCAGCAACCAGCATCAGCCCCACAGGGGCTCTGCACCGCATTCTCCATGGGCTGAATGGGCGTGGAAGAAAACTCAGCCTCATGTAATGTAAGTGGCTACAGAGTTAGAATAAAATCCACTAGGGCTGCTATCACAATCCCCCGAACTAATGAATTCTGGTTTGCTGCAGGCTGCAGCTCACTCTCCCAGAGCATGCCTTTCTTAAGGAGGAGATATCTTTCCTTTTCAGATAATCTTCAGGGTCAGGGCTTTCCAAGGTGACTGCGGCCATGAGAACGTCTAAGAGGGCAAAGGTAGTGCTTCCGGGACAACAGGACTCCATCTTTTCTCCACACACCCCATTTTTCAGATTAGGGATCAGTCTTTGGTTATTGAACCCTTCTGTGCATGATTCTGCATGCTTCTTGCTTTTCTTTATTTGATTCTATCAAACAAGTCACAACAAATGTCAATTGCTTTTATTGCTAGAGAAGTACCAGGGGTTCCCAGGGCCAGACACAATGAGCTTGCCAGTGGCTGCTGCAGCTCACTGTTTAGACATGGTGGCTCTTTGATTTGCAAGTTGAGATTTGGAGGGGGCAAAGAAGGCTGGAAGAGCGTTTCTGGGGAGACACTGGGGCAATGACATAGGTTACAGATGAAAAAGCTACTCATGGTTAAAGGCAGAATGTAAGTGAGGATGTGGAGAAGTTGAAATCCATATGTACTATTACTGAGGAAGTGTAAATGATGTAGCAGCTACGGGAACAATATGATGACTCCTTAAGATGTTCAAAATAGAATCATCCTTTGACCTAAAAAGTTCTCTTCCGGGTATACATTCAAGAAAACGGAAAATGGGTTCTTAAAGAGATAATAGTATAGCTACGTTCACAGTCACATGTTATTTAAACCAGTGAAAGGGCAGAAGCAACCAAATGGTCAATATATGAGTGGGTAAAGCAAATGCAGTATATCATCAATGGGACATTCATTACTCAGCCATAAAAAGGAAGGAAACTATGACACACCCTACAACATTATTGAATCTTAAGAGTTTATGCCAAAACACAAAAGGTCACATAGTACATGATTCCACTGAAGTACCTAGAATAGTCTAATTTATATAGACAGAAATTAGAGTTGCTGCCAAGGTCTAGGGGAAGGGGACATGGGAACTACCATGTAATAGGTACGGAGTTTCAGTCTGGGATGTTGGAGAAGTTCTGGATATAGTGCTGATGGTTGCATAGCAACATGGATGTGCTCAACACCTCCGAACTGTATATTTAAAAAATGGCTGAGATAGTAATTTTATCATGTATATCGTATCAATTAAAAAATATCAATTAAAAGCTGGGGAGGTGCCCGAGTCGGTAGACTGACTGCCTTGCACGTACAAGCCCTAGGTTCAATCCCCAGCACTGGGTAAACTGGGCATGGTGGTGCATGCCTGTAGTTTCCACACTCAGGAGGTAGAGGCAAGGGATCAGGATCAGCTACACAGTGAGCTTTGTGTCCAGCTTGGGATACACAAGACCTTGTCTCAAAACAACACCAAAAGATAAAAAGATACCGAAGATAATAAAGAGAAGAGGAGGAAGAATGCTTTCCATATCCATGGGGGAGCAGGGTCCTTTTTGTGGACAGCCACCGGGGCTTTAGCGGGTTCGGTGCTTGAAAGAGCTGGTAGACACAAGACATCTAGAGAAGCAAGAACTCCTCAGGATTGCAGCAGGAATGACCTGGCTTACAGGTCCTTACTTCACTTAAGCCCCATGGCCAACGAAGATCACTCCAGCCAGGCTTCCAGGCCCCTGCTGGCTACTGTTGTTTGTGACCAATTTTGGCTGCCCTGTAGCTCTCCTATGTAACCATGGAGAGGATTTCCAACACAATTATTTTGTGTTCCATTGAACATTTAAAAATCACGTCCATAAGCTCCTCTGTCTTTTGTGCGTGTGCTTAGCGTGGGTCCTGAGCATGTCTGGGCCTGCAAAAACAGAACTTAGTCAGGTGAGTACTCTCAGCAATGACTGTTGCTGGGTCTTTCTGGCCTTTTTTGAGAGAATTTCTCACCATCACCCAGCCCATGGCAGGAATTTAGGAAATCACCCTCAACTCTTTAGTTGTTCTGGTGTCTAGCCTCAGCTAACACCTATGTGTGAACACTGAGACAGTATTTCACTGTGTACTATCCCAAGATGGTCTGGCCAGATCAGCTTCAGCTTGAACTGGGATCTGGTTAGAAATCTAAATTGCCAGCCCCATCCCTGACCTCCTCTGTCAGAATCTGCATTCGGACTGGCTTCCCAGGTGATTCCTAAGTACAGCAGACACTGAACAACCCTGCTCTGTGGTACCTGAGTGTACCTACTCATGGGCATGATCCGGGGTGCATTACCAGAGCAAAGTTCAAACTTCTCCCTCTGGGAGTCTGATTTGAGAGAATCTTCTCTACTACAGAGAAAAGAGAAATGGTGAGAAATGAGTCATAAGTAATGTGTAGACCTGCCCCCCCCC
>LZPO01027453.1:270445-282349 GCA_001675575.1 Neotoma lepida | reverse complement strand
AAACACTCAACAGGAGTTGGTGTGGTTAAGTGGTTATATAAAGACTAGTAAAGTCAGGAATGNGAAACAGGGGGAGAGAGAGGGAGGGGGAGGAGGAGGGGGAGGGGAATGCCGACTAGATGTCTTGAATGGGAGAGTAGGAAACATACAGCAAACAACCCAGAGAATGGGGAGACGGAGGTGAGCACACAAGAGGCGATCAGAGCACATCCTCGGATGTTAAGAATCCGTTTCTACAGCTTACACAGGCCAGCACTGGCCTGCCAGTGTGGAATGGCCAGGGCTACGGGTAGAGGTGATGCCTGAGGGCAGTCACAGTGTCTGTGACTGTGAACACAGATTCTTGTTTCTGAGACAGAAGGAAGTGAGCTTTTATGGGGAAAAGAGATGAGATTTTGGTGCATTTTATTTTCCTTAAAACCATGTTTCTATTCTCAAGAGTTTCTGGTCCAATTAACTTCNGAATTTGTTGATTTAATAAGGGTTTTCTGAACACATACTGGGTTGAGCACTGTGCTAGCAGGATGAAGAGGAAATAATGACCACCCTTTTCTGAAGGAGCCTAATTGATAAGAATAAATGTGGCCCAGTGCTGTNAGAACTCTAATACAGACGTGGCACAGCCGGAAAATGTTCACATAAAGGAAAACACAATCAACTCCTCATGCATGGGTCTGAGGTCCCTAGAGAGGCTTTGTGGGAGAAGGGCTAAAACATGTCTTCTTAAGCAGGAGGATTGTCCTTGAGGATCAAGGAGGCCTGAAGCATTCGCTTTATGTGGACAACACAGAATGGTTTGCTCTGGATGAACAGAATCCAAAGAAATGGGCTGAGCCAGGCTGGAGAGCTGGGCAGCCAGATCAAGGCCCTGGGAGCTGTGTTGACGAGAAGTTCAGATAGGATTCTGTGGTGGGCAGGCATCCACCAAGTAGTTGGGCGCAGATGAACAGGCTGCAACACCCACCTGCTCTGTTACCACAGTCTCCACTTGGTCCATTTGGAGACTTCCTGGGGGAAGGGTCTCTGCAGCTACTCTAAGGACTTCAATTATTGCTCTTTAGAATTAACAGAAGGAGAGANTCCAGGCTGCTGTGGCTTCCTCCTTGGGCACCTTTTAGGCAAAGAATTTATCTCACAAGCATGAGGATCTGATCTGGATTCCCAGTGCCCATGCAAATAGCTGGGCATGGGAGTATGTGCTTGTCATCCCAGCACAGTGGAGGTAGAGACAGCCTGATTCCCTGGGTTCACTGGCTGGCAAGCCTAGCCTAATCGGTAGGCTACAGGCCATAATGTGGAAGACGCTATCTTAAAAACAACAACAACAAAATCCAGGGTGGGTGGCTCCTGAGGAAAAATATTTGAGTNGACTTCTGGCCTCCAGATGTATGCACACATATATACAGATGCACACACAAAAGTGGGAATGGGGGTAGGGGGCAGAATGCATATTGATTTCCCTAAGCCCATTAGGCAACTAGGCATCTGGACTGTAGGGCAGGAAGACCCAGCTCTTTGACAGCTCCTGACTCTGGGTGGATGGTAGTGGCTCTCATGCCTGNGCCCCAACCTAATCTCAGGAAGTTGTGACCTTCCCTAAGTGTCCTCCCCTCTCTTATCAAAAACCCCTTAGCCACTGGCAGAGGGAGCAGATCAGAAATTTGAAAGCTGTGGGGACNCTCATTCACTGAGCTTAGTGATGTAAAATTCTCTCAGGAGTAAACACTGCACCAAATCTGTTTGCAGACTTCGTGAAGCCTTTTAAATTTGAAATCCCATGGTGGNTACAGCTTTTAACTAAGGCTCTGAACCATAAGAGAACGCATTTCTGCCAAAGCCCAGAGTTTAGTGAGGCATGTATGCACAGCGCTAAAAACAAAACAGAAAGAGGAAGAGGGGCGCCCAGGAGCAGGCTAGGCAATAAGAAACAAAGCGGTTTGCTTTGAGGCTGGGAATGAACGGTATGTCCAGCTGGGCTACCATGTGGGCTACAGTNCTTGTGTTTCAAACCCTGGAACCATCACTAGCAGTTGTCTAGACAGTTTGTTTCAAATAAAAAAAAGCCATTGATTCCGTCATCCCATTTGTGTCCTTGGCACGGGCAGGCTTGGCTTCTGAAAGGTGAGGGGAACTACCCCAGTGACCTTCAGGAGACAAGGGAGCAGGGATCTGGTTTCTTAAATGGACCATGCCTCCAGCAGTACAGGTATCACGCTTGTTAGTTTGTGTTCCTCTATCTGCTGGCTCTCCAAAATTGATCTCCTCTGTGATTTTTGCCCTTTGTTTTGAAAAGGAAAGATTGCATTTATGCTATAGGTAATATGCAGCTGGGATTTCTTAATAATAAGTAATGACTGGTAATAGTTTATTGTTAGTTAACAGCTGACGTTGTGGAAGGGACATAAAGGGTTGTGACTAGGAGCATAAAGTGTGGCATTGGATGGTGTGGGTTCAATGCAATCTTCATACCTGCTGTGTGACACTGGGAAGATCTCTCAGCATCCTCACTGGAAGAGACTTAGAATAGGATCTCATGCTAGAGAATGGAGAATGATTAGTGAGTAGTTNCACTACATCTACTTCTCACTGGTTTTCTGTATGCAAATTAAGGAGAATGCAGGATGGAAGAGGGCTGTCCCCTCAGGCTACAGGTCTTGGCTCTTTCTAGCTGGTAATTTTGTCCTTGCCAGATCCTTTATGTGTGAGAATTTAGAAGCCAACAGGAGACCATACTGAGGGCAGGTCAGTAACGAGATGTGAGGATCCCAAGGCTGCAAGGTTTCACCAGTATTCAATGCCATTTGGGAAGGTCTTTTCAGATAGAAGGCATTGCTCTAGGTATTGAAGGATACACAAGATTCTCTGGTGAAATGGGGTAGAGAGTAATCAAGNTATGAAAAATAACTCATTTTTCCTATTCCTGTAAAAAGGGGAAGGGAGGGACAATAGGAAACATCTGGAATCTGAGCCAACCTCAACAAAGATAAGGGTCTCTCCTCTGAGATCCGTCTGCACTATGGTGAGACATTCTTGTATTTGTGCATCATCCATAGGTACCTGGAGTTCTCACTGGAAAAGGAGACAGCAGCAGCGAGATGATGAGGACAGCACCTGGACCCNTGGGTGGNCCTTTCAGCTTCTACCCCAGGCCATTTGCTCCAAGCACAGGCTGGGTGATGTGGGTCCAGAGACTAGACTCCTCGAAGTAGCTTCTGTAGACAGCTAAGGGCTTCATTGTCACACAAGCCCATGAAGGAATAGGAACTCCAAGAGACCAATCAGGGAATAGATGGGAAGTTTCTAAGTGACAAACACACAGGATGTCAAGCCCCAGCTCATCATCTACCTCCNCAGGTTGCCCGGCCTCTTGCACAGCTGTACTTTGTGTTAGATTCCTTCATCTCTTTGGTACCTGGCCATCCCCCCTGCCCCTTTAGAGACAGCTCTTTGGGCTATGTTGCCTAGTGACCACCAGNACTACCATAGCACCTATGCAAAACAACCATTGCAACTGTCTCCACACAGAATTGTAACATCTGCCGCTGTCCAACTCCTAGAAATTTCAAGAGCCACCANTGTCCCAGTGATGNCAGTGGCTGAGGAAAATCATAAACCNTTGTTGTCAGAGTAGATGAATGAATGAGAGAAATTTTTGCCCCCAATGAGCTATCACCTAAATTCTTCTATTTATTCTAATATATCTGTCCCTGCTGGGAAATGGTGAGCTTCAATAAGTACTTCTGAGGTGAGACGTGATTCTCTCAATCCATTTTGACTTCTCTTTGTATACAATGTCTATTTATCATTACGAGATTTGCCAAGATGCCATTCTGACAAGTCAAGGGTTACAGGTATTCACAATTCTCCCATCCTTCTGAGGTTCAATCCATCAGCTATCCATGGCAGAGTAGGAAAACAAGAGCAGCTAGCTCAAAAGGCCCCACTACAAGCCTTTGGCTGTCAAACCACGAAGGTCAAAGCTGGCAGAAGCTGATGGTCTTTTCATTTATTATATTATTTTTTTTTGACGCCTGTCAATGAAAGCAATCTTGAGTAAAAGTTCTCCCTGTCAGGAAAGGAATTGTCCTTTGTAGTTAGTGGCAACCTTCACAGTTGAGGTGCACTTTGACAGCTGCTTCCGGAGTCCCAGGGAGGAACACATATCTATCCTAAAGTGGAGGCGGAGGGCAGGAGACAGGACTTTCCATCTTCCCGCTGACTGAACACACTTCTGTAATCTCCAACTGAGCCTTAACATCACCTTTCGATCCAGAGCACAGCTTCTAAAAGTGTTGCATTGTGCAACTATGTTTAAATCCAGCTNCTCAGCTCTCACTGAATGCCTACTGTGTGCTCCACACTATGCCACGTGCCTTGGGGAGTAAAAGNTATGCAAGCCAAGCTCTCCACTCTCAAGGCTGTGGTGTGGCTCAGCATTAGATGAGCTTCTGAGAGAAGAGCTTTTGGTAATGGATGAGAACAGTTTTCTCTTTCCTCAGAGCTAGGCATGGGGCCAGGGCATCACTGCAAGGCCCTCTGGGGAGATGACAAGACAAAAGGAAANGATCCCAGCAAACTGTGGTCCCCTGTGCCGTCCGTGACTCCAGACAAATCACAGAGCTCTGAGTTCGGCTTACTCATCTATAAAATGAGAATAATGTGCATGATGAAGATCAGAGAGAAGATGGAATTGGTTAGTGGATGCTGATGTCCCTGGTAAACTAAATAGGCACAGTACAGAAGATTCTCACTATAACTACTAGCTGGTGAGAATCTGCCTCCAAAGAACAAAATTAGGGGCTGGGTAGCTGGGGCCCAGATGAGAGTTAACACATGAAATTCTGATGTATGTATGTATGGATGGGATAAGTATATAGCTGGATGCTGTGGGATATTTTGATCACACTCTCATACTCCTGAGACTGCCCAATAAAGTTATACCTTGAATCGGGGGCAGAGCCAGTGACTAGCTAACNAGAATTGGCCATTGAGAAGCCAGCAATTTGGATAGAGAATTCACACAGGAAGGAAGGGGCAGGGACTGGAATTTGAGCTTCCTTTTGTTTCTAGGATGAGGGAAGAGATGTTTGTCTTGTGGAGTCTCCGGCCAAAAAGCAAGGTCAGCTAGTTGCTACTCAGCCTCTCTGAGCTAGCAGGTTTTCACCCCAGCCTNTGACTTCTGAGTCTCATTGATGAATAGAATGATAGAGACTTAATTTAAACCTACAAATGGTGGCCACCAGTCGGGGCTGTGGGACTGGGAGCCCCACCAGGCCAAGGNCTGAGTGGCCAGTGGGCCACTGATTGGGGTGGCAGACAATAATTAAAATATCAGTAGATTCATGTGCAGCCACTAAACCAACAGAAAAACATCAGATGGATATATGGAGAGATGGAGAAATAATACACACATATGGTTAGATGATAGATNCGTAGATATTTAGTATGAATGCATTCATCTGATGGCTATACAAATGGTTGGATAAATACATGAATGGGGAGAAGATTTTTCTCTGACACCGGCAGATCTGGACTCTCTAACCTCTGCTGTAACCTAGCTTCTTAGTGTCTTTGAAAATCCTTTTGGAAGTATGTGTGAGTATAGCCACCAGTAAAGATAAGTCACATAAAGGACTCAAGTACATTCTGCCTGTCCCGGCTTGAGGACTGCACAGTTAAGCTTGGGCTACATTTGGAGAGTGTTATCNTTAGAGCGTCTACCTATAAGTGGAAGAACAGGACCATCTACCTTACATCGGTCCATCCCACATTCCCCAGTGTTTTCTTTTCTCTGTACTGCTTTATCAAGTGGTTATGTAAAGCTATCGGCTTATGTGTCCAGCGTGAAAGCTATGATTCTTATTTTTTGATGTACAGTGGAGTCCCCAGTGAATTTTCTAAAAATACACATGTTCACGCCCCCCTCTAAAGTGAATAAAATCATATGATTGGTTGAGGATAGGACTCAAGTTATATGAGGTTTTGAGAAGGCGTGGCTCTGATTTCTGTCATCATTTTCAGCTCTACNGTGCTGGAGGGTAGACCAGTTCCTACAGAGAATTTCAACATTTTAAAAGTTGCCACAATATTGTTACCCAAAATGGTGAGAAATATGGTAAATCCAGGCACAGTGAGTTGGACTCCATCACAAAGGGCCCAGTTAGTCACTCGAAGGATAAGGGAAATGAATTCATATCTTGGTTCTCATTATGTTTATGTCCCAGAACCATGGTGAGCCTAGAGGAANAGCAGCCCTTGACCACTTAGAAGAGGTGGGAGAGGAGTTTAGCATAGGTTCCCCACCTCGTCTAGCCATGAGGTAGAGTAATTATTGTCATCTTATTGAGAAACTCAGATTCACCCAAGCTCTCCATTGTAGGTGGACAGCAAGCCCCAAGAGCCCTTAGGTGCTGTGTCCCATAACCACTTAAACTCAGAGAACTCTGATTTCATGATTGTTTCTATCTAACCTAGAGTATCCAGGAAATATGCCTCTGACGAGCCAGGGTGTGAGTTTTAAGGCTTTTAAAAATTATCTTTAAAGCCTTTGAATGGCTCTCTCTTTTTAGTGTAAATCACCCAGACATTAAAGCCCTTATTGTATATTTATTAGTGTGTTATTCAGACCAAGGGGAAAGAGAGAGGAGCTGACACCGTGAATGACTTTGAAAGTAAGAAAAAGCTGGGCCTCAAATTAAATCATTGTGACACTGCCTCTCAAGGGCATCAATTTCAATAAATGATCACCTTTTTTATTCCTGATCCCATTTATCATGCAGACAGGATTTGAGGAGAACTCTGGCAGGATGCTGACTGCTACAGGCTCTGATTTCTCTGCCTTGGCCAGACCTGCCACAGTGCCCTGGGAAGCCTGAAGTTAAACCCAGCACAACTCTAGAAAAGCAATCAACTCCTTTCAGAATCAAGTGCCCTGAAGCATCTTTTCACGTGAGTGCTTCTCTGGGACCATCCCTCACTCAGCCCCGTGAGACCATCCTGTCCTATCAACTTCCAAGAAAAGCCAAGGTTCTGTGTGCTGGGGAGGGAAGGTCCCTGTGGAAAGATAGGAAGAATTGTCCCAGTGGTCTCTAGGAGGGACCAATGGCAGAGAGATGGAGAGAACCATTGGCCTAGGTCTGGGTAGCATCTGGAGAAAGGGGTCGATGGTACAGAATGGATGTTGAATGGGAGCAGAGTATCCCTGTGATGTCTTCTAGAGGAGGTGAGACACCCAAGCTAGAAGGGCTGTGGTTATTCACACTGCAAATCACAGGAAGAATCAGGACNCAGACCATGCCTCCAAGGCCCATCTCTTTTTGGATTACATTCCTCTGGTGTATCTCTCTAGTANTATCATTAACTACTTTTAAAGCTGGGATCTTGGGTCAGACCAGATTTGCCTAAGTAAGAGTGGCATCCAGCCTGTACATATACTTGAGCAAGTATTTGCAGATTTTCATTTGAGGGAAATGAATTTGGGCATTTCTTATCACAGCTATTCAGCCAGGAGGATGTCAGGAAAGAGCATGGAAGAGCTCTTGAGTCCTGGCTCTGCCATAAGTGTGCAGTTTAACCTCTGATATCACATCGTGCTACTAGGCTTCAACTTCTCCACACAGAAACTGATGGAGGCTCTTGGCTTCAGTCTCATCATTGGACTCTCATTGGACTAGGGCTAATGTCTGTAGAAGAGGAGTATCTCCGTACTCTCCCATCTCCTGCAATGGGCATGTTGGCACTGAGATGTTCCTGACAGCTTTGCTGGGCACAAACCTCAATATCAACACATCCTCTAGATGTCTGTCTTTCAAGTATTAGCAATTCAAGTGATTGGCAACTCTTATGCCCTTGGGGACCAATTGTTCCCTTCACACACTGTGGAGTTCTGGTCACACATAATAAAATCCCCAGATAGTCATGGCTGCAGGAGAAATCTGCGTGCTTAGAGAGTCAGGGAGACTTGAGATGGATGTCTGGGAAAGAGCCCAGGAAATTCTCTACCACAGCCTCGAACACCATAAGCCCTTAAGCCTATGTTCCAGAACCCAGGAGGGCACTAGCTATGCACAGTAGATTGCTGCAGGATCNATCTTGTTAAAACATATCACCAGGGCAGAATGGTACAGCAGGCAGCTCACTGGACAGAGGCAAAATCTGGCTAAGCATCTTACTATCTCTACAACATAGCTGTTGCTATTTGACTTGTTTTCATTAATGGGCTGGATATTCCTTGAAAGTCATGGCCATGTGTTCTGTGGCTCTGTCATCTTTGGCACTTCTTACAGACAAGGCACTCATTCCACTGTTGGACAATGAAGGCTCGTGTGGAAAGGGATCTAGCATTATTAAGTATCTCCTACAATTGTGCATAATGTGAGCCNTTTTCCTCATGCCATCTCACAACTCACNACATTAAATAGGTATTATCATATTCATTCAATTCACACGGACTTACTGACCACTCATTTCTAGCTTTGATGCGCTCTGTCTGTCGGTAGCCAGCCAGACCCAGGGCTGTTTGGACAGCCCTGGTTCTCNGTTTCCTTGCCTCTGTAGCCATTTTGGCTGGGTGGTGAGCAGACTGGGCCCACATCTCTCTGACACCCAGGAGACCCCTTCTAAAGCCAGGTAGTCTTGGCAGACTCGGCTGCTCATGCCCTGACACACTGTACTGCTTTCCAGGTGACTAGGAAGTGAGCAGCTGCTGCGCGTCCCCGACTGCCTTTCCTCTGCCTCCAAGTGCTTCTAGGCAGGCTGCTGTTCCCTGAGCTGCCACTATGGAAGCAGGACTCGGGGGCTTGTGGGGACTTGGTAGANTCTGACTTGTCATTCCTTAGCCTGCTCCTCTGCGTCAGGCTCTCTCCTGCTGACTTGGTGACCACTACTCTCTCGCTCTCCACTGTGGTTGCAAACATTGAATATTGCTTTCCATCGCCTGTTATGAGAGGAAGCCAGCCCCACTTGTGATCATCGCAGTCACCATCACATGGTTGTCACTTGTCCCCCTTGCTGTTCTGAGTGCTATGTTACTGTGGGAGTGAACTTTCAGTGATGTAAGCCACTAGATCTTCTGGCAGGACCCCCTTAAGTAGAGACTAGATTAATCTCTATCAAAACAGACCCCATTAGGATATTAAGCATAGCTCCCGAGACTTGCATTACATCCCNTAGGAGGATGTCCCCACCCTTGAAGGGAACCCACAGCAGCACATGAACAGGGTCAGTAGCAGCATTCCTAATGTACAGATGAGGAAACAAAGGGTTAAAAAGACATGGGATTTGCCTGAAGGGAAAAAGCTCTTTCACAGAACACTGTCGGTAGTGGGGTTGATCTTGTATAATTCTTTGTACCTCTGTGGTCTTAACAAATATCAGTAACAGGAAGCTGAGAGAACCCTGCTCTAAATTACAAATGTCCAGAGCTCTCTGATCTCATCAAAGCTGATCAGTGAAGAGCAAGATAGGATTTTAAATTCAGGGCTTCTCATTCAACACAGCACTTGAACTGTGATTTTCCTGCTGAACTACTATGACCTGATTGAGTTCATACAGCAAGGGATGAAACTGCTCTCAAGTCTGGCTGCTGGGTGGGTTCAGAGCAGCTCCACACTGCCCAGCCTTTGACTTCAGGCAGGTTAATTGGCTTCACTGGATGTCCACATATACAATATGGGAGATGATTGCAATAACATATTTCTTTGTGTTTTTATTAGCACTAAGTAAGAAAACACATGAATGGGGTACAGCAGTGACTGGCCAGTACATCTGGGAAGTACTAAATAAATTGTAGCCAAAGCTGTGTTATTACTCAAGGGGATGAACTAGGTTTTATATGCCATTGTAAGCCATGACCAACCACAGTGACTGACACACTGTCATGAGTGCAGGACTGCAGACACTTAACTTGACAAAATAAATCTTGTGATGTGACATGAAGCAAGTTTCCTCCTTCCTGGGCTTAGTTACTAAATTTATAAATTGAGAAGTTTGAACCAGGCCAACCTCATAGTTTCTCCCAGCTCTACAATGCTCCACAGAACTGATTGGTTCTCAGTGTGGACATTTTGCTGAGAGAGAACACATAGAAAAATACCTGGGGATGTTTTTGATTGGCACATCAGGGAGGGGGTACCAATGTCCTGATGTACCTAGTTTAGTAGAGGCTGGGGCCATTGGTAGAAAATGCAGGACAGCTCCACTTAACAAAAAAAAAATTATTCTGCCCCAAATGTCAGTAACATAAAGAGACCCTGATCTAACTTACAAATATCCAGAGCTCTCTGATTTGCTGGACAAGGGCCATGTGTTTGCCAACTTGCCAAGATGCCCAGGAGAACAGAACTCCTTGATGCAGTAGAATGGGCTATTGATTGTCCCTTGTGCTGACACCTCATACTCTCCTCATATTGATCTAGTTGGAAGCCAGAAGCTGGCCCAAGGCATCTTTAATTTAAAGCTGGAATCATTCCTGTACCTCACTGAAGTCCACAATGGCTCTGCCAAGGATGGGGAGAACATTCCTTGCTTGACCTGAGAAACTTGAGCCTAGGACAGGGACAAAGTCTCTCTAGATGTGGGGGTCCACATCACCAGATCTGTCACAGCATAATCCCCATCCCCCTCTCCTNTTTACACCCTGCAGAAGGCAGTTCAAGCCCTCTGGTGATCAAGAGGAAGTCACACTGAACAGTGGAGAGGATCTTGAGCTTGGTGGCTATGGCAGCCTTAAGGAAGTACATAGCCTATCTACACAGTGGAGTGATGCTTTCTTTGTGTTATCAGCTGCGAAGGGAAGGCTGCCCCTGAAGGAACTAGCATCACACGGCTCCATGCTTGTTTATCTTGAAGAACTAGAACAATGATACTCAACCTGTGGGTCATGACATAAGATATCCTGGATATCAGATATTTACATCATGATTCATAGCAGTAGCCAATGACAGTTGTGAAGTAGCAACGAAATAATTTTATGGTTGGGGCAAAACCACAACGTGAGGAACTGTATGAAAGGGTCACAGCATTAGGAAGGTTGAGAACCACTGAGCTAGAGGATTAAAAGCTGGTGTCTTTTGCAGGGTTCTGTCACCTCATTTTTCTTTCTCAGTTTTCCTCATCCCCTACTCTCTACCCCAACACAGACTCAATTTTCAGTGGGTTTCAGCTTTACTAGAAAGAACACAAACTAGGGTATGTGTGTGTTTGTGTATCCAGTTCAGATAATGCCACTTCCTATTTCTTCCGTCTGTACACATTCTTTCAGCTGTTAAATGGGAATTCACTTGCTNTGATGAGCATAGGAAGATACTGAAGCAAGTATTTTTGGGTAGTCATCAGAGAGGAGCACTGTCTTCNTGACTCTAAGCCNCAAGGACACTGGCATGCCACATGGGAGGGGTTGACATCCCCTCACANTCATCAGTATTGTAGGCTTGTCTCTCAGGGTGATCTCTAACTCCAGCCACCTCGACATCGGGGATTCTCTGCCTCAACTCACAAAACCCTAGGGCTCCATTGCTTGAAGGCTCAGCGGCTNCAAGCAGCACTCTCTGGTCTCTACCAGGCTNCCTGAGGAGAGAATGCTGNGAATGACAAATCAAAATAATCAACCAANAAGGCAGGCCTGTTCTGAGGCTACCACTGGCCCTGCCTGCCAATGGATGGAGGCCTTATCCTTTGGGCTTCCCGCTGGAAAAAAACATCAGGCTGGAAAAAGCCCTAGTTCCTGAGAACCACTTGTCCAAAACAACAGGCAGCTCAGGCACCTGACACTCCTTATGCTTAGAGTAGAGCAAGAGACCCAATGAGGCATTTCAGAAACAAAAAGATGGATGTGAGTCTAGCTATGGGATTAGCATCCTTTCTGGTAGTAGATGTCATTCCTAAATGAATACTATGTGTCATGAT
>LZPO01027453.1:249491-264602 GCA_001675575.1 Neotoma lepida | reverse complement strand
AAAACAAAACAAACAAAAAAAAAACAGCTGATTTGGAGCTACAAAAGAAAGAGTGTGGGTGAAATGAAGGCAGTGTCCCCCGTTTTCCTGCAAGATTACATGTATGTGAACACAAAGGAACCTCAAGAATCTGGCAGAGTTGGATCTGGGGGCTCTCCTGTAGTACTGCTCCTCTTTCTGGGTGTGGAAACACATGGGGATTCTGCCCCTATAGTTAGTAACGCAGAACCTCAATAGCGGGGCTTTTTCACGCTGACTGAGGGATGGATTCTTTTTCCAGTTCTAATATGAGAGACGATGTTTATATGAATTTTATTGTGTGCAACTGGACTATCAATAAGAGAGCAGGCTTCAAGTATTTTCATTCTCAATGAAACTCTGTAGCCGAGCNCTATCTTTTCATCGGCAGTTTCCTCCACCCAAAAAGCAAAAGTATATTTCATAAGCTCCTTGGGATGTTGTCTGTATAAATCTTTTCAAGTCAGTGAGGATCTCTCTCTCTCTCTTCCTCCCTCCCTCTATCTCTCTGGTTCCTGTTTATTTTGCTCAGAATAGCTTGGAGCTAAGAGAAGTCTCCTGAGGTCCTGTCTAATTAAGAAGGAAAGCCTGGCCACACACAGGCCTTCACCCAGGGTGGCCACAGGGGAGTAGAGAAGCAGTTGAAAGGGCCTGGCCACACAGTAGCTGCCTCCCTGTTTCCTTTAGGGTGGGTGGTTGATGCTTTTGGTGTTTTCCTTATTGCTTGCGTAGGAAGGTGTTGCTCTCCTTTCAACCAACAAGACATATAAAGCATGAGCTAGAAACCTCAGGAACCAAAAAGGTTAAAGGCCATGATGTTAGAGGTCAGACAGACTGTTGTCAATCCAGGCTCTACTTCTGTCTCCTTATAGGTTTTAGAAAAGTGTTTTACACTCTCTAAGTCTTTGGTTTGCTCAAGTTTAATATGGATACAATCTACTGTGAGCGCGAAATCAAATGGCAGACACAAGTGACCAGGGCCGTGTCCGACCCACAGNAGATATGTGAAAAATGCCAGTGCCCTTGACTGAGTATGGTGCCTAAGTTCGGTGGTGGTGGTGGTTATTTGTTAATTAAAATATTATTTATTTTATATGCATGGGTGTTTTGTCTGCATGTTATTTCTCTGCACCAGAGTGTGCCTAGTGCCCATAGAGGCCAGAGAGGGCATCAGATCCCCTGGGGCTGGAGTTACAGATAGTTAAGAGCCACCATTTGGGTACTGAGAACTGAACCTGGGTCCTTTGGAAGAACAGCTGAGCTCTTAACTGCCGAGCCATCTCTCCAGTCCCAGAGGGTTTTTGATCTAGCACTAGACTGGAATTGAATCAATCAGAGGGGCTAAGTTTGAGCCCTATTTCCATAAGGGCCATGCTTTGTTTATACAATGAAAGGTTGAGTCTTGTCTCCAAGGATCCCTTTAGCTGGAAGCTGCCAGTAAGTCTATCTGCCTGACTAGAATATTAGTAATCTAAAGGAGCCCAGTCAAGTCTCTAAGCCCCCAAGTCCTGAACACTCCTTCCCCTAATTCATCTCTCTGAGGGTTCCACACTAACAGTTTCAATCAATTGCCCAAGCACACGGTGAACACTCTGCTGAGAGTAAACTGTGAATCTTGCCCTGCCTTCCTCTCTCCCACTTTACACAAACGCATCCTTAGGAAGGGCTCCTGGCCTAGCATCNTGTGTTTCACGCATCTACTCTGAGACTGGCATTGCCTCAACCAGTCTGGTACACACAGCATCACAATGGGTACTCAGTGATCTTCNAATATCAAAGTAATATATACAGGAACAAACAAGGAAGGACAACTTATAATAATCATTTGTAGGGAATGGTCTCCAAATTTGGCTTCTCCAACCAAGTCCCTCCCACTGGAAGACATATTTGTAAGGATTTCTAATTTCTCTAGATAGCTGCCCACACTATTCAAAATATGATCATAGTGTTATTTGTGGGTACAACTATAGTTTTTTCATATTGATGATGTTATAAGAGAGATACTACCTCTTCTACATTTTTTATTTTCTATCTTTTCTTTTTATTAGTTGAGAATTTCACTGTCTGCTTTGATCATATTCATTCTTTCCTCCACTCCTCCCAGATTCAATCTCCCTTCTCTCACCATCTAACTTTGTGTCCTCTGTGTTTTTCCTCTGTTATTTTCTTTCTTTCCTATAAAATTCGATTTGTGCTGCACATATAGTCTTCAGTTTGTGGCCTTCCACTGGGGCTTGGTTCACTTACGGGAGCAACACTCTTAAAAAAAAAAAAACCACCTGAATCTTCCTTTCCCAGAAACTATCAATTGTCAACATCTCCTTAGCTACGTGTGAGACTTTGTGCCTACCTCCCCTCTGCATGACAGGATTTGGCTTGGCTTGAGTTTGGCTTTGAGTATGACAAGCTG
Organism: Neotoma lepida; assembly: GCA_001675575.1. Classification (NCBI taxonomy): domain Eukaryota; kingdom Metazoa; phylum Chordata; class Mammalia; order Rodentia; family Cricetidae; genus Neotoma; species Neotoma lepida. The sequence continues at coordinate 262,174 of LZPO01027453.1, read as the reverse complement.
TCATAATCACTGAGTTCACATGTGCGGCTTCCCTGCTGTGCCCGGCGAAAATTGTTTTCTGGTAGTCATTCAAGGTTCCCAATCTTACAGTCTTTTCATCTCCTCTTCCTCAATGATCCCAGAGCCGTGGGAAGAGTGGATGTCCCCTATAGGGCTGAGCATCCTTGGCCTCTTATTCTGTAAGCTTTGTCCAGGCACAGGTTTCTGTGTTAATCACCATCCACTGGAAACAGAAGTCTCTCTCATGAGGTTGAGAGATGCATTACTCTACAGGTATAGCAATGAGTCGTGATTGGCTTTTAAATGTTCGTGCTTTTTATTTAAATCTTTGTGCTTTTTGTTTAATTTTAGGTCTTAGGCTGCGCTGGGATCAAGCCTAGGGCCTCGAGTATGTTAGAAGAGCACCCTACCACAGAGCCACACTCCCGGCCCTTGTCTTGATTTTTAAAACATCTTCCACTTGTTTGCAACTGCTTAGCTTTCGAACTTCACAAGAGGCTCCTCTTGCTCGTTCTGCAAGCTTCGGACAGTTACCCCTGAAGCGCTACTGCCCCTGGGTTATCAGTCACCTTGCTCTCGGTCTTCCGGACTCATCCTACCCCGCCCTGCCTCCGAGTCAGCTATATTTTTTTTCTTCACCTTGTCAAGGTTGTGTAAGAATGATTAAGGCTTTTGTGTTCCGTTTACAGGCTGATGCCAAACGTTGAAAATCAATAAATAGAACTTTTATGCTGATGAATATTTATTTATTTACTGCAGTGAATAGGGTTGTATTTCTAATCTTCTCTATAGGTTCTAGAATCTACTATATGACAAGGAAACTGCTGCAGGCATCAGCGAGATCAACTGAATTCTCTGTCTGTCTGTCTGTCTGTCTGTCTCTCTCTCTCTCTCTCACACACACACACACACAGTCACTTGTTAAAATTCTGTCACACTGGAATTATGACTTCTTTGTGAAATTCCCGGGCCCCAGGAATTTAATTGCTTTTTTACCCTTTAATTTGTTTTATATCTGACTCTGTCTCACCATGTCACTCACACTTCTGCTTTGCTCCCTGCAGAGTTTGATTTCCATGGATTCCTACTTACTGGGCCTGCAGTACAGCTATACTTCTGAAATTTCTCTTCACTTGGAAGTCACATTATCCTTCAAAAAATAAATTGTTTTAAAAGCTCACACATGTGTATGATATTTACGTCCCCTACCCTCTCTTCAAGGAACTTCTTCAGAGAGAAATTTCTGTGAGCATCTTTGAGGATTTGACTCATTTTTATTTCCCATACTTGGCTGACGGGCAGTGTCCTAGCTCTGGTTTCTATGTTAAAAAGTGTGCCTCTGAAACCTGAAGGTCTGGCTTTAGAATTTTCTAGAGTTCGTGTGACTGAGAAGAAGGCCGATGCCTATTTTATTTGTAATTTCTTTGTACTTTCTTTTTCTCTTTGGGAACTTTTAGCATCTTTTTATTTCTTCTTAAAAAATATTTATTTTATAATTATGTATATGAGGGGGTATAGACTTGTGAATCCAGACCCCAGTAGGGGCTAGAAGTGTTAGATTCCTTGGAGGCTAGAGAGATGATTTAGTGTTGATGATTGCTGCTCTTACAGAGGACCAGAGTTGGGGTCCCAGCACCCATGTCAGGCTGTATCTTTTTTTCAACACCTTTTTTATTCTTTTCCTCTAATGTGTCCTGTGTCCTTTTTTGCCCTCCCACCAAATTCAGTTCCTTCCAATTCCTTGTCTTCTCCTCCCTGAGGCTGCCCTGGATCCCCCCAACCAGTTCCTCAGGTCCCGGTGCTTTCTTTGCCCCAGAATGACCTGGTGTTTCCCCTTCCTGACTGACATCACCCCAGCCTCATAGAGCAAAAGCAATGCCAGTAGCCAAATGGCAAGGAATTTTCCCCTTTAGGAAGAGAAGTGGAAGGTGGCATACCTCCTGCTCTAAGTGAATTTTGTCTGGGTGGCACTACCCTGTTATACATTTGATGGATACATTTTTTAAGAATCTTTCTTAACCTAAAGTTCTAAGATATTTTTGATTCAATGTATCCAGATGCACACCTTCATAAGAACTTATTGGTGGCATTATCTGGGCTTTCTTAGTAATAAGAATAAAAATAAGAATAATGGTGTGTCTCCTTTATTTCAGGTAAATGTTTTATACTGTTTCTGTAATATTTATTGATGCCACAGTCTTAGTCTAGAGTCCTTATCTTTTAAGTTAATTGTGTCACATGACTTGTCTTTCTTTCCTGTGCAAGCCCCTCTTTTTCATACTGCTATGTTATTTCTATGTGGGGTGATCCTTGATCAGCTCTTCATATTTAGGCAGAGACTAGGAAGGCATAATCATAAGTGGGCCTTGTTCCTGTTAGGAATTCCCTGATGGCCAGTATCAGGGGAAGGCCATTTTGCAGGTATCTCTCTCCCCAGTGTCACCATGAAGGATATGCCACTCTGGACATCAACAGTGTCACTGCACTTGGAATTTTTAGAGAGGAACTCCATTTTCCTATCCCCTGTAGTTAAGCATCCTACTGTCTTTTTCCCTGGAAAATGTGATTTATGAGGAGTGGGTACCATATGCCCAACACANAGATCTCATTCATCCTTCTTGCCCTTACCTTCCTTCNGGGGATCTTCCCTTCCTACTCTTCCTCTCAGCAGGTGTGTTGGGTGCCTCCCTCCACATACTCTGGGCCGTGCTCTTCTACTTCCTCCATCCACAGTTTCTATTTGTGCCTAAGGAGCCTCTTGTGTCCCCATCCTGTTCTGTTTATGATTCGGAATTTATTCCTCTATGGAACTCTTAATATATAATGCTAGGAAGACCTCAAGAGAGAAGGAGACAAATGTGTGCTCCATACCTTGCTGAACAAGAAGCCTCTTAATCATATTCTTTGAGTGAGAACATGAGTAAACAAATGCATGGATAGATGGGTTTCCATCACAATCAATCAAACATGATTCTGGATCATTGGCTAATTGTTCATAGTGCAACAAACTATTAATTCACTGTTGTAAGCTATAATTCATTCACTGATCATGATGACAGTGCTATTATGTGGGTATTAAGGAACAGTGGAGGTTTCATGGCTTGGGATATAGACAGGAGTGCTCTATGGTGCGTGCACACCTCACACTGACACATGGTCCCAGAACGGCACCAGGGACTATTATACCAACTCCCTGTGTGTCTTCAAAGAACAGTAGCCCTGTGGGGTCTTAATAGGCATTATGAGAAAGCTCTGTGAGCCAAAGAGCAACAGGATTCTTGGGCTCAAGAAAAATAACAAGCCCTTATGCTGAAGGATGTTTCACAACTCTAAGATGTCAGTAAATGTTCTGTCTCTTCNGGAGTGGAGTACAAAGTGGAGCATCATCCGAACCCCTTACATCGCAGAACTCATTTGGTGTTGTGTACTATAGAAGCTCTTCTTGAGTATAGTTTCATTCTGAAAATCATTCGCAGAAAGTAAGAAGGAAAGAAATCACAACATACAAGAAGGCACAGTGGAGGTGAGTAATCTATTGGCATCTATGTCTACATTTCTCTCTATTCCTCTCTTANGCCTTCCATGTTTGTCAGAATTCCAGACCATCTTGCAAATGAGATCCAAGCTCTTTACAGAATAAGAATGCCTGTGGGAGGCTTTCTTTGCACTGGCCTCTATCTAAGGAGACTCTTAATTCAATCCCATATCTGACCTTGGGAATGCCATTTAATCTAAATATGGTGGTCAATAGGTTAATTGCTTGTTGTATTGGGGAAACACTCCAAAGCACAGAAGTTCAAGACTTGCCCAAGGACAACTGCACATTAGTGGTGGATCTGGAATTTGGAATGAGGTTTTCAGATTGCTAACCCAAACAATACCACAATGCCCAGAAACAGTCTGTCCATGATAGGAGTTCATGAGGATGTTTTTAGCCAAATATCCTATGGCTTGGTCCCCAGTACTTCCACCATCATTTTCCTCTGTCTACNCTCCCACAACACTGAGGATCAGNACCAGCAGCCAATCTCAAACTCTTCATTTGTCTTTTCCTGATGTTACAAAGGCAGGTGGGGCCCAGACATGTGGGTCCTAATTTTGAAATAATTCTTGGAAGCTTAAGATGGCCCCACACTGGCTAGGCAGTATTTGGGAGTCTGTGTAGCTCTATGCAGTGGTCAAAGCAAGCAGAGTCCCTATAAGATTTCCTTATTGTTTATTTTCCTGATCCAAATTCTCCTACCCTATGTAGCCTTGATTTGTGCATTAAGATACAGAATAGAATTTTAGGAGAGTAGGTAAGGTCATCTTCCATGGGCATGCTTTCCCAAGAAGCAAACATACAAAGCATCAAAGATCTAGAAGCTTCTGGAGAACACTTAGTCCAATTATACATATCCTTACAGCTAAGGAGACAGCTCAGTGCAGTGCAAGGCCACTCACAACGCCCTGCTGTGGAAGGCAGCTGGGCAATGTTAGGATCCTGCTCCAGTGCACCCTGACTGGCTTACACTGTTTCGACGTGAAAGATTTGGAATTATCTCTGTTTCCTTCCTCCATTAGGACACATATGGATTATTGTGCTCGACCTCCATTTGGAATAGAAATACTTTGCAGAGAAATGATATTTAGCTTTTGAACTCAAACAATTAGAAAAAGACAAGTATGCTCACTAAGGAAGCTGAGGAGGGTGGAAAGAGTTGAGTTTTCTTGCCCATACTATTACTCATAACACAGTGAGTCAAGTTACAGCACAGAAGTATTGACACATTTTCACATTTAATAAACTTCTATAAACTAAAAATGCCAAACAATCCCTGAGCTCCAAGTTAATAGAGGCAAAGTTTTCCTAGAAACAATAAGACATATCTATGCTTGTGTGCATAATGATATTTGTATTTTGGTATATGTGGACAGATATAAAGACAGATAAATACAAATATTTATATCCCCACACGTACCTATGGACATACATCTGTGTGCATATGAATATGTTTTTATGTATCTCCTTCCAGATCTCTGACCCTGTTAAAAAGAATAAACTCCTGTTTCAGAGAGGCACATGGCTGTTTTTGTTTTAATCCACAGATTTCCACTTAGGAAAAAGGGGAAAAGCCAATAACTTCTGCATACTGAATACATGTCCTGGGAAGTCAGCAAGAAGGGATAATAAAAACAAAACAAATAAATAGAAGGAAACAGAAGCTAAAGTGCTGAGATACCTTTTTCTCCCTGAGAGCTCATTTTGGTAATCCTCAAGGAAATGGAACAGCACTTGATCTGACGAGAGGGAGAGAGGGGAACCGAAGGAAAATGAAACAATTGATTTAATTCAACGAGAAAGCAGGGGGAAGGGAGAAGCAGCTGGATGCAAAGGACAGGATGGAGTTGGGGAGAGAGTGCCTTTCCACTTTGGAGAGAAAAGCACAGAGGTTTTCTTTTCACCTACATTCACGGCTCTGGAACCAGATTGTTCCACGTGTGCTTTATGCCCCCAGATGACAAGAGTAGAAGAATCTTCCATGTTACTCCTTAAATGTTAGCAAAGAGGTGGCAGACTTCCTGACATTGTCTGTGCATTCCATTGATTACTTTTAGTCGCAATTTTACAAGGTTTTATTTTCCTTTTAAATTGTGAGTGTATGTCTGTGTGGGGGTAGATGCACGTGAGTGCAGTTGCTTGCAGAGGCCAGAAGAGGGTGTCAGATCTACAAGAACTGAAGTTCCAGGTAGTTGTGAGGTGCCTGATGGACGCTGGGAACTGAATGCAGGTCCTCTGCAAGATCAGTATTTCCTTTTAACCACTGAGCCTTCTTTGCAGACCTTAATTAAAAAAAAATTTTAAATCACTGTTTCTATCTCTTTCCTTGCAGGGGCCTCATGAGATCCCAGATCTACACTAACGCATTAGTTGTGGCTCTAGTTTCTGTGACTGCACACTTGACAAAACAACTTAAGGGAGGGTTTCTTTGGGCTCACAGTCTGAGACTCCAGTCCATCACAGCAGGAAGTCCTGTCAGCAAGGGGCTTGCAGAGCTGTACAGGCTTCACATTATATGTGTAGTCAGGAAGCAGAGAGTGGTCAGATCCCTTTCTCTTTTTTCTTCAGTCTGGAATATTACCGACGCACATGTAGGCGTGCCTTCCCACCCTAATAACAGAATCTAGAAACTCACCCACACACAGACAACGTCCAGAGGTTTGTCTCCTACATGAATCTAGACCCTGTTGGCGACACTGATCATCAGGACTAGTAAGCCCTAGTGTCCTATGATTCCAGACACTTGGGCTCTCAACAGCTCTGCCGCTGAAGGAGGAACATGGGCCATAAACAAACCAAACTGTGGAGCTCCAGTGTGAGGGAAGACTGAAGACGTGTGTCCTGTGTCATCTGTGTGCCTTCTTGGGTCACTCGATAGGGGCCCAGAGACCATCTGCTAATCCCTTATCATTGCTCAGAATGAGAAAATGCATGCAAGGAGGGAGATCTTCTTGATATGGTGGGTAGAAGGTTCTAGAATAACCCAGCCTTCACTTAGCTGATCTTTCCACTTAAAGCTTACCCACCCTCTTATAGCTTGCAAATAATAGTTGCATCTATCATATTAAATAGAAACTACGTGTCACTCTCCTTGTTTTAAATTCTGCAGTGCCTTCCAACTGACTATGGTTTAAAATGAGAATTTCCTGGGGCTGGAGAGGTGGTTTAGTAGCTAATGGAACTTCCTGCACAACCATGAAGACCTGAATTCAGACCGTAGCACCCATGTAACAAGCCAACATTGTCTTGCACATGCCTGTAACCTCATTATNATGTCAGGTGGAGACTGGTGGCTTGTTGGGGCTTGCTGGCTGCCAGCTTCTCAGAAAAAAACACAAGCTTCAGGGAGAGACACTGCCTCCAAAGAGTAAGTGAGTGGGAGAGTGACAAGGGATGACACCTGACACTCTCCTCTGGCTTCTGAGCCAGAGCATAGGCATGCTTACCACCCCCTGCTCCCCCCACGAGCATCCATTTCTACCACCCATACGCACCGTACTCACTCTTACACAACATTCACATGCAAAAAGAAACAAAGAATTATAAAGCAGTTTCAAAAAATAACAGAATATCTTGAAATTTAGGGGCTACAAAAANCAACCAATAGCAAATCCCACAGTTTAATCCCTCGACACCCACGCCAACTTTCTTCTTTCTTGTCTTTCTCATTTGCCNAGACTAGAAGTTGAAAAATGCAACTTGATTTAACCAGCTTTCCTTGCAGGTGGGAGTGGCCAAGTGACAGCTGTGGTCAGTGAAATATAAGCAGCACTGAACTCATATTGTGACTGTTTCAGCACATAAAAATACAAAGTTCCTATTTGACACCGTCTTTGTTAGNGTTTCTATTGCTGTGATGAAACACCATGACCAAAAGCAANTTGGGGAGGAAAGGGTTTATTTTATTCCACAGTTTCATAGAACAGTTTATCACCAAAAGCAGTGAGAGCAGAAAGTCAAACAGGACAGGAACCTGGAGGCAGGAGCTGAGGCAGATGTCNTGGAGGGTGCTGCTTACTGGCTTGCTCCAATGGCTTGCTCAGCCTGCTTTCTTATAGAACCCAGGACCACCAACCCGGGGATGGCACCACCCACAATGGGCTGAGCCCTCCCCCATCCATCACTAATTACAAAGATGCCCTACAGGCCTGCCTACAGCCTGATCTTATGTAGGCTCTTTCTCAACTGAGGTTCCCTNCTCTTCAATGACCCTAGCTTGTGTCAAGTTGACGTAAAGTGAGCCACACAGATGTGATTTTAGATGAATCACAAACAACNTTTTTTTTAATGTCAGCATTGTCTGAGGCATGCTGATACTATAAAGACCACTGGTTGTTTATCTGGAGCTCACATTTAACTGGGCATTTTATGCTGTATCTGATACTGGATGGAGATTTGGGAGAAAAATTTCCCTTTTCTGATCCCCCTCCCTTCCTCTACCTCATCCTCCTTCTTATTCATCACTAGAATATGGACATAATTCCTGGAGCTGTGCTATCTGCCTGTGACCATGAAGTGACAAGGAACAGAAAGCACATATGATAGAAAGGTGACAAGGGCCATGTCATCAATGGTGGTGTTGGATATTCACACAGGTCTCAATTGCCTGTATCAGGCATTCTATTTTCTTCTCTTTTCCCTCCCTAACTGGCCTTTTTATTCTTTTTATAAGTTATCGTACAAAACAATGGGTTTCAATTTGACATTTTCATATATATGTATGATTGTACTTTGCTCTTATTCACTCTCTCCACTGCTCTTCCAATCTCTTCTCTCTCCCTTTACTTTCTGTTTATATTAAAAAAAACCATCTAGATTCTATATATGAGAAAGAATGTGATATTTGTCTTTCTATTGCTGGCTTATTTTACTTAACAAGATGATCTCCAGTTTGATCAGGTTTCTGCAAATAACACAATTCCATTCTTCTTTATGGTTGAATAAATTTAATACATACACATATATATTTATATAATCACATCCTTATCAACTTTTCTGTTAATGGATATCTAAGCTAGCTCCGTATCTTGGATAATAAGCATAAAGCAAACATTTCTATGGTGTGTTGACTTAGGTTCTTCAGGCATAGGCCTAGAAAAAGCTTTAGCTGGATTGTATGTAAGATCTGTCTTTAGTTCTTTTGACTTCTGATTTCCATGGTGGTTTTAGCACTTTACATTGCCACCAGCAGTGTCTAAGGGCTTTAATTTNCCTATATCCTTGCCATAATTTCGTTGTTGGCTTTCTTGGTTATGGCCACTCTGACTAGGGTGAGACAGAATCTCAAATACCCAACTAATCCTAGTGGAAAGAATGCTCTGTGTAATAGTTGATGCTCAGTGTAAGGATTCCCATCTTAGGCTGGCTACCAGCACCCAATCCAAGGGCAGGACTAGGCTCCTTCCACAGACATTTACNGGGTAGATAAGGAAATGATACTGAAGCAGAAAAGGCGGCAGCTCATTCATTTCCCCATATCTTATCTAAAATAGAGTCAGACTTTGTCATGTGGGAGAGGATGTTTTCCCTTTTTCAACTGAATGATGGCTACAGAAATGTTATTATTTATTACAGAAAACAAATCAATTTGGAAATGCCTGGAAGTTTGGGCTCCTAAGTTCAATGTTTTTCAAATTGTAGTTTGTAACCCATTAGTGAGCCATTAAATCAATTTAATGGGTCATGACCATTATTAAACCCGAAGTGGGAGGAGGNNNANAGCAGGAGAAAGAAACAGATGAAATCTGAAAATATCTTTATTGTAAGTCTCCTTCGGGAAATGATGCTTTTCATGCATCTGCGTGCAGATTTACACACAAGTGCACACCCAAGTGCACACAAACACACACACACACAGTGATTTGTGTGTCTCGTGTTGTTTTGTAAAATGGATCACACTTTTGAAATAATAAAAGTCCACCTCAGGATGAGTATTGTTCATTTATGGAGGTGAGATTGGTCCAGCTTTGGTCCCTGGGCCACCTCTCATTCTCTGGGTGACTGAGTAGGGAGAGATTATCAACTTGGGTAGCTTTTGAGACTTGGCAAACTGTCTCATACAAGCAATCTTACTACAGCAAAGAGAAATCAATGCTCTCTTCGGACATTAGCCAAATGGAGAACTGGGTAGCTGAAANGTAGCTGAAGGTGAGGGACTGAGGCTGGGGTGGGGTGGGGGCACTCAGATGGGAAACTGCTTTTTACGCAAGACTGATGACATGGGTTCTTCCAGAAGCTAGTTTGTGGCGACAGGTGCTTGCAACCCTAGCATTAGGAGAAGAGAGGCAGGAGAATGATGGCATTTGCTCTCTAGGTTCAGCAAGCGACTGAATCAAAAAGACAAGACAGGAGGCAGTTGAGGTAGACACCAATGTCAACCTCTGCACACATGCTCACACATGTGGACACATGTACATGTGCACCAGAGCATGTACACATACACACAAGAAACTGAGGAACTGAATTCTCTATCTGATTTTAATAATTTAAACTTTAAAAATGGACATATTGATTATGCTACTAAAAACTATGGAACAATCTGAGTATGTGACTCTAATTTTTGAAATACATATTTTATGAAATACAGATGAAATATTTCAGTCAAAAATTTAGCTTCAAATTAAAATGTGATGCCAGTATAAACTGCACACTGAAAAAAAGAATATAAAATGCTTTGCTAATAATTTTGGACTTACTGACTTGTTGAAATGATAATATTATATATATTGGGCTAAGTAAAAAGGTTAAAATTAAGTTCACTTGTTTCTTGTTACTTTGTGTAATGTTGTTTCTACAAAACTCAAGATAACATTTTTTTTGCTTCAAATTATTTTACTATTGGACATCCCTGCTCTAGGGATGAAGAGCTTTGCCTGCCCTAGGCCATTGGATTAGAGAGTGCTTCAATCACCATTANAGCCCAGACCACTTGACTCCAAATCAGAGGTTCTTCTCACTGAGCTAAAGCAGTTCACACTTCCCCAGATCTCAACTCATCTTATCTGAAAAGACAGAAGGAACCAGGGATGATGGCAGTATTAGCNATAGCTAACATTTATCCACNGCCTTCCATGCCCTCAACACTACATTACCATTTTGCCAAAATCACTGCACTGGATTCAGCAACAACCNTGGAAGGTTGGGTAGTGTGACCTCTATGCCTGCTTTTCAGATGAAAGAAAAGTGAGGCTCAGAGGTCANTTAAATTTCCTGTCAGCTCAAGGGAATGCAGATGAGAGGCCCAGACCTAGGAGATCCANGCAGGTGAGTGACAATTAGGGCCTCTCCCTGGGTTACAGCCCTGCCCAGGTAGCTGCTCTGTGATTGGGAGGCAGCACGCAGCTGTCTCTGGGCTCTTCTGAGATTAATTTCCTTTGGGAAATAATGGCTGCCCGAGATCTTGCTGCTGATGCCAACACTGCGAAGCGAAAATCTCCAAGCTCCACAGCCTCTAAATATATAGATAAGGCTCATGAAGGTGACTTTATGTCTGAAAAACGTTGCACCAGAGACTGAAATGTGGGCTTCCTTTCTCCAGGTACTTACTTAACGATCGAGTATAATTAGTGAGACTAAATGTTGGTGACAGCCTTTACATATAGGAAGAAATCATACTATCCCAACAAAATTACTCTTTCTTTAAAGAGATTGTTTATACTCATTAAGTACAGTCTAGAAAATAAATGATAAGAGAATAAAATTACCTATCATTCTGCTCTGTACACTTCCTATTGCCTTTGGTCAATGTTCTCCCATGTGCATGGGACTTAAAAAGTTAATATCCCTACTAAGTATACTTGTCTCATGATCTTTCAAATTAACATCATGTCATAAGCATTTNCTAGGTTTTCATGTAGACCTTGCAAGCATATTTATAAATACTAATAGATGGCAATGCATAGGCATCATGGAACGTGTAGTTTACATCATTAGATTATTTCCAATTATTTTACTNTTACACCTAAAGNTTATGTCCTGTGCCTACAAATATTACACTCTGGAGGTTACATCCACNCACACACATCTACAACCTNTAACTATGCTTATTGTTTGGCCCAACAATTCCCTTTCCAGGAATTTTCTTGAAATAATCAGTTGTTTATAAAAACTTGTTTGGGANCCAAGAGTCCTGCTCAGTTGGTGAGGGTATACCATGGAGNCCTGAGTTTGATCCCCAGCTCCAGANAAACTGGGGTTGGTGATGCACTCCAAACTTGAGAAGTGAAGAAGGACCCTAANTTCAAAGGTTATCTTTGTCTGTGTGAAGAGTTGTTTATGAAGGTTTTCCAATATTAGTTATGTGGACACAGACTTGNAAATAAATAGCACATGTTCAAAATGGAATATTCATTAAACAAAGTGTATGGTGTATCCATGCAATTAAGTGCTCGTGGGGCCATTAAAATATTGTCTTTAAGCATAGGTCAGGCTTATTAAATATTAATAGCAATGGCTTTTCTTTTATTGAGTACTGAGCACCATGTTATTTAGGATATAATTTAAGTCTTAATAATGCATGTGCTTGATAATATTCTCATCTCCTTTGTAAAGATTAGGAAACCAGCCTTAGGTTAGGTGGCTCCTTGGGGCCAAACAGATGGTAGTGAAATATGTGAAGGGGAATCAAGGTCCACACTCTGGTATCTGTCTCCATGACAGACACTCTTTATGATGATACTGTAACACTAAGATGTTCACAATTATGCTTTGGATTTGAAATTTCCCTCAAAGACTCACATATTTTGGTTCCCAATTGCTGGTGCTTTTGGGGGAAGGTCTAGGAACCTTTTGGAAGTGGAGTCTCATGGGAGAAAGTGGATCACTGAGATGGGGGACACACTTGAGGCATCACAGTCCAGCCCCACTCCCTTGTCTCTTTCTGCTTTCTGAATTTAATGTGATGTGACTAGCCTTTAGGTCTTTTGTCCCAGTCAGCTGTCAACCTGACAGATCCCAGAGGTAGCTGAGGGAGTCTGAACTGGGCAACTTTCCAGATCAGATGGGCCTATGGCCATGTCTATGAGGAATTGTCTTCACTGTTGATTGATGTGGGAGGGTCCAGACTCACTGTGGGTGATACCATCCCTAGGCAGGTGGGTGATACCATCCCTAGGCAGGTGGGTGATACCATCCCTAGGCAGGT
>LZPO01027453.1:228830-247911 GCA_001675575.1 Neotoma lepida | reverse complement strand
TGTGCTACCACTGCCTAACCTCTATGTTCAATCTAGTGGCTGTTCTGTTCTCTGACCCCAAATAAGTTTTATTAGGGTACACAATATTTTGGGGGACATAATATAATCACCACATGTTTCCATTGGAGAAATGTCCACTGAAACCCTTCTCCCACTGTTACAGTGTGAATGGAGGATGTCTCCATGGTTTGACTGTTTGGTCCCCAGATTCTGGTGTTATTTTTGAAGGCTATGGAGCCTTCAGGAGGTGAAGCCTTGGAATGCTATACCCACGCCCAATTTGCATCTAACTCGGTCTATTTCTTGGTCTGTTACAATGAGAGGCATCTATACCACATGCTCCTGCCCCCTGGATGAAGCCACTTTGCCATAGTCCTCCCCACTATGATGGATAGAAACAGAGAATCCAAATAAACCTTTCCACCCTTGCTTCTGTCAGGTACTGGGTTATAGCAAAAAGGAGCTAATACACCCATCTAAAACCTGGATTGCTTGTTTTCATAACCTCTATTTTTTTAACATAGAAAACCTTAGTGGTGCATGACTTTTTTTAAAAAATGCACACCTGATTGAATCCGTTCCATCCTTCCATACCTAAACATGCCTCAGGGATGAAGTCTTTTCTAGCAGAGCACAGACTAGACTCTGACACTCCTCCTCCAGCTCTTGCCCCACACCGGATGCTACGGCAGTTCTTATTGATGCTTCCATATTTGATGTGTTCATACTTTCTGAAGGCATTATATCTTTGTTCATGCTCTGCCTCACACTGAAAATGCCCTCTTCCCTTCTTCTCCCCTAACACCCCCTTGCTCTTCTTCAGTTACATAAACTCTAATCCCCTTTCACATTCAGGTCAGGATCATTTCTTCAGGCAGACTTGATGTGATTTGAATGCAACTACCTCAGCCAGAGTTTATGTTGAAACTTAATCTTCACTGTAGTGGTATAATAACGTCAAAGAAAATAAGTAAGTCCTTTAAGGAGGTGATTTAGTCATAGGGGCTCTGCCCCCATGAATGGATTGGTGCATTATTATAGGGCAGGGGGAACTAGTTAAACCTCCTTTTGTCCTTCCTTCCCTTCTTCCTCGTGAGACACAGTAACAAGGTTCCATCTCGAAGCAGAGAGTAGCCCTTGTGGGACACTGACCCTTCTGACACTTTGATTTTCAACTTCCTAGCCTCTATAGCTATAAGGATAACTTTTTATTGCTTAATAATTATTCAGCCCAAGGTATTTTGTTAAAGCAGCACAAATGGATTAAGACATCTTCTAACCCTGCAGACTTCTCCCTGGTCTTGATCATGTACTTCTGTAGATGCCTCTGTCAATTCTCTGTGTAAATAATAAGATTACTTCTGTCTGCTTCCTGAAGAGAATGCGCACGCTTGAGAGGAGGGCTGGATCCTGCCATTTTGCACCCAATCAATGTCTACCACACAAAAAGAGCTCAATATTGCTTACCAGAAACAAATTCCTGATTTACACTAACGATTAAATTGCTTAACAGAGAAGCTTTGGCTTTTTATCTATCAGCAATGTACAAGTTTCACTGAACCCTTGTCTGAACTGGGAATGTTAACATTTGTGGTTTCAAGTTGTATACCTTTAACTACGAGTTGTGTTGAGTCATTTCCCCATGTGCTCTTTAATTGGTTGTTTCTCTTCTTTTCTGAATTGTCTGTGAAAATTTATTTTGTTCAGATATCTGGTGGAAGCATGGTGTTTTACCCGTTGATTTGTAAGAGCTTAAAACTGAGCCACCATTAACCCTTTATTATATTTGCCACAATAAACACACCTACTTGTTATTTCCCATTTACTTTTGTTTTTATTGTAAAGGATTTGAATAGTTTTAGGCTATCAAATCTTATATATATATTAAGTTTACCAATTTGCCTTCTTATATTTATGAACTTGAGTATTCCATAATGGCTTTCTGTGGCACTACTTTCAATAATATTAGATAAGAATAATCACATTAAGGGGATATCGATTGCTTTATGAGTCTTTGGCTAGAAATTTTAAGCATAATTATATTCCTAGAAATCATTAAGTATGGCGGGGGGAAAGAAAACATTAAAGCTAAGTGAAAAGTCATGGAAATCATACTGTAAACAGATTTATTCAGAACCTCCTTAGTCATTATTGAGAGAATAAAGCCTTAAATTTCAAATGAGATCTAAATTGCAAAATAATAGTTCAGTCTGGAAGAAGGGACATTTCAGCTTTGAGCGCCAGCCCTGGGCACACGTGGTTCACAGGTAAGTCTAGTCTTGACCAGCACTGGCTTTTTATGGATTATCAGCTGTCTAGAAATGGCCATTACATCAGCATCCAGGTAACTGGCTACTCTCCAGTAGGAGGAGCCAGAGGAATGTCTGGTCGTGCTGGGCCAGGTTTGGGTGCAACAGCCGACCAGCTTGGAGTAGCTACATCCCTTCTTTAATAGCCATGTGTCTACACTTTCCCTATCCTTGCCAGACCTGGTGGCCTGATCCCTAAGGCTGCAGGGCAGTGGTCATTTGCCGGCTTCACTGCTTTTCTTCATCTGAAAGTTTCCTATGGGCATTGGAGTTGGTGTAGGATATTGGATCAGGCGCTGCAACATGCCAACTCCTCAATCATGGAGCCATGAGAGATCCTAGTTCAGTTTTTCTGAACTGTGATTGGTCAATTGTAAGTGTTGGACAAGTGCATGTCTATGGGTGGATATTGAAGCCTGCTTCCCACACCTGCCCAGTATCTGTCGTCTCTCCTCCCTTGGACTGGATCTAACGAGTAAGATTTACATTGAAAACCTGTTAACTATCAGATACAGAAACGGATGGGGAAGTGACCCCAGTGAAAAGCTCAAGATGCCGTTGGGCTCTTGGATATTACACCCTAACAGCCATACATTATGAAGAAACCGAATAGGAATAGGGTCTTTGTTTCTTTGGATGGGAAGAATGCTTTGAGGTTCAAAAACCAGAAGGGAAAAAAAAGAAAGGGGAAAGACATCAGTCCAAGTTTAGAACCAAAGAAAAAGGTAACTCAAATACTTAGAGATATACTTTCAAAATCAAAGAGTTGTTTGGGAAAAAGCAATGGCTTTGGGGGCTCTTCGGGGTGCAATGTTGTGTAGAGAGAAACCACTTGAAATACCAGGTGAGGGATAGGAGAGCACTCAGTTGGTAAAGTGCATGCCTTATAGGCAGGAGGACCTGAGTTTAATCCTTAGGACCCATGGCTGGCCAGGGGAAAATTACAGGCCTGGTAATAAGCTTTTAATGCCAGTTCTGGGGTGATGGGGAAGGCCAGCCAGCCTAGGCTACTTGGAGGCTTCCAAGCCAAGGAGAGACTGTCTTTTAAAAAAATAAAAAATAAAAAAGGGTGGATGGTATTCTAGTACTAAACCTGAGGCTGTCCTCTGATTTACATAAGTGCATGCGTGCGCACACGCGCACACACACGTGCGCGCCTCAAAACTATTTACTCTCCCTCTAACTTGCCTACAGCGCCTACTTCCCTCTCTGCTAAGAAGAAAAATATGAACATTTCTAAATTTCATTGGCTTTCTGGAGTCATTTTTCTAGTGGTGCTTTCACGCATGTGACACTATTGTGTGCCCTTCTCCCTGCTGACCTGCCTGTTGCCCATTCAGCAGACTGAGTACTGAAGCTTCTTGGNGCAAACANAAAGTTCCCTAAGTCCTTCCAGTGGTTACTGCCAGTAGAGCCAGGATGTGGCCCTCTTCTTTTATTTGCTGTGTGGATTCACTACAAGAAAAGGCAGCAGTTTCTACACCATCTATAAAATAGACATGTGATGGGACCTGTCTTAATTATGGTTTCTATTGCTGTGAACAGACACCATGACCACAGCTACACTTATAGAGGGAAAGATTTAACTGGGGACTGGCTTACAGTTCAGAGGTTTGGTCCATTATCATCATGATGGGCAGCATGGAGGAGTACAGACAGACATGGTGCTGGAGAGAGGCTGAGAGTTCTACACTTGGATTGGCAGGCAGCAGGAAGAGAATGCCACACGAAGCATGGCTTGAGCATCTGAGACCTCAAAGCTCACCCCTAGTGACACACTTCCCCTAACAATGCCACACCTATGCCAACAGGGCCATCCCTCCTAATAATGCCACTCCCTATGTGCCTGTGGGGACCATTTCTTTCAAACCACCCCATGACCCCTTTTAGCAAATTCTTGGAGAAGATTCACAGTGGAAACCNACTTTCAAGTGCTTAGCATAGAGTCTAGTACTCAGCAAGTTCTCAATAACTGTTCACTCTCATTAATATCATCATCACCACCATACTGCCGCAAATGAGCTGTCCTAAGTAATTGTGTGATGTCAAGACAAATTTCAATGATGAAGAAATGCAGCAGGAACCAGTTCTCAAGGTCACAGGATAGAGGCTTGGACTGTATCAGGCAAGGAAGGGCAATAGAAAGGCAGCCAGTGTGATTTCACAGATTCACTCTTGTTTAATCACAAGGGTTATTATCAAGAAGTCTTAGGTTTTGCTAGTGATTTTTTGTGGGGCCTTTGAGACCTATCCAGGTTTCACTGAAACCTGGAAGCTACAATTGGCTTAGGGTTCCCTGATCAATATTCTACCTACACTGGCATACTGATGACATTTCCTGGGTTTCTCAAGGCTTGTTAAACTGGGCCTCAAGGGACATGAGGTAGCCTCCATTTGGAGTTTATAAGCTCATGCTGTTTAGTCTCTGCTTATGAGCTGTAAATATCTTTCCTCCAGACAATTTGTAGTAAATTACATTTCCATATTTTGATTTCTTTCTTCTTTCCATTCTAACTAGTTAAATCAAAACTATCTCTACAAATGCTCCGGTTTTATGATCNGCCTTCCACTCTACAATGTTTCATAAAGCATAGAGTCTATTCCACAGATAGGAACATTTGTCACACAAATGTGTAATAAAATCATATATTTTCTTCCCTAAGTTCTGTGTGGGTCCTAACCAGGTAGAGACGCTCAATGACTGATTGATGGCCNAACAAAGCAAATGCAAGTTTTTTTTTAATAGAAAAAAAATGAAATAAAGGAACTAAGCATTGCCCTGAAATTGAGACACATCCTTTAAATCTCGCTCATAAGTCGCCTAGAGCAGGTCATGAAATAACACATTTGAAAGCATGAAGGCCTATTGAGGGTGCTGGGTTCTCAGGAACCAAATGACCACCAGGATACAGTATTTCCTCCCAGGCCAAGATAGTCACATTCTCTTACAGAACTCCCTTGAAATCCTTCTAGTTGGATCTTCTGGTCCCAGGGGTCAGAGCTTGTTGATAGGTGCCTGAACTTTCAGCAAAAGACAGATGAATGCTTCCAGTTTGGGAGTGCGAAGCAGAGGTCAGTGGGTACCGTTTGGCAGCACAAGACCAACCTCAAAATCAAGGACCTTGAGTGAAGCATTCTCTCCTTTATTTGGGATATATACTACTGAATCAAGAAATAGATTTCAACACCCTCCCTGTCCTCAGAGAAAANTGAGTAAGAATAAGTAAGAATAATACAATACAAAGGGCACAGATTCAGATGCCTTAAAAGTGTAATTGAGACTGGGATTTTAGGACATTTGCAAATGTCTGGTCTCCTGTCCACTGTCATCCACCTGGACCCCAAGGAGACTGAGCTTGCACCAACTCATTTTCTGAATCCCTGTCACAGGACTCTTCCAAGCCAAGAGCCTTTGGCCTCCTTTCAGGAGTTGAAAGAATCTTCCCTTCCCCACTGGCCAGGGATGCTTATGTTGCCTTCCTCNTTGGACTCCTATTATTTCAAATATTCTTCTGATTTCAGCAAAAGACAGGTAGCAAACCTGCCTGAATAGTTCATCCTTCTTTATTGCATGACTTCTTTATCTACAGCTTGTCTTTCATTCACTTCAAACATATCAGTTTGTGGAAGGGACCTGAAATCATTCATGGATTCAGAAAGATTGCTAGCACTGGCCATTTCTAATTCCATGTTGATACAATTCTGCTCATCTCATGGTTAGTCCTTGGCTAACTGCTCATCTCATGGTTAGTCCCTGGCTAACTGCTCATCTCATGGTTAGTCCCTGGTTAACTGCTAATCTCATGGTTAGTCCCTGGNTAACTGCTNATCTCATGGTTAGTCCTTGGCTAAATGGCTTCATTGCCTCCTCTGTGAGTTTCTGGCTCTTAATTTTGCCTAGGGGATCAAACTAAAAGTCTTCAGCCTTGCTCAATATCGTCTTTACATCTTCTTTCCCTCAGACCTCTTAGTTTACTCTGTGACTCTTCTCTAATCCAAAGGACCAGCCATAGCCAATCAAAGGTGTCATTCTCCTCAAGGTCATCAGATATTTACAAATACCTCTCCCTCTGATGTTTCTCTCCTGCTCTACCCAGAAATCTACTGACTCTTCCAGGGTTCCCTNCCCTGGGATGACTTTTCCAACTCCCTCAAGCTAAGTTGGTCTTGTTTCACTTTCTACCAGTTACAACTTCATGTGCAACATTCCCCAAAGATTAATGAATTATTATCACTGCCCACCCTTATTTCCAGTCATGAACTATAATGAATTCATTCTATATCAACTCTCCTGATCACACATTTTAGTCCTAGCACATAACAGATGCCCATAAACAACTTCTCAGTTGAACTGAAAGGGAACATAGGTTTGGGGATGTGAAAGAACTCATAAATTTATATAACAGTTTAAATCTGAATATATGGTATATAATATGTGTCTACAAGCAATCACACATCTATGTACAAAGTAGATATGTACAGGGTATATTTATAGTCCATATGTATTCAGTACTTAACACACCTTGATGACTTCAGAGAAAGTGACCCAGTTCTGGAGCCAAAGAAAGTTTTGGAAAAATTGGCCAGGCTTAAGCTTAGCTGCTTGAAATGGTGTTGAAGTCCCCAACAGAATGTCAACAGCTTCTTCAGCAATCTGGGTACTGTAGGGTACCTTCTGACATTCGTGATCTCACTCTGTGAATAGTTTGAGAGGACCAAGAGATGAAAGGTCTTTAGATTTTAGAGCAATTAAGTAGATGGGAGAACAGACCCCCAACTCCTGCCCAACAGAGACTCACACCCTGGAAGCTTTATCACAGGCATGTAACAGAGATCCAGAATTAGCACACAGTTTTAAAATGTTCTGCTTCCTAATCTTGGTTGTCTCTCCACATTCTTAATATTTGTGATCAACCCTTAATGAGGTTCTATATCTTCATTTTGTGGGGTATATTTATCACCTTCAATCCCAGGAGAAATGTGTTTCAGCAAGACGTGGATAAATTATTGTAAAGTACGTTTATTTAGCACAATCTAATTATCGCATCATTCAGTAAAAGCGAATGAATAAATTATAAATGAAGAGTCATGGGGTGGAATTGTCAGGCACATGTTTATAATGTGGGGGAAGAGGTGGGGAGGCACATAGGTATGTATGTATATGTATGTGTTGGGCCTCAAAACACATTCTTCTCCTGTGGCTTTTGATTCCATATAGGCTATTTGGAGAGAGACGTTGATGGCCATTGTCTAATACAGACATCCTAAGATGTAGGTGCAATGAAGCTATTAAACCTTCGCAGTGTGGCTAGTCAAAATTCAGGTGTGTTAGGAATACCATAAGAACACTGGAGTTAGAAGACTTAGTTTTTATTTAAATACAACATATTTCATCATTTAGAAAGCAGTTTTGGAGTTTATTAAAATACTAANGATGAAGTTAGCATGTGTCTATGAAACCCGTTCTTAGGTAGTTATGACAGAGAAATGGTAACTGAAGCCTGTACAAATATTTGTATGTGGATGGAGAGTGGTTTAATGTATAGAATAGTCAAAGAGTGGAAACAAAGTCAAATGTCTCTGAACTGGTGAATGGTGGTATATCCATGCCATGGGATATTATTTAGTAATTAAAAAGGAATTTGGCTGATATGTGCTACAAACATGAATAAATATAAAAGTATTATGCTTAATGAAAGAAGCTGAGCATAAAAGACCATATATTTTATGGTTAACTTTATATCTATACAGGCAAAAACAGATTAACGTTTGCCTGAGCCTGGGGATGGGAACTAGAAATGACTGCCAGGGAATTGGATGTTTCCTTTGGGGATAATGGAACTATTTTTACCAAAAAAAAGCAATTATGTACAATATCATCATTAGCATATAATAAATTTAAATGTCCTTTAAAGTACTTATTCATATATAATGGTTCTTAAATAATTTTAGTGAAATGATTCTAATATTTTTATTTTGAAGTGATACCATTGGAGATGTACTGAGCTAAGTAAAATGTTATCATTAATATTACCTATTTACTTTTACTGTTATAACAAAGCTACCAAAGAACTTTAAATTATACATGTAGCTTACATTCCATTTCTATTGGCCAACACAGACTCAGAAGGCCACATGATATCAACTCAACCATCCCCATCCTTCTATTCAAATTTGGTGACTGTCTTTCCCCTTCTCTTGGCTTGCAACCACCTTGGTAAGGGGACAGAGAGAATGTATCCTCCAAAAGATTTGGAAAGAGGAAAGAGTCACCCAGACCACTGCTATTCTAGGCCCTGACTACACAGCAGTATCTTGGTGATTGCATGAGGAGGGCAGGGCTAGGTGGGGATGAATTGTGGGGCTACCTCATGCCAGCTGAGGCACAGGAGTATAAGGAAGGCCACATTCAGTGTCTGAATATGGATCATGCACATTAGATAACCAAAAATCCATACAGTCTTTATATCTGTGGGTGCCAGTGTTATCTGTTAATACAAGCTTAACCATGTCCAGAAGAATCTAACTTTAAATGCTGCTAGCTTAAGACAAATAAACTTGATTTTCAAAAGTCACCCCCTCCAGCAGNTTCAGTGAATAAATATTAGCTCCTGGAGGAGAGGAAGGTAGTTGGCACATCCTGTCAACTGCCTCAGAGGTACTGACTCCTGGATCCTCATGGAAATTATACCAGGGGGAGGGGTTTGGAAGGCTTTTAAAATACATGGATGCCTGGGTCCTACTCTCCCAACCTGTGGTTGATCTGGTCTGGGATGGGGTTGATCTGGTCTGAGATGTGGCTGATCTGGCCTGGGTTGGGGTTGATCTGGCCTGGGTTGGGGTCTAGGCAGTGATCTGTGGAAGGGATTTTAAACAGATGCCAGTGGGAATCACCAACCCTGGGCCTTGCTCATCCAGTGCCTCGTAATGGATTTAAAGTGTGAAATAGTGGACTTAGAAAATGGACAAGGAGAAGCCACAGACTTCCACTGGCCAAGTCAACTATATGACTCTCCTCCTGGTCAGAGCCAGGATCCCTTCTCATCCATGTGTGGTTATGGACGCTAAGGGTGGATGTTGCCTGGGNGGAGCCAGCTCCTTCTGTTAGAAGTTGCTCTAACTGCTGGTTTATCTTTCCTAGTTCATGCTCGGCCCTGCCACTTGTGATATCTACTCACGAGTTTTGATTTTACTCTCTGGACAAAATTGAAGAAGCCCTCCCAGTCTCCACACACGAGCTTTCTCTTTATTTGAAAACCATTATCAGGACCCCTTGCCTCATTCCTTCCTTTGCCTCATGCCCTCTTCCTTGATCTGTTTACAGAATGCTCTCTTTTTCTAGGCCGGCAACCAGCCCTCAGTACTAGTTTGACAATTTCCCCCTTGAATTGTGTAGCCTCCGAATGGTCATCCTCCAGANGGTGTCTGCCTAGGGCCAGTGCAGCAGGGCAATTACATTCCTTGCTAAGGCCATTACAGTCCCAGTAATGCAGCCACCACACTGCATTGGCTCAATAGCACAACAATTGGAAAGAGGAGAGGGAAGAAGGGAAAAAATCCAAAAGCTCGATTCCTAAAATTTCTCATCTATAAACTCTAAGCGTTTGAGGATAGCACTTCACCAGCTACTCATCCAAGTGAATGTGGATCCAATTTGCTAGAATGGAGACACTGTCAGCAGAATGGAATTCTCATTGCTCTGACTTTATCTATGAACTATTAATTTTCCATCAAGTGTTCCAGGGGCTGAAGATTGGTAATAATGGCAAAAAGGCACTATACAGCAAAGGGCTTTGCAGATAGGAGTTGGAACTTACACGGGTGGGGTACTATCCTAGTTAGCTTGAACTGTCAATGTGACACACCCTAGACCCTAGGGCCTAGAGTTACTTGGGAAGGAATTCTCAATTGAGAGATTGCCCGTATCAAATTGGCCTGTGAGCATGTCTGCCAGATATTATCTTGATTATCAATTGATATAGGAGGGTATAGCCCCCCCGTGGGTAGCACCATTCCCTGTGCAGGTGGTCTTGGGCTGGGTAAGAAAGTTAAGTAAACATGGGCCAAGTGAGCCAGGAAACAGTGCTCTTCTGTGGTTTCTGCTTGAGGTTCCTGCTTTAGTTTCTATCCTGACTTCCCTCAGNGATAGACTGTAACCTGTAAGCTGAAATAAACCCCTTTCTCTCCTAGATTGCCTTCAGAGTGTTTTATCATAGCAACAGGGATGAAACTAGAGTAGGTATATTTTATTTGGGAAATGATTTTGGTCCCCAAAGATAAACTAAGATCAAAAGCAAACCACANCTCATTGCCATCTGACAAGTCCATTTATATTCCATGCTGTGGATTGAAGCTGGGCCTTACATGACTTTGCTCACAAAAACATGGGCTCCCAGAGCACAGTGGCCATGTTGGACTTCTCTCTGCTGGCACAGGGCCCAGACTGTGAGAGCATACATTTGTTTCTTAGTCAGCCCAATTACCTACATCTCTCTCTAAAGAATTCATTTCAAATTCAACTTACATATATTAAACACTCATTATCTGAGCNGGGTACCTAGGTGGAGTGACTTTACATATGGTTTATTACATAAATATGTTCAGGGTATTGTGGTAATAGCATAACTTGGGCTGCAGAATGGAAGAGAAACACTGATTACTATTCAGAAAGGGTCACTTGACTCCAGAGGGATAGAGAGTTGATGTAGCACTAGGGAGAGGACTAAACAAATACCAGAATACCTCAGAAATGGTTCTTTTGCTGGATCCTGAGGATAGTCATTGCAAAGGACCATTTTCAAGATTTCATCCCTTTCTATAGCAGCATGTGAGTCACGTCTACATTAGAAATAAACAAAATCCTATAGGCAGGAAAGGCAGAGGCTAAAAGAACTATTTAGAGGACGACAGCAATGCCTGATTTGTGTGGCACACAAACCAATAGCCTTTTTCTAATGTGAGGAGTTGGCTCCCACACACTCTCCAGTTTCCTTCTCCACTTTGTAGGTAGATAGACCCTCAAATCAACCATCCCGATGGTCAAAACACAACTTTCTTGACTTCTCTAANCTATATTAACTATCGAAATCTAAACACAAAACAATGGAAGAACAGACATCACCCAACAAACCTGCCAACAAAAAGAGGAGACATTCTGTTTCCTACATCTACCAAGACTGTGGCAAAATGCCCACCTCCTAGAAGATTTCTTTCGCTATGTGGTCATTTTGAGGAGATGTCTCACACTGGGTTGGTCAGCCTGTCTCCCAACCTACCTCTTTTCTTTCTCCATTCATCTTAAGACATTCATGAATGCAACAAAAATTNCATGCATTTAACAGTGTTTCTTAGCCAATCAACTTTACAATTGAAAGCAATCATCACACTAGCAAGGAGCTTCATGTTGGAGAGCCTGGAGCACAGGATGACAGGAGAGTGGACATATGTCAATCTTAAGGTCCTGTTTGCTGCTTAGCAAGGTTAAGGGAAGGGTACAGTTTGTGAGAGTGGGAAACGCCACAGAAGGCAAAGGAAAAGAGTGGAATGTTGGGAATCGGGCATCATGTAGGTGGGCTGTGGAAAAGTCATATTTAGTAGCCACTGAAGGGAGCTCTGAGAAAACAAGAAGAACTCATGGCATCCAGCTCTCAGAGGATCCAGTGGAGGCTCTCAATCGCCAGCCCTCCTATATTCTCTTAGTTCTGGCTCATCCCATGAGCGAGCAGGTGATATCACTGAGGAAGCNTTGCTTCACTCAGGCTCGACTGTACAGCAGCAATTTAATAGTGCTTTGCAAAAATTGGTAGATTGTTATTCTCAACATAAACTCTGTTTTATTCCTTAGAGGATTTTATTACCTCTCACGAATGAGTTCGATATTGGCGAGATTAAATTAGAGCAGTTATAAAAAGGGGGAGGAACTGAAGAAGGAAAGAAAGAAAACTCTATGAAAAGGCGGGAAGGACCGCCATTAACACCCAGTACTTTGTNNGACAGAACCAAATCCGCCCTCACTGCTCTGGGAGATCCTTCCAGGGTGGCTCATTAGAGTNTCCACAGGCATTGCTCTTGATGGCAAGTCACACCTCGANGAGCTACAAGCTGGCAGTGAGAAGAACCAAGCCTGGAAACCAGATGAAGGCTATACTATGTAAATCCATCCTGGCTGGCTGCTTCGCCTGGGCTACTTCACTAGTATATCCAGTTCATTTCAACTGTTGATGGTGGCCACTCACTAGGGACAAATTCTAATCAGTCATTGATTGACTAGATCAGCTCCATCCTGCATCACTGCACACCTTATGTTTATACAGAGCTTTCTCTAGCTTCAAAGAGGAGTTACTAGGATGCTTCATTGTGTTCAAGACAACAGTAGTAACAAAATCAACTCCCGGTATCCCCACAAAAGAAGAAAGATGTTTTGGGTCCACTGACTCCTATCCTTGTGGAACTTTGATAGTATTGGGGGGCAGGTTCTCCCAAATAAATTTAACATGTTTCATAGTGAACCCTTGCTGGACCTGGTGGCTCAGGCATACAATCCCAGTTACTTGGGAGGCAGAAGCAGGAAGATTACAAGTTCAAGGCTAACCTGGGCCACTTAAGGAAAGTCTATCTCAAAATAGAAAATATAAAAACAAAAGAACTAGGCAGATTGCTCAGTGGTAAAGTACATAAGGCCCCAGGTTCAAAACTCAGGACAAAAAAACAAAACAAAAACAAAAACAAAACAAAACTAGACAAACAAAAAAGCAATCTCTTGAGAGATCAGGAAACGAAGAGAAACAAATTACCACATACATTGTTGGTAGAAATGTAAATCAGTGGAAGATTTCGAGGAGAAATTGTGCCAAAAATCTTAACATTTGACATAGATCGTAGGCCAGCAATTCAAAATTTGCCAAATGAAAATTATTTGGGGAGTGAATTAAAATGCAGGTCCCAGAATATTCTAACATAAAACATCTTGATTCTAACGGCAAAAATAACAGAAACAGTTTAAAGAGGTATTTAGTTAAATGAAAGAATTCATGTATTTCTACTTAAAAGAGAATCACAAAGCGTTACTGCACAGGGATATATAGATGATGTATGTGAATATAGGCAAAGAAAATGAGAGAGTGAGAGGATGTGTCCCCAAAAGGGAAGTGTGCATACTTTTTCATCAGAAGCTGGNAACAACTTTTCTGATTATTAATTTTCTCCAGTAACTATGTTGTTTTGGATCAGACTGACTTCTGTACTGTAAGTGTTTAGGGGACCACTTGATCAAAGTGACTTACGTTAAGTTTAAGTGCCAAAGAGAATCCTAGAGGACCAAAGGCAGATCATGCCTCCCCCTAGCTTCCTTACAGGGAACTGCCTTCTCAAAAATTAAGAANCCATTGTCCATCCATCCTTGCAGACAGGTCACCTATGGCTGACTGACAATGAGCTCAAAGGACCAGGTCCCAGAAAGCCTGACTTTCCCAAGACCTAACAACCAAGATCCACTGACTGTATCTCATTATGATTCCTCATGACCAGCCAAGGACTGAACTTGTGCTCTTCTGCGTGTGCCTAGCACCTGCCTGAGCCCAGCACACAGTAGGTGTTCATGCATACCCCTTGGGTTCACACAGTCTTGTCTGCTCTGTTTTTATCAGGATAATCTTTGAGAGACTCTCATCCCCCCAAGGTGCCTCCAGAAAGACATTTCACAGTCATGCCACGTCATAAACCATTCCTGGGGCAAGTCTGGCCAGCTTTGTGCTTTCTGAGAGGAGAGGAAAAGATGAGGCAATTATCTGGAGAGTTCAGGTAAAATGTCACCTTTCTTGTGAAATCTCCTTTCCAGTCTAAATCCCATCCTGTTTCTAAGAAAAGCATTTTCCTGAATCTGCTACATTTTTCTCAATTCCTGGTTCGGTTTCAGAGGTTCAGTCGATTAAACAGTGGACTTGGGGATGTGCGTACCTTCTGCCATTTCTTGGAGGAATATTTTACCATGAAAAATGGGCTTTAATAACAGAACATTGAGAAAGATGACACNGGGATGATTTAGCAACGTATATATTGTGACATATTAAATCGCAGACAGTTTGGGTAAGACGGAGCCTTAAATGAAACATCCAATATCAGCTCCAGCACACAGCCGAAGTAACTGCGAAAAAAACAAAACCACAGAAACATCCATATGTCACTGGGAACAGCAGGGCCAAAGCCAAGTCCTCCCCCCCTACCCCTCAGCCCTCCTCGGAAATGGCTCTGCAGTGGGTTGATGCCTAGCTGCGGAGCAGTGAACTGAAAAAGTGGTTAATTAATGAAAAACTTAAAATTCAGCAATGAAATTACCTTGCGCNGTGACTGACAAAGGCGGTATAAATAATTCAGTCCCCCTCACAGTTGATTGAACAGAGTGCTTTTTCTCTTTTGTCAACAGCACAGAGACATTTTCCCCCTCGCTGCTACATTTTGTAGCGGCTACAAGTGTCACTGCCCAAGAGACAGTGGCTGGGGAAGGGGGAGAGGAGAAAAGAAAAAATCAAATTGAGACCTGGACTGAGTGAGGAATTCCTTGTGAGTCGTGTGCTTTCCAGGGGGCTTACTCAAAGTGTCAGTTGTAAGAGGNATTGTTCAGTGGTCTCTGAAAATGCCACAGATGCTCTGGGAGGGAAGAGCTAGGGTGCAAACTGTCCCCCAGCCGTGTAGTGCTCTACACACCCAATGATCTCACAGCCTCTGCAGAGAGGACGGACTCCTGTGTGCAGGTGAGGAAAGATGGTACCAGGGAGGGGGAAGACTCCACTCTGAGGGATGTATGTCTTCCTACTCTCTTTCAAAAGTTGGCTTATTGGTTCTTTTTCTCAGTGGGGCTAGGTGGGAAAAAGCAGTCCCTGGCCACGGGTGAGTCTTCAGGATGACCCTGTGTGCCATCTGCATCAAGGATCTACAGCCCATTTCTCAAAATTACCTAGGATCCGTCCAGTTCATCTAATAAGGAGAAAAAGAGTTTTGCATTTTCCAGGCTCTTTGCAGGCCCCCTTCCCACCTAAGGAAGACTGAGTACCCAAGGCTGCCTCCATTGTTAATCCCAGCAAGTCCTGTGGCCGTTGCCTGTTAAACCAAACCTTTATGTGGCTTAAACGCTGGATAGCTTGTTTTTGTTTTTGTTCAGCCTTAGAACAGAAGCTTGAGACTCAACCTATTCTTTTATAGCTGCAGTGGCCGCAGTGACCGCCTCCTCCTGAGCCCTACTAGGGCCACTCAAGTTCCTTAGATTATGATTAGGCCCTGAAGCACCATCACTCTCACTTAGCAGCTGTTTTACTTGGGTAAGTCACCTAGCCATACCTACTCAGTCTAGTTTCCTATCTATAAAATAGAACCAATACTAAAATGCCTTGGTGGTACAGACAACAATACACAGACCTAGTATAGGATGCTACCCATTGTACGCGGTCCATAAACAGGGCCTTCTTTCTCTTTTTCCCCTAAATGAGGGAGTGAAAGGTGGAAGCATGGGAAAGGGGGAAGAAGAGGGAAAAGAAAAAAGGGAAGGATGGAGGGAGGGAGGTAGAGAGAGGGGGGGAGGGAGGGACGGAGGAGGGGGCAGGGAGAGACCTACATATAAGGATGTAGAGGCCCAAGAATGTTGGCAGAGTCTCTTCACCATCATTCAGTCAAGAGGCACAAAAGGGTTCCAGGGGACCAAACATGAACTCATCACACGGGGGTGGAACCTTTCCATATCCAGTCTTTGCTGGGGACTTCTGGAATGCTCTCGAAGGATCTGTTACGATCCCAGGAGGCTCAGTTGGTAGAGTTGCATATATGAGGCCCTGGGTTTGATCCCTGACACTGCATCAGCATNGCAGAAATGACCCCGGACCTGAAGGAATCTCCTCATCTCATTGGGAAGAACCCAACACTATTGCAACTATTAGCAAATCTCTTTACTGCTGGAGCCTCTGGATAGAGTTTATCCTTCATTACTCCAGGAGGCTNCTTAGAATTATTTATTTCTCATTANACTCTCAAGGGCATGCTAAGAACTGCACAATTAAACTCCNGATATCAAAGGAAAAACTATTAAAACCTAGGACTCTGCAGAGAAAGAGAAGGCAGGATAACCAGTAGTGGTCAATACTGAAGACACTAAGCCCAGAAAATGGTGTTTTAGGCAGAGTTGATACACACATATGGTGTCGCCTTTTCATTGCATAGAAGTTGGTTTAATTTTTAGAAACTTTTCCCCAGGAAAGTTGGCTCAGATTTTGAAGGATGTGGAAATTCTGAGAGTTTTGCATGTAAGGAGGAGAGAGAAAACTCTGGGGTGTCAGAGACCCCAAGAGTCACTTACTATAGACNACAGTGTCACACAATGAGATGAGAGAATCCCAGCTNGAGTNTGTGCTGAGACTCAGCCCC
Organism: Neotoma lepida; assembly: GCA_001675575.1. NCBI lineage: Eukaryota > Metazoa > Chordata > Mammalia > Rodentia > Cricetidae > Neotoma > Neotoma lepida. Next base: position 231,193 of record LZPO01027453.1, on the reverse strand, counting down.
TGGAGAAATCTATGCCAGAGCTTGGAAAACTCCAGCTATAGGCAAAGGGTCATNATAGCCTCTGTTAGGTAGAGTTTATATCTTTGAGTCTCTGCCCATTCAACAGTAAGGCTAGCTGTGTGGGGATGCCATTGATGGGACAGAGTTCTTAGTGAAGCGTTTCTTTGGGCAGAGAGCAGATACTGAGTATTATAACGGTCTGTTTGGCCTTACCCACAAATAAAAACAAACAAACAAACAACCTTTTCTTTATGTGATTCTGAACAAGAGGAATGTGATACTGTTCTCTCAGCAGCCTTTTGAGCCAGAGACAGGAAGCATAAAATCTTTTCCAATAATTATAACAAAATAATAAAAATCTTCTGTTTACAATATGGATAATCACAGGGCAGAGACACNGGGAGAGGAGAAGNAAAAGGAAGGGAAAGAGGCCGCTGGAGGACTGACAAGGAGAAATAAAGGAACATAGAAAGAGCCTATGGGCCCAGAGGGAGCTGGGGAGCGGGGGCCACCTCCCCACATGATCCTCTTCTCTGTTGAAGATTTAAGTGAGCAGCTCCTCAGGAGGAACAAAGGAGCCAGAAACAAAGACTCGGAGCCCCCAGAGAACACAGAGAGAGGCTCAGCCACATACAGAGGGGCCTTAGAAATAGGAACACCTTCCCCTGCAGGCAAATCTCACCAAAGACGGCGCTGTCCTTACCAGACTGAGCCCATGTCATGTGGGATCATCTTGTCCTATTTTTTTGACACAGGANTCTCTCTTTCTCTCTCTCTTTCATTTTTAAGTGGTAGGAAACCCAAAAGAACACTTCAAGTCATGTAACACTATGGGTTTAATCGCTACTATCTGCCAATTAAGTTCTACNAAAACNCAGTCATGCCCATTAATAAGCATATCATTGAGGGATGTTTTTACATTTCCATAGCAAAGACGAGGAGGTGTGATGGAAAGTGCCCGGCCTAAAACACCTCACATATTTACTACACAGCCCTTTATCAAAATANTGGCTTCTGATCTAGACACAGAGGAATAAAACAGCAAACAAAATCTTGGCTTTCGTGACTGGACTTAGTGACAGGAGACAGACACACAAATAAAAAAATAAACAAACAATGGGAAAAGCGAATGAAAAAGATAGATGCAATGGGNNTGAGTGGGTGGTGAGAAAAGATGATGCTGATGTTGGAGCAGGACCCGGAAACTTCATAGGAGGAAGCCANGGGTATATGGAGGGAAGAATTTTAGGTGTATGTCACCAAGGACAAAGACCCACATGAAGGAGAGTCCTCAGCTAGAACCTCTCATTTGAGAATTTTTCTTACAATGTGCATCCCTGTCAGAGCATGGGCAGCCAGATCCTCTGTCTGCAGGGTACACTGGGTGGGAGTACTTNCNCCATGNCAGTTAGAGCAGGNCTTTGATNCCTCAGGACCTGTGTTTGCATGGCAGCTACTCTAGAAGCCCTGCTCTCCTGCTGTAGACTCCTGAACCTGAACCCTATCTGCCTTACATATAAATCGGGGTTACCGCCCTCTTCCCATCCTGCCCCCAGGTATGAGNAAGTAAGATCTCAATGGGGAGGCTCTTCTGAAACTGATCTGTGCATAAGGGGGTGAATATCATTGCACTGGATCCCTCCCTGCCTGCCTGTGCTGCTGTTCTCTGATTTTAAGTCCCTGTGGGTGGACTACCATTTATCTTGAATTGTCTAGGACAGCTTTGATTTCATATGTTTGGTCCTGCTAGCCCTATAAACCACTGAAATGTCCCAGGAAGTCTCATATTTCCNCTTCTCAACTCCATCTCCCTGACAACTTCTTGGCATAACCTTGTTAACGAAGATTTGGTGAGGAAAGCCTGACCTCTGGCCACTTGGGCTGAAATGGGTAAAAACTTTGAACTTCTCAGATGTGGGGCTTCCTGCAGAGTAGTGTGTTCTGTAGGTTTATTTTGGGGTGGGCAGGTGGCCCTAGACTAGTCTTAACTGCTGCCCAGGTCCTGGGGAGGGGGTTTTTAGACCTGTCTTTGCTATTCTGNGACAAGCTGGCCACACACTCACACATTCCCTTCGAGATGCAGGTGAGATGTCTGAAGCTTTGATGCCTGAGAGATGCCTGCCAGAAAGTGACATGTGAGAGCCAGGTGTTTCATTATTAATGCCCNTCCTGCTGCAACTTCAGACAGTTCAGGCAGGCACATCAGTGGTGCTGCAGCCTTCTGCATGCTTCTGTTTCTTCCTGCAGACCCCCTCTGAGAGTCTCCCCATGCAACCATTTCTGATGGTTTGCCAATGAACTCTGATTCATGAAGTGGCTACTCTGGTGAAAATTTTCATAGAAATCGAGGCAAATTGATCATG
>LZPO01027453.1:193373-203521 GCA_001675575.1 Neotoma lepida | reverse complement strand
ATTTAAATACAAGTTTGAGTACGCACTGCTGCTCACTGGCATTGAGCCTTGTTAAAGCTTTGAAAGCCCGTGGAGGGTCCCCCTTTTCTCCCCTCGTTTTGGAGATGTAGAAGGGGTGTGGCAGAGACAACAGGCACAGAATGGGAAGAAGANAANNTCATGAGGATGATGAGGAAGAGGGTGGCACTGATGTCTGTCAAGGGACAGGGCCTGGCTGTGCCTGGGTTTTCCCTCCTCCTCTAGNTCCCCATCCTATGAAGAAGACAGAACCCACTGTGTAATTTAAAAAAGTGAACACGAAGGATACTTTCTGCCTGTGGACAACGGCAAGCTTCCTAAATGTTTTCCACCTGTGACAATTTTATGGCTGAGAAACTTTTACCTGNTGCCAGGTGTTTAAAATAGGTATCCAAGTCAAACNTTTACTGATGACAAATCATGAGGAATATTTTAAATTGTTTCTTTTCTTCTCAGTGATTATAATTACATCGTTTCTCCCTCCCCTTCCCTTTCCTCCTCNAAAAGTCTTAGAAGAAATTCTTTGGTGTGCATATAGTTTACCATTTATTAAAGATTAAATCAAATTTGCATACTAATGATGGATATGGTTATTTATTTTATGTAAAGAATTACACATTGGCTGAATATTTAATACTGTGGATAGTGGGGCATCTTCAATGTTTTTCAGAGATGACTGATATTTTGACTTTATTCATTAATGCTGAGAACACTGCTTACAATAAATATGTTATACAAAATGGCAGAAATTTGTTTAGGGCCGTTTTAGAAATTGTTAGAAACTTTATCCTAATCCTAAGTCAAAATTCATTGAAGGATTTTGTTTTTATGATATGAAAGCCAACAACTCAAACAGCAATTTTAAAAACCAAACATTNTAACACAATGCAATCCAATGATACACTAATTTCATATTTACATACTGGGAGATGAAGGGTAGGAACATATTGGAAGTCTTTGTTTTCTGTAATTAAACCAGTATGTTTCTCTGAGGACAGAAAGCTTTGTACAATAAAAACTTCGCAATTTATACACACAGTGAATCTGAGCCATGGTGTCTCTGGCAGCATTTGTTGATGCTGTGTGGTGTGATATCATGCCCAGGGCAAAGTGTGCACAGTNTATGTTCAGGACCAAGGTCAGCAGTGAAGTCACATGATACAACATGGGTGAGTACTGCCAAAAGCAGCTTGCTTCCTATGCAGTTGCCTTCAAATGAATTTTTGGTCATTGTGTATTCAGAAATATTCACTGTCNCCAGNNTCCTGATGACCAGTATATTTCCTATGGGGTCTCTAAGTCAGTTTGAGAAGCTGGGGATGAATGTAACAGAATCTAATCTAGAAAACCAGAGGTAACACCAAGNCCTTGCATGATCTCATGGCAAACTGTTTTCATCCCTATACCNTTTATTAGTGANGCCGGGAAATCTGGTGGAGGAATATAAATTGCGTGGGTAAATTGTCATGTCACTGAGAAGAGAATTGTGGGAGCAAGGGGGGCTCTGGAGCAGTGAGGAAAGAGAACAGCAAAGAGCTAAGGGTATTAGAAACATTGTGCCCTTGAGAACAGCAGGAGGGAAAAAAACCACTTCCAATAGAGGTTACTATTGTTCACCCCACAGTTGAAAAACGCCTGCAGCAGGAACCAGAAGCTGGAAGCTTAGCCATGGAGAGAACACTGCTCTGCCTGGGGACCACCAGGTGGGGTTCCCCCAGTCATTCCTGCTGGATGCTGTCAACACCCAGTTTGATGTTACTGTTGTCTTCTCTCACTTAGGTTACTCCTACATCTCTGTTTGATGGTGTAAGCACTTGACTTGATGACGTATTACTATCTATCTGCTACTTAGTATGCTTTGACTTTTGCTTGCTACATACTTAATAAAGCCGCTCATATGACACCGAAAGTATGGCTGCTCTACATCATTACGCATGGCTTCCTCATCTTATAAAGGGAAGGGGACAGCCAATGAGTCCAGAGGGCAAAGGGCGATGGCTCTGTTTTAAACGTGCATGACACAAGGAGCTTGGAGAGATGACTCAGTAGTTCAGAACACTGGCTGCTGGTGCTGGCTAGCTCCAGTCAACCTGACACAATCTAAAATCACTTGGAAAGAGGGAACCTCAACTGAAAAAAATGCCCCTACCAGATTGTTCTGTAGGCAAGCCTGCACTGCAATTTCTTAATTAGTGGTTGAAATGGGGGGCCCAGTCCATCATGGGCGGGGCTACCACCAGGCTGATGGTCCTGGGCTGTAAGAGAAAGCAGGCTGTGCAGGCCTTGAAGAGCAAGCAGGTAAGCAGCACACCTCCGTGTTCTCTCCATCAGCTCCTGCCTCTAGGTTCCTACTTTGAGCTCCTGCCCTGTTTCCCCTGGGTAACAGACTACAAGCTGTAATATGAAATAAACCCTTTCCTCCCAAGTTGCTTTTGGTTGTGATGTTTTAGCACAGCAATAGGAAAGCTAACTAAGACACTGTTCTGCCAGAAGACTCAATTTCAGTTCCCAGCATCCATGTGGCAGCTAAAGATAAATTGTTAACTCCAGTTCCGAAGGATCCAATGCCCTCTTCTGGCCATCATGGGCACTGCATGCACATGGTGCACAGACATTCATGCCGGTTTAAAAAAAACCACACACATAAATATATTTATATTAAAATTGTATGGCACTCAGTAAAGGCAGCAGACTATAAAACTATATGCAGTAAGATTCCAAATAAGCAATGTGCTACATGTATGTACACTGATATGCATAGAGAAAAGAGCAGAAGAAAATATTCCAAAATATTGATTGTGACTGGAAGCCTTTGGATGGGATTATGAATACATTCTCTTTTCTTAGTTTATAAGATTGTATATCTGATAAACATTCTGTAAGAGGCATGAATTACTCCTATATCTGAGAAAAAAACATTACAAATATAGAATTTATATTCTAAAAATAAATAGTTTACTTTACAAAGCACCTTCAGCTACCTCTTTCATTCCTTATTACAATATAGTATGAATGCCTCAAACTACATAGAAAATAACTGTAGGAAATCATAGACCAAGAAAAAAAATGTCCCTACTTTAAAGTAACGATGTTCTGGCACTTAAACCGTATGGTGTGGAACACTGTAAAAAGATGGAGCAGTGTCATCAATAGACAAGTTACCCTCAGAGGTAGCCAAAGAGTCAGGCTACAAAGAAAACCTGACAATAAAATTCCCTTAAATATCTGACTCTGCAAAAAAAATATTATCCCCTGTCCTGGAGGAGTGCTTTGTAATTGAAAAGCCCACGGTGTAACAAGCGTATCTTTAGTGTGAGGGACAGTCCCCAATGTGATAAAATGAGACTGGGGACGCTTAAGTACATTTTAATGTTGCAAAGTCAATGGCTGCTGGGAGTGGGATAGTGACTCTGACCTGTTGACTCATTTTTTTAAGTTAAAAAAAAAACCCTCTTGTAGGAGAAGTGGAGTTGTAATTAGGGTAGCTAGTGGCTGAGACTGGGAAGCATTGAGGGGCTTTTAACAAAGTTGTTGAAAAAGTAAGTGGAAGGCTGGGACCAGGGCTTCATCTGCAGGCCTTGTAGGAACATACAGGCTCTCAAGAACCTGCCAGGATGAAGAGAATCAAATTTGAACATTCTGCTCAAGATATAACAAGTTGAGCATAAACTGACACTTCAATATTTTTTCACACCTAACACCGAAAAGGATACAAAAGGATTTATGTGCAGCACAAGTGAACAAACACACACTCTTGTTTGAAGGCAAGAAAGATGCATCTCAGGACCAAAATGGGGATTCTTTAAATTAGCAAGCATGATGATCCAAAAGGGAGCCCCCTGGTGGATGATAGAGCCAATGTTTTCTCCTTGAGTTGGGCTAAGGCTGACCTCACTAAACTGGGAGCTGAGTGACCATGTGTCTTAGTTAGGGTTTCTATTACTGTGATGAAACACCATAACCAAAATACCACAACTCGGGAGGAAAGGAATTATTTGGCTTACACTTCCAGCATCACAGTTCATCACTGGAGGAAGTCAGGACAAGAACTCAAACAGAGCAGGAATCTGCAGGCAGGAGCTGATGCAGAAGCCATGGAGGGGTGCTGCTTACTGGCTTGCTCCTCATGGTTTGCTCAACCTGCTCTTTTACAGAAACCAGGACCACCAGCCCATGATGGCACCATTCACAATAGGCTGTATCCTGCCCCATCAATCACTAATTAGAAAATGCCTTATAGGCTTGCCCACAGCCCAGTCTCATGGAGGCATTTTCTTATATGAGGTTTTCTCCTCTCAGATGACTTTAGCTTGTGTCAGGTTGACATAAAACTATCCAGCACACCACACTAGTGGGTGATGATGAACAAAGCTGGTTGTCTAGTTCTGGAGGTGGTGTTGGCCTCATATGTGTAAGCAAGGACACATACCAAGTCTCAGAGCTCAATTCATTTAGAGGACAAAGTTTGGAACGAAACCATCCATCAAAGGATAAACAGTATCAATACAAGCCTGAATACCACCCAGAATGTACTCTGCATGCTACCAAAGNGGAAAGATAAACACCAACCCAGCTACAAACTCTTAGATCTACAATGGTGACTCACCTGCAAAATACACTGGTGCAATAGTGGCACAAAGCTCATGGGAGTCACCAACCAATAGCTGACTTAAGGACCACTCCATGAAATGGAATCCATACCTAACACTGCTTGGTTGGTCAAGGAAGAACCTGAGACTAGATAGGCCAGGGACCTGGGTAAAACCCAAATACTACTCTTCTCTTAAAGAAATGTAGCAATAAAATGACATCCTGCTCTACTCATAGATAAGTGCCTTGCTCCACCATCATCAGAGACACTGCTCCTTCAGCAGACGGGAATAGATGCAGAGGCTAATAGCCAGGCATTATGCAGAGAGTGAGAGACCTTGGAACCCTTAGCCCTAAACAGGGTATCTCCATCAAAATCCTTCCCTCAGGGCTTANGGAACTCTGGAGGCAGAAANAGTGTAGGAGCCAGAGGGGATGGAGGACACCGAGGAAACAANGCCTCTAAACACAGCATGGCTGGAGCACATATAAACTCACAGAGACTGTGACAGCATGCACATGGCCATCAAGGGTTTGCACCAGGTAAGGTCCTAGAGTTGAAGGGAGGTGTGGACATATGCCCCCATCCCTCACCCAGAAGCTGTCTCCAATTTATAGCCATTTGCAAATGNAAAACTAACTTTCTCCAAAGGAGTCTCACTGGGGAAACAAACCACTCTGGAGGGTAGGCTGCATGCCAAGCATGACCAACAGACTCCACAGCATCTTTGGGAGTCCTTTGTCTCACAATGTTTTGTCAGGGGGTGTTTTGTTTGTTTGTTCTGTAACCTTATAGGTCCTTTGTGGATATACCATGGCTTCCAGTTTTGTTTTTATGGATTTTCTGTGTATGCAAGTGTGTGTGTTTCTGCATCCATATGCCTTTCTTGGGCTTTTTCTTTGGCTCTTTTTCTTTTTGGTTGTTTTGTCTGTTTTTTTTTTATCTTATTTTACTTTCATTATTATTCCTTAGATGCCTGTTTGTTTTCTAAGGAGAGACAGAAAGGGGAAGTGCAGAGGAACTGGGAGGAGTAGGGGAGGGGAAGCCATAATCTGAATATAAGAAAAAAAATATCTATTTTCAGTTTAAAAAGAAAAAAGGAACCTGGAGGATGGGGACTGAGATGAGCTTTCAAATCCTTAAAGCTTGTATGGGAGAGAGACAGGATGGGGCAGAGTACACAGAACTCACCTGGGGACACAGAGGTAACAGAATAAACAGAAGTAGGCTAGCCTAAGTACTGTTTAAAGACAGTTTCAATTTCTGGTGTGTTTGTGTGTGTGTGTGTGATGTTACATGTACATGTTGACTTGTGTGCATACAGGTGTGTGTATAAACCTGTGTGTTTGTGAAGACCTGAGGTTGACATGGGGGCATCTTCCTTAATTGTGCCTTGCTTTATTTATGGCTTCAGGGAGTCTTGGCTAAGCTAGAGATCACCAATTCTGTCTGGTACAGCTCCCCAGCTAGCCCCAGGTTTTCTGTCTCCATAGTGCTAGAATTACAGGCAGCTGCATGCCTGCTAGGCTTTGGGTGGGTCCCAGGATTTGAATTCTGGTCCTTATCCTTCCATTGCAAGTGCCAGTTCTTATCTAAGAACTGAAAAATGAGTCAAGGAGACTAGATAGATGGCCCAATCGGTAAAGTTCTTGCCACTCAAGAATAAGGACTTGAGCTTGATACCAGAACTTATGTGTATATACTGGACATTGTGGCACCCACTTGTAATTTCAGTGCTGAGTGCGTAGAGACAGGTGGATCCCCCAAACCTGCTGGCCAACAAGCCTAGTTGAATCAGCAAGTTCCTGGTAAAAGTGAGAGATCTCATCTCAAAACACAAGTGGAGAACAACTGAGGAGACCTCTGAGGTTGACCTCTGACCTACACACACACACACACACACAAATGTGTACATACACACAAAGAGATATTCTGGGTAATTTGACCCAGGGAAAATAATAGACAACTATGGATGGAGTATTGGTAGTTACCAAAAAGTAAACACCCAGAAAACTTGAAAACAAAGGCTATGGTTAGGAATTTAATCACTGGCTTAAAAAAAATGCTGAGGCTAAAGACNTACATAGTAAGAGAAACAAACAAAAGAAAGACGGAAGCATGCTGGGAGATGGACTTGAAAGCCCATCACTCTGAATCTGGCAGCTGGCTATGTCCTGAGGACTTTTAGTGTGCAGTGCTGGTCACACAGTGGGGATAGTCCCGAGAGCTCAGAGGATTCGGGCTGTGCTGAACTCCGTGGGAGCTGGAGAGAGGGTGAGATAATGTCACCGGAGTGACCAGAGCACTTTAAGAGCTGGGGTAGCAAACACATCACAAATTGAAATAAATAGAGCAGAAGTGGTATNGATAGGCTCAGGCTATATATTTAGAAACAGANGGCTTAGACTCGAGGACTAAGANAGGGCTCACTATCTCTACTGAGNCTTAATGGACAATTCCTTAACAGCTGAGCCCAGTGGGATACCTGCCCAGGTGGAGAGGAGAGGACAGTTGGGGTCACCAACTATATTGGGTTAAAGGTTTCAGAATTGGGTTTGTGGCTTATTCTGTAATTCCTTTCTGGAGCTCAAATTCACCATAAAATAGCTCAAAATAACCAGAATTGTATTTGTACAAAGCTCTGCCTGTATGCAGAGAATTTCCTCTCTGGATTCCCCGTCTAAAAGCAGTTTCCAACCGACGGTTGGCAAATGACTTCTGTGAACANTAAAAACACCTGGAGAATCAGAGTTGGAGCCTGGGGTGGCACTTCATACTTATCAAATACTTCAGAAATGGGGTACCAGTTGCAGCTCCAATCTCTGTTTAATGGCTTGGTCCCAGTGCCTCAGTTTCTTGTGAAACATGATTGTCCCCTCTACCTATCTGTGAGGATTATTGATGGGTACCAAATTATTGATGGGAAGGACAAACTCTGTGGACTGTGGTAAGGTAACAGGAGACAAAAGGTACAGCCAGCGGAAGCAGGTATGCTATCCGGTGTCTCATAACTCCATTTATATTGGTGAAATGTCAAGAGGTCCAGTAGGGTTTTCTCGATGTAATGGCCAGCTAGAGGGTATAAGACAGAGAATTATGGTACTTACTCAGGTTCTAAGTGTTCGACAAGAGAGCTGCGAGCTGTGAAAGAAGAGCCCCTTAAGTAACAGAGAGCAGGCAGAAAAGTCACATGAATGGTCATGGAGTACATCTAGTGGAGTGAATGCTGGTTTGGGGTGATTCAGAAACACTGGGCAGAGCCTCATGGGAGGTCCAGAACTTTGCCTGGCTTCCTGTCCATCGGGATTGAGCTGGACGTGCAGATGGAGGCAAGTTTATTAAGTTGGATGGGAGCTGGAGTACTGCGGGGCTGCCTCAGGGGATGCATGAAGGAGGGGAGGGAGGGAAACANCTTGGCTCAGCATCCTCAAGATGTAAGTGCCTCGGGGTAAAATGCTGATTTGCTGGCAAGGCAAAGGGCTGCCACCTAGTTCATGTCACTAATTGCCTATGGCTCCACTGAGGCAACAGGAAATTCATAGGAAATTCATAATAGGAACTATATAAGANTTTTTCCCAGTTATTTTGCCATTAGGACAACATGTTATTATCATTGTTGTTGTTAAGAAAATGGCTTGAGTTTCCCCATCACTGCTCAGGGAGCTGGGATGGTCATGGTCATGCCCATGGTATATTTTCCTCAGCAAGACTAAAGACCTGACTAAGGATGCTATAGAGACAGTCTTGAAGAGGAAACAGTGCTCACAGAGTCATAGGTACCTAACCTGTAGAAATTCCAGACATCATCTAGTCCAAAGAGTTTTTTGTCCACTTCTAATNCCAGCACTCAAGGATGCTGAGGCAAAAGCATTAAAAGTTTGAGGTTATCCTGGGCAACATAGATAGAGAGGGAGACTTCACCTATAAGTAAATAAAGAAACAAATAAATTCCTCATACTTAAAAATGGATACGTGAANTAGAGCATGGTGATATACACCTGTGATTCTAACATTCTGGAGCTGAGACAGGAGGATTGAAGTGTTGGAGCTAGCCTGGGCTACGCTGATAGTTTCAGGCTAGCCTGGGCTACATAATGAGACCCTCAAGGCCAACTACCTTGAAACACTTGATGTGTAGAATCACTTCAGTTCCAGAAAGGGTAAGAGATGAGATTGGGATTAGAAGATAAGGTAATAGCAAATATGTATCTGGGTCCCAGGCTACATGTTGTCCAGTCCCACAAAGTCCCAGTTTGCTACACAAAGTCACTCCCCCTTACCTTCCTCCTATGGGAAAGAGCAACAACTCTAAGGAGCTGTGTCGTCAGGCTGTGAAAATGCATGAGGATGCCAAGGAAAGGAGAAAAAGAAATGTCCACTCATGAGCTGAACAGCACCCCTGCCACACTGTAGATGGAGCCCGTGTCCCTTTCTCTCNGTCAGGCTAGGTACCACGGTGACTCTGGAAATACCCCAGAGCACCTGCCCATGGGACTGTGGAGAAGGGGAACACACTGTGGGTGGAGCAGTTCCTGGTTACCTGAAAACGATTTATGTCCATTTCTTTTGAAAGTGCCACACAGCTAGGACATGTCTATCATGGTCCCCTGTGTATTCAGAAAGCACAGTGGCTGGGAAACTGCATCCTATTGGCTAACTCTGGTCTTCTNTTTCTCTATGGTCCTGGGCTTGAGCATGGTTTCTCAATACCTACAAACTGCTGGAAAAATAAATCAAAAGACTGTTTCATGACATGTGAAAATTATATTTTCAGTCTTCATAAGTAAAGTTTTATTGGCTCATAGCTGTTCATTTATATATCATCTGCCTATGGTGCTTTCCCGTTGCCATGGCAAAGATGAGCAGTTATGACTGAGCAGAGGGCAGAGAAGGGTCATTCGAAGGTTCGCAGATGTATCAAGGATTAAACTTGGATCTTTTAAACTCTTGCAGGATTTTTTTACTTGTTGGATTTCTCCAAAACAGCAAATANNTATTTGACTATAAAAATCACGACCTAGAATCTAACCTGACCCTCTCCCCCAACCCCCCCCACGATAGTTTTTCTAGATATCCTTGCTAGATAAATATCCTGAGGACCCAAGATAAAAGGTGCTTTGTAAAATGCCACTTTGTGCACCTCCCTGAGAAAAGACACTTCCANGGATAAAANCATTTCAGCTGAAAAGAGTTCAGTATGTCCTAGCTATTCCCGAGTTGAATTTGGTTTCCATTCTATTACAAAATGCAACAACCTCAAGAGTTGTGAATTCTGGTGTCACACAGCTCTGCTTTCAGACCTTGCTTTTGTTTGTGTTCACATCTCTGGCATGGGAACAAAGCCAGGGATCCATGGTGACAATTGTCCCTGGATTCCAGGGCTGTGCCTGGCTCACTCTGCTCTAACCAGAGCTACACTACGATGAAAATACTTGTTCATTCAACTCTCTTGAAAGTCAGAGAATCCTCCCTTGAATCACTGCTGTTGGGATGTTCTGACGTATTTCACGTCGACCAATAAGTACATGTGATGTGTAAG
>LZPO01027453.1:163636-175814 GCA_001675575.1 Neotoma lepida | reverse complement strand
AAAACAGCAGCCATAGATGGTACTGCATTCAACAGTTTCCACTATTTTCCTCTAGTTTCTTAATTTTATAAACAGGAAAATTAAAGATTATCTAACTAAAAAAGGGCTATAGTTGAAATTCCAAATTAATTCTCCTTGAGTTCCAAAGTACAAGAAGGAAGAAAAGTCTTCCAACAATTTGAAACAATATTTGACCATGTACCAAGATCTTTGCCTCCACATTTCACTGGAGGCTCTCAACAGCCCCGCAAAGTAGCAATTATAATTATTTCAATTTCACACATCAGAAAACTGATAACCATGGACTATGAGAGACAAACAAGTTAGTAAGTGGCTAAAGAAAGCATGAATGCTCTTTTGTCTGAGGGTTCCAGCCCATGCTGGCTGCCCTCTGAGACAGCCACCTTCCCTGACTGCTACTGCCGGGCAAGACCAGGGTCAGACTCCAGATGTACAAGGGTTAGAGATTCCTCTCCTGCCCCATGGAGAGGAGACATGGGAGTTTTTGTGTAGGTTTGCTGGCGTGGGAGCACTAGGGAGCTGGTGTCAGGTGGGAGAGGGTTTTAAGGACCCCTAAAGCTGCATCAAGACAGGGGAGGGTATCTCCTGATAGGAGAAGGCTGCATGGGGTTCTGGGAGCTGCAGAATATCTCCACATTCACAGGTTAAAGCCCTAACCCCTGGTTTAATGATGCTTGGAGATGAGACCCTCTAGGAAGCCACTGAGTTTAAGATGAGGTCAGGAGGGAAGGTGGGTCCCCCAGGATAAACCAGCATCTTCAACAAAGAAAGAAATTGATCCACAAGGGACCAAGGAGAACTAAGTTATCTATCTGCAAGCCAGGAAGAACCTTCAACGGGAACCCAAAGCATCTGTGGCTTGGGCTTCCCATCCTCCAGAAGCCTAAGAGGGCTGTTTGCTGTTCATGCTATTTGTCTGTGGTATTTTATCAGAGAAGCCCAAGCAGACAGCAATCTCTTCACTCTTCATGTTGTCTTCTCCATCTCTGCAGAGACAATGAACGGCTCCAAAAGAGGAGAGTTACAGCAAAAATACAACCCCTTTCCTTTCTTCCTGGACTGTTAGACACCCCCACATCCCCTAATGATGCTTAATGTGAGGCATCACCACTCTGCAGCTGAGCAGAGTGACATACAGACTCCGCTGGGTAAGGTAGCTCCCTGCCTGGAAAGCAGCAGCCTTGTCCAGACCACCACGGTTCCTCTTTTGTGAAAGATTTCTCTCTTGCCCAATTATAACAGAATTTTCTCCTCTGTTCTCTAGCCCTGGCTGCCCCTGCACAGTCCCCAGTGAGGGCAACAAAATCGTTTCATGCATTCAAAAAGGCACGACTGTTCTCAAGGAAGACTTTGCCTGCCTGCCTTTGCTGTTCTCCCCACAGCACTGGCCGGCGGATGCTGCAGATCGCTGCATTAGGTAGCTGCTAGCCCATTTCCACTCCCTCATTTAACAGATGAAGGTGATTACTGTATTTATGTTGTGTGAACAGCAACAGGCCAGGGAACTGAGATGCTCTAATCTATCCAACTTAAGTCTCATTTCAGGAACACATATCTCTGCCTGCTTTACTGCTGTGACCCCCACAGCAGGGAGCAGAAGGGAAGAGGGAGTCCCCCGCCCTGAAAGGTGTCCCAGGACCATGCCGGGGGAGAAGGAGGTAGAATGATGAAAACTTTGAGTCCTTTGTTTCAAATATGAATTAAACTGTCATCTGGGCTTTAAGTTTGGGGTGGCATAATAAGTGTTAAACACTTCATCTTCCTGTTGGACGGCAGAAAGTAATTTACTCATTACCATTTAAGCAAGAAGAGAGCTTGTGTGTCTAAGGAGAGGAAAGTTTAGCATGCCTCACACTGGATGGCACCACAAAGGACTCAACACTGAAGGAAAGTGCTGGAAAGGGGGAAGGAGAGAAGTGACTTTGGGAGCGGCGGACCTTGATTTGGCTAGGGAAATGTCATTAATTCTCTTTTACAATCCAGCAGAGGAATCAACCACATTCATTTTAAGAAGTCTTCAGATGAAGAACCGGTAAATTCAATAATGTTTGATCTTACTTCTTGTATCTCATGCAGTCCCCAAACAGCTATGTGTAATGTTAAATGCGTGTATTAAGCTACATTCTTCTCCCTTTGACTTCCATTATGATCTCACAGATATGTTTCCTTGAGACCCCGAAATACAATAAAAGCACCATTTAGGCCTCTTATGATTCTCGGCAAGCATTTTGCCTCTGTCAACATGCAATCCACGAGCATTAAATCCTCCCACACAACCACAAGTAAAATTTACAAATTCTCTGCATCATCTCACACCCAGAATGAATTGCACGAACCTTCCATTAAAACATGGTATNTAGCTAATTTTCATTTTACTGTGATTTTTCTTGAGTCTGTGGGACTATGGGACTAAGTATATAAGCAGCCACAGTCACCAGGAGACTACTTTAGTATTTCAGCTGAACTTAGGAGTTGGAGGAGCCATATGGAGGAGACGTGGCTTTGGTGGAAGGAGAAAAATTCACTTGAATCATCTCAACAAATACACTGAACTCTATTTATTATTGCATGACTTAAACCGTGTTGTTATCTAAAGACACAGGCACCATTTAGTTCTATTTTAAAACGTAGTGGCATTCTGTTTAAAATGCTTGAGTCAGAAAATATGTCTTGGTACCTTAATAATTAAAGCTAAATCTTTGGCAGAAACTGGGTTGCACAAACTGTTTGCAATAGTCCAGATATAACGCAAACATTTCAATTCAAATGAATCTCAAACNGAGTAAACTTTAAAGGAGAAGCTACTGAAAAGCCAAAGCCAAATAAAAATCTGCAGAGCATAGCACATTATAAGGAGTTACACAGTACAGGCCATCTACGTTCAAGACTGTGACTTTTTTGGCCTAAGCACAGGGACAAGTCATTCTTTCTAATCTAGAGAAGATATAAAGACCTGTGTGAGCTGCCTTCTCAGTGTGACCAAAATTCCCGTAAGGACAATTTAAAGAAGAAGAATGTATTTGTTATTATTGTTAAAATTTATTACATTTATTTATTCTCTCTGCCTCTGTCTGTCTCTGTCTTTGTCTCTGTCTTTGTCTCTGTCTCTGTCTCTGTCTCTGTCTCTCTGTCTCTCTCTCTCTCTCTCTCTGTGTGTGTGTGTGTGTGTGTGTGTGGTAACATTCTTGACACTCATATGGAAGTCAGAGGGCCATTTTCTAGTCAGTTCTCTTCTTTCACTATGTGGGTCTGGAGGACGGAACTCAGGTGGTCAGGCCTGGTGACAAGTGCTTTATCCACTGAGCCATCCTTCTGACTCAGGAAGAATTTATTTTGTTCATAGTTTTAGAGTATATAGTTCATAGTTTATTGGCTCCATGTGCTGGGCAGAACTCTGGTGGTGGAGGCATGTTGTAGTAGAGTCTTCAACTCATGAAGGACACAAAGTAAAGGAAGGAGACAGGACTGGGGACCAAGAATAACCTCCAAAGGTACATTCCCTAGGTGACCTAGTTCTCCACCTAGGACCTTAAAGTCTCTACTACCTCCCCAAATAGAGCCACCAGTTGGGGACTAAGCATTCAACACATGAGCATGTGGGGAGTCACGTTCAAGTTCAAACTGTGATAGAACCAAAGTGAAAATGTAACCAAAGATCGCCACACAAGTGTTTAGATGGGAAAATATTACACTTCCTGTGATCAGCTGCAAGGTGTCATTTGGAGAAGGCATCCGTTGCCTTATCTGGTTATGTGTCTGCTAAAGCAATGACACCAGAGCTAGACATGGGCTCTCGGGAGTATTTCCTCCTTCAAGCATGTCTTTGCATGCTTAAGAAGTGCTGTATGCAAAGACAACCTGCAGGGATGCTGCATATTCAGTACAATTAAAATAAGGTATACTATCACAATAATATCTAAACTTTATATTTACAAAGCATTTCTCTATATAGATGCCAGATAACTTCAGACACTAAGCAGGGGGGATGACAATAATAGAAACTGGCTTCTGAACACAGGTGTTCCTTCAGGCAGCTCAGGTGAGAGCGAACAGAAAAGTAATGGCCTACCAAGGTTTNATTTGCTT
Organism: Neotoma lepida; assembly: GCA_001675575.1. Classification (NCBI taxonomy): domain Eukaryota; kingdom Metazoa; phylum Chordata; class Mammalia; order Rodentia; family Cricetidae; genus Neotoma; species Neotoma lepida. The sequence goes on along the minus strand of LZPO01027453.1, from coordinate 171,707 downwards.
GAATCTTTCTTGAAAGGGGGTGCACNATTTCCTCACAAAGTACTTGGACTTTGCTGTAGGATGTCTAAAGCTGAGGCTCATGGGAAAATCTCACACTGAATACTCTTCAATTGCTCTCACAAATTTTTTCTCTTACATTAAGTACAGCTTCCAAGAAAGCATCATCCCAGGCATTTTCTGTGCACTTAGCAACTGCCATCTATCCTTCAATAGTGACAATAGCAGTAATAATAATATCTTGCATTACTGACTTGNTAGGCCCTCTGCTCAGCCTTTTACATACACCATCCTGGTTAACCCTGACAACTNTCCATAGTGGATATTATTACTACTCCCATTTTACAGATGCAGCTGGTAAATCCCACTACAGTAAGAACTCAATGCATGTTGGTTTAACTCCACACCCATAATTTAATCATTAAACTATGGGGTAAGATANGGACCCTGTAAGAGGAGTTGGCTTTACAGACCAAGACCTATGAAATGCTGGGCATGTCCTAGAAGCAGTATGATATGTATGAAACAGTTCCAAGTCTACTCTCCGCCATTTCCCATCAAAGTGTTTCAATAGAGAACAGAAGACATTATTTCATGTCACCTCCTGTTTGTTGTCTTTTGAAGGTACCCCAAGTACAGAGCCTTGGCAGAAACTTGATTGCACACCCGCCCTAACATGAAGGTGTTGGGAACTGACATGGGACTGGGTGAGGTCGCATACTTGGTGGATGCCCAAGGAACTTGTTAAATGACGTGTGAATTTGTATCCTCTTTCAGCTTCTTCCAAAGCCACTGCGGGAGAAATACAAGTTTCTCCTCCTTGCAAAGAAAGAAGAGAGTCAGGAAATGGCTAAAAGGTGAACTTTAGGATTCTCTGGTGTTAACAGAGATTTTAGTGTGTGTGTGTGTGTGTGTGTGTGTGCGCGCGCGCGTGCGTGTCTGCAGGGTCTCTAATCACAAACACCAGGGAATTATATAGTAGCCTATACACTTTGACAGCCAATCTCTATAACTAAGAGGAAATCATAAGCTTTCACTGAAAGTGGAGAAGAGAGATGAAGCAAAGGTCAGCAAGTGTTGAGCAGCTAGTCTACCAGGTATTTGCAGGTTCAATATAATTTTATAATAATCTTCTTAANGGTTGCACTAAGAAAGTGATACAGATCGTCAGGTATTAACAAGTTCCCCGGATTAANGCTGTTATCCTAATGAGTTACATTTTCAGGAGTTATCAACAGTAGGTTACAGTTTAAATTATGCTTCTCTGTGGCTTTGAGGAGCTTTTGCATTTAGACTACATAACTCTTGGCTTAGTCACCTACTAATGTAGTGTTTCCCAAAGGCCAGCTGTACAAGCCCTAGTGTCACTTTGGCCACCACGAATCAAGGATCTCTCATCCTTTTATGTGTTTAGGTGTAATCTATATAACACATGATCTTTTTTTTAGCTTCTTTACAAAAGTAAAAGCATCTAGAAATGTACATATGTAAGTTATTCAAATAAGAAATTCAGTTCACAGATCTACTGCTAACAGAGCAAGGTGGGTCCACACTAAACAGATTTGTACACCTTTAATAAAAACATAAACAAATACTAGTCTTACAGTTCAGCATGGAGCTGTGAGAGNCAGCAAGAATTTGTACATTCAGGATGTCNTAAGTTTTCTTCCTCAGGATTTTTTGGAAAGAACTCCTCCTTGGCACATGTTATTCAGCAGGGGATGATTTGGGGGCCTTTGGCTCTATCTATGATGAGAGGGATGCTGTTTAAGTAAAAATTTGACAAATCAAAGGAAACTTGGTCTTTATCATCACAGTAGGGGGGAGTCCAGACCAAGCAGAGCAACTCTGAGGTGCCCCATGGCTGGCCTATATGGATCTATGTAAGAAAGAAGACAAATCCCAGGTCCATCCCCTTGGACTGTGCTTTCCTGCAGCTGGTTAGAGGAGTTGAGAATAAAGAATTAGTTCTAGGACCCCTAGATCTGTTAGGTATCAAATTTGATCAAACTTGAAACCTTGATAAATTAGCTAACCTCTTTTGCTTTTTTTTTTTAACATTTTTAACTCATTAAACAGTATCTGCTCCATGTAATAGACAACCAGGTAGCAAACAATATAAAAGCTTTCTGAAAGTTGCAAAGTTGTTATGCACTGAACTTCACTGGGAACCTATCTTCCAATCCTGAGAATTAAGATGAAATCTTGGACTGTAGCTCTCAATGTCCCGTGTCATCTAATCTTACCCCACACTCCACCTTAGTTTCCTCTCTGACCCACATCCCTTCCACTCCAGTATCATCAACTGACTCCCCATCCCCCACCCCATGAGAACCCAGCACTGCACATTGCTGTGCTCTGGTTCATAGCTCAGGAATACATCATTCGATTACGGCAACCCTGGGAGGCAGAGGACAGAAGAATCACCTCATCTAACTGAGAGATGGAAAACAAGTGACTTGCACAGGCTCTATACAGAAACTGGTGAAACCAGGATGCAGGTCCATAAATGTCTCTTCGTGCTGGCTTATGTAGAAAGCTTTGACAGGTCTCTTGCCAGTTGTGGTAAACTCCAAGAGTGCCGAGACTCACTCTCTCCCTCTAAGCTATCTGCATACAGCTTCACACAGAGTAAGAAAGCAACAGAAGGAAGTGATACTGTGTTGTATCAGTGAGAGTTGAGAGGGAGCCAGGCTTCCTAAGGGTTGGGTGTTCTAGTTCTATGAACTGAATTGCTTCCATCCCTCGAATTCATCTGCTGGACCCCTTAAACCTCAGTGTGATCATATTTGGAAACACGGCTTTTAGGAAGTAATTAAGGAAAACAAAAGGGAAGGATGCAGGGAAACGAACTCGCTCCCACACCACTGGCAGGAGCGCAGAAATAGCACAGCAGTCTAGCAAACAGTCTGGCATTCTTATAGACCTAAACGTGCAGTTAACCACAAGACTTGGCAACCGCCCTTCTGGGAATCTGTCCCAGAGAAACGGAGATAAGTTCACACAAAAACTTGTACATCACTGTTTAGAACAGTTCTATTCATAACAACCCCAATCTGGAGACCCAGATGTTCTTCAGCAAGTGGATGGTTTAACAAACAGTGGCATCTTCACACCATGGAGGATGACTCAGCAATAAAAGAAGTNAGCCACTGGTGCAGAAGAAAAATTGGGAGACTCTCTGGAGAATTTGTGGAGAATGGAAAAAGGCACGCCTCAAAAGTTACTTATGTAGAGTCCATTCTTGAAATTATATTTAAACAAATACAAAACAGTGTTAGAGAGTTCGAGAGCAGAGTTTTGAGGGGTGGGGTGGGTAGTCAGGAAGGAATGAAGTTGGAGAAAAGTAGGTGTGAAGGTAATAGGGAAATCTGNGGCCCCCGAGGTACTAAAAAAATGTTATATATCTTAACTCTATCACTAATATTACTCTTAAGGTTTTCAGGATACTAACATTGGTGGAAACTGAGTCAAAGAAAAATGGTGTCTGCTATGTTATTTGGCATGTTAATCTATAATCTGAAGATTAAAATAATTAAAATTATATGTTGTTTGTTGCCATTAAACTTTAAGGTGGGAATTAAATCTCACATGGGATAGTGAAAGAAACTTGGAAAACAGATGGGCACGCCAGTAAAATGAGCAAGGGAGCTTTGTATGCAATGCTGAGCTTTGTGGAGGTCTCTGGGATTCATTCTGTATTGACTCCATTCTTTCTACAGGGAATCCTTGNATGGCACAGTCACAGGGTTCTGCTGTCATTTCAGCAATGATGGGAAGCGGAAGTAGGGAGCTCAGGCAACCAGCACCAATGATGATGATAGCCTGACAGTAGGTGACTTCTACAATGGGAGGNGGGGAATGACAATGTCTCCTGTGCTAGCTGTTAGGATGTTTAAATGAGACCATGCTCCAAAGGGTTCATAACGTGACCATACCCCACCCAACACATACCCGCATTCAGGGATTAGCAACTGTAGTTGTTTGAATGAGTGTCCCCTGTAGTCTTGGGCATTTGAATACTTAGTTCCCAGTTGGTGGCACTGTTTGGGGAGGTTTAGGCGGTGCCACCATGCTGGAAGAAGTACTTCACTGNGGATAAGCTTTGAGATTAAAAAGCCTGCCTTGCCTCCAGTTTGCCCCCTCTGCATTGTGCCCTCATTTGCATACCTGAGTCACTTTTCTGCTGCCACCATGCCTGCTACCTGTTGTCATGATGGACTCTTCTACCTCTTGGGAACTGGAAGCTCAAATCAAGTCTTCTCTGAGTTGCCTGGGTCATGTTATTTTATCATGGTGACGGAAAAGTTACTAATACAGTATTCACCTTAAAACTGAAGTCACCTCCCACTCAGAAAGATGCTTGGCCAGTAATCTCCACTTTGTTTGTGGAGAGGGGGCAAGTATAACCAAGACAGCTTTGATGCCAAAGAGGATGTGTTTGTGCCTGTACCAGATGTCAACCAGGAAGGGAGATAGCTGTGGTCTCGGGGAGGTCNTTTGTCTTCTGCTTGCCTCTGCTTTCTCTCTCTCTCACCCGTGGAGCATCCTGCATCCTATTTCCTTCCAGTCTCTAGTGGGCTACAGAACTCACATAGCATCAGCCCTGTGTGCTGTCAGGAGATCCGGATCAACCTCTGGCATTATCTCTCATTAGAAAATGACCCCAGGCAAGTCTCCCCTNGAATCTTGCATTTCCTATATATAAGATACAAATGCCACTTCACAGGGTAGCTATGGAAATTGATTTGGTCGCTGTGCGGCATATACATAGCATCTGGCANACAGTGNGTGTNGATCCCGCACTTTCTCCTGCATCCCTTTGAGGAATGAACGGCAGCTTCTTAAATCAGATAGGGTTTCCATGGACACCCAGGNTGAGTTGGAAAATGTCTAAAAGTACAGTTTTGCCTACAGAAACACACTAATGCTGACCTCATCACAGACAACCACATCTCAGNGGANAGGTGGCTTTCATACAGGACCCAGCACCAATTACTGNGTCCCTCTATTGATCCATCTGCAGGAAAGAGTCAGACTGTAGAGGACAGTCACCCAGANTCCCGAGGCACTTGGGGATAGTTTTGGCAATAGTTTCGGCAAGAGACCGGGAATAGATTCCCTTCTACATGCTATCTCAGAACAGACCCCATAATTCCTACTGCCTACCATGTCTATGTGTGTGGAGGAACACACTTACCAGCCACACTCTCTCTTTCCCTCACTCCTCCCAGGACTACCCATAGGAAGGAACCTCCACACTTGAAAGAGAATGTATCTTGGAGCTTCATGAATTTATTTCTTTCATATATCTCCCTGCCACACTCCACCCAGGACCCNAGGAAGCATTACAAGACGCGGTATTCTCAAATAGAAAGCTGTAAATAATTGAACAAATCAAGACTAGAGAAAATAATATACTTAGAATAGAAAATCAAGACCAGGAAAAAGGAACATTGCCAGGAATATGAGCCACAGGCTTCAAGAGTTACAAAGATGAGCTGAGAATGNGACACTGTGCTTCATGGCAGCCAAAAATGAGAGAAAAACGTCATACATGAATTCAGTGAGCATAAGAAAACACAAGGGTCCTACAGANGCAAAGCCCTCCTGGACATGTCAATCTAAAGAGGACATTTATTAGGGTATCTTTATAGAAGGGCCATGATGTTGAGTTTCTTTGCTACTTGGAATTTGTCTAGGGAATTGATCAATAAATATTTATTTTAGAAAGGTGTCAAAAGCATTAGCTANTACATAAGTTCAGATGTATATGGCATCAATAACAAAATCTCCATAAAAAGTANAGGACTGGGTTTTGCTGGTTTACCCTTGCATCCTTANAGANCAACAGTCCACAACTATTCNAGGAAATAAAGANCAAATATGCTAGGACTGAATGAGGTAATAGAAGGCATGTTAACCCCTCATAGTTATTTCAAACACATTTTGGAGGGTGANGAAGCTGTGCTTGTGGAAGAGAAAATTTAGCCCTTAACTCTGGGAACTAGTCAGAGGGAGGCCCAATCCCTTTAGTTCTCCCTCATATCCCCATTTTTCTGTAAATCCAGTTGCCTGGAGCAATCTTAAATTCATTTTCCCAATGTACAACTACTAAGCGTCTTCTCCGGGCCACATATGTGTTAGACAATGGGTTTAGCTTTGCAAGCAGTTCTATTTTGGGAGGGGGGGGTCATCGTCAGTGGAGGGATGGAAGTATCCAGGAAGCACTACTTGCTACTGGTGTAGACACTGTTATCAATGAGGAAGTGTCAGGCATTACCAACGAGATTGCCAGGAAGTATTGAATTAGTCTTCAGGTCAAGGAAGGCTCCCTAAGAAATTGAAATTTAAGCTGATGTCTAGAGGAGGAGGAGGAAATAGCCAGAAAAAGAATCTTACAAACAGGAAGAAAAGCATGTTCAGCTCTTCTAGGTGAGAGGGATGGCATAACTTCCTAGAAATGGGAGATATGGAACATTCTAGAAAGTGAAAACAGTAAGTATACTAAGTAGAAAAGTGGCTGAGAATGAAGGAAGTCCTGGCCTAGTTCCCTAATGACCAGGTAGTCCTTGCTAAAAATTGTATTTTATTCTCCAAGAAAAAGGCAGTGATTAACAAGTTATCAGCAAAACAATTANAACGTTTCAGNGACCCTGAGCCAACAAGAGGGAAGAAGAAGAGCGGAGTGAGGGAGACTATTTGAATGCAAGAGGCTTGAATAAACTCAAATTGACTCCCACGTCAGTCCCAGAACAGAAACAAAAAAATGCACTGGATTCTNNAAGCCACCCGATAGCCTGTGAGTTGAGCACTATGAGTACGGTACATTATGAATCATATCTGCAGAACGCGCTAGCCCCTGGGAAAGGCAGGGGCCCCAAGACAGACACTAATAACAATGCAAAGTCACTCATGCTTTTATTGTTCAATTATAATGAGTCCACTCATGTTGGTAATAATAATAATGATGTGTTTGAATAACATAATTGCTTAATAGCCATTCCTTACCACTGCTACCACCCCCCTACCATAAGAGGGAACGATAGTCATCTACTGCATTTATCATTGTAAAAAGAGGCGGAAACAATTGGTTTTCTGTGCGAGTAGCTTTTAAAAATAAATTATATACAGGACTGGGTATTTCCGAGGCTTTAAAGGGGGAATTTCACGTCAGTTAGCAAAATGCATAAAAGTTACTCTTTCACAAAAACCACTCGCAAGTAATAGGATCTCCCTTGTGGTATTCAAGTAGCCCCTGGGACTTTCTTTGGGGATCTCCTATTTGGGGATCCAGCAAANATGTGGTCATCAAACCCAGGTACATATCACATTCAGTTAGGGAATGTATTAGAAACTCACTTACGGGGCTGGAGAGATGGCTCAGTGGTTAGGAGCACTTGCTACTCTTGCAGAGGACTTAGGTTTGGTTCCAAGATACCACATAGGGTACTTCACCGTTGCCTGTAACTCTAGTTCTGGAGAATCCAATGTGTCTTCTGGTCTTCACAGGCACCCACATNCATATGTGCCTACATACACTCAGACACATACATTCACATATACACAAGTAAAAAGAGAGCTTTAAAAATTTACTTAATGGGGCCCCTGCATGACTCTGGGGTTGTGGTGTGCTCCCAAGTGACTCTAATGAGCAGACAGAGCTGTGAATCACAAGCTTGGGTGGATGAATGTTTATGTTCCTNTATCTTCAAATGTCTAGGACATGGGCTCTGTAGAGCTGGTTTGACACATGGAATCTGAGGCCCCACTCCAGACCTGCAGATAAAGTGTCTCCCTTTCAGCCAGACTCCCAGGAAGGTCTACATGCCCATCACATTTCTGAGACACGTCAGTCTGGAACTCTATCTTTCACACATGGCTCTGGCTTCCCTTGTCCAGGAAAAATTAGCATCTGGGGAAGTAACCAACTTCCAACACAAAGTCCAACAGAAACTTGCTGGCTGAGCCTAAGATGCAAGCCTGTTGGTCCTTCATCAGCAGCGACACGATGCTTCTCCCATAAATAAGCTCGGCGAGAAGAAGCTGAGTCAGCAAAGGTGAATCAAGTCCC
>LZPO01027453.1:146551-162636 GCA_001675575.1 Neotoma lepida | reverse complement strand
AAAGCAAAAAAATAACATGGTTATGTGTTAAATTTTCCAGGGCTGGCCCTGCAAAGAAAGGTACGTCAGTAGCAATGAAAACAGGGTATGCAAAGACAAAGTNNTCACGGTGCACAGGGTGCTTTCACATTTGCACAGAGCAAAATAGNCTTCAGAGGCCCTTGCATGAAGGTGTGTGTATGATTGGAAGATGACAGAGGATCCTAAATTANNGGCCAAGGAATCTGAACTGTTCTCAGTAATAAGTAGGAACTACCAAAAATTTCCTCAATGAGGACGTGGCATAGCTGAGACTGAGCTTGTCCATGAAATTGCTGGCAAAAGAGTGCTGACACCGAGAGAGTGCATTAGTCGCTTTTCTCCTNGCTGTGATCAAATGCCNGGCAAGAAGCAATGTCAAGGAGGAACAGTCTGTTAGGGCTCATAGCATGAGAGGACAGACAGTCCATCNTGGCAGAGAAGGCCAGGTGCTNGTCGTGGTGGCTCTCAGCTGTGGTAGCAGAAATGTGAGGCTGCTTGCTCACCTCTGAACAGATCTGGATGTCAAGAAANAAGAATGCTCAGCTGATTTTCTCTTTGCTTGCTTTTTTATTTAATCCAGGACCCTAGCCTACCGGCTGACTCAGCCTGTGTCCCCTTCTCTGTTAATCCTCTCTGGACATGCCTGCANGTGTCTTCTGGGTGATTCTGGATCCAGGCCAACTGACTATGAAGAAACAGCTTTGGAGAAGGCAGTGAGGGCACGGGNGCTAAGAATGGTATAGATCAGTGGTTCTCCACCTGTGGGTCGCCACCCCTTTGGGTCAATTTNTAACAATGAAAATACATCCTGCATANCAGATATTTACATTACAATTCATAACAGTAGCAAAATTACAGTTATGAAATAGCAACAAAAATAATTTTATGGATGGGGCATCGCCACAACATGAGGAACTGTATCAAGGGTCACAGTGTTAGGAAAGTTGAGAAACGCTGATACAGAGGGAAAGGGGATATTTAGAAGGGAGGCCATAGCGACAAAAGAGATCACAAGTTATCAANTGCTTGTTACAGAAGAGAAAGAAGTAAAAGTGACAGTCACCATTTGGATTAGGATACCTGGGAGGACAACGCGAGTCAGGGAACCAGGAAAGGCATTTTGCAGTNGAGGTACAATATCTAGTTTGGNCATCTTCAGACTGAGATATCAGTAGGAATTACGGAGGAAATGCCCAGTAATATATANTTAGGAAATACATACTTAGAAACTGGTTGAGGCATTGATTTGGGGACTAATCAATTTAGAGCCAAGGATAAACAAAACAAAACANAGGNTTGTGTAGAAAGGGNAAAGAGGAGGAGGAAGGCGGCACTCAAGGTATACANTTGGGTGCCGCAANATCAACACAGCTGAGGGGAAGGTTCCTTATCTTCTCTACCTTACCTCATCCATCCTTCACAGTGGCTCCTTCTGCCTCATTCAGGCACATCCCTGAAGTCATAACACTTCAGAATGGGCTTAAAGATGCTGCCGAGGCACTGGCAAAAACACAACCTGACGACCAGAGGCCTGGGCTCTGCTCTGGGTTGCATGGTAATTCTCCCGAGACCGGAGAGCTAAAGCCACTTCTCTGACTCTGTGTCCACAAAGGAAATGATGGTAAGACCCACTGTCTGACTCCATGGGTCTGCCTAGTCTCACATGACAGAGAGATGATCANGACAGAGGTTTGCATTCTTCATGTCGCTCAAACATGCCAGAATGTCTCTGTGCCAGATGGATGCTGGCCGTTTCACAACTGCGCCACTAAGTGCACCTATTCTGCCCACTGCTTTGACAAAGATNATTTCAGGCTCCCAGTGGCTTCTTATTTCCGTTCACATCAAATTACAAACATGAATAGTAGTAAGCACAGCTTTCCACCATCAGGTGTGTCCCAGTCATTTCCTGTCATTTTCTGCCATGGTTAGCAAATTGCCACCTTCAATATTAAGTACTACAATTTTAAACATTTATATAGAATGATTTGAACCCAGAGAACGTACTCTTCTATGTTATCTTGAATTCATGTCATATTTGATCAATTCTTTTTATTGAGAAAAAACACATACTCTTTACCCTCCTGATTTGATTTTGTGTTGAGATCTTAGGGTCATTCAGGACAGTAACGACATCTAGAGGGAAATGCCCTTTTTATCCGATGTCATTCATTGCTGTGACCCTGTCTTACAACTTAGGCCCTCTTCCCTGGGATAGCTCAAAAGACTCGAGGCAGGAGGGCAGGAGGTGGAAATGCCCCAGGGACATAAATCTAGATTTCTCCTTATTTCTTAGAGCTGCTTCCAGCTTCTCCTGTGGTTTCAGAAATGTGGAGCTGTGGTTTACAACTGTATGTCTTTGTAAGAACAGAATAAATCCTATATACTTCCTTCAAATTAAAGGTATTTTTCCCCCGACTCTCCAGGAAAAGCAGAGCCTTCACTATTAGTGTAGGAATCCAATTGCTAGCCATTATGCTTNTGGGTAATTCAAGTTCACACCCTTAGCAACCAAATATGCTCACAGTTTGAAAGGGAGGAAAGACTAACAAAAAGCTCAGATTCTATTTTCTAAAAGTACTTACTCAAAAGGTAAAATTTTAATAACAATTCTTGCAAAGATCGTTTCTAAAGTAAAGAGTGAAAGTGTGTTCAGAAAATCATTCATTATGACCACCTATTTGGTTAGTACTTGGCGACTCTGGATTTCGATTCCATAAGTTTTAGATTTCAGAGCTCAGACCAAGGCCTGGTGTTGGTTTTCCATGGGGCTCTTTGAGTCCCGAGGTCTAGGGGGCTTTGGGGATATCTCAGTGCTAAGACTGATGAGGAAGACCCACATCCAACCTTTGGGCCTAAAGAGNTGAAAGAGGAAACTTGGGCCATATTTTGTAATATTTTTCCTGCCACCAGGTGGTAGCAGGTACAGCCATGGGAAAGGTGACGTCAAAGTATGAAGAAGGCCCAGATTGCGGAAATTACCAAAGCAAACTCTATTTAATGAGACTCTGGAAACTTTAATTAAATAGGATCAATATTACACACAGAACCAAAACAAAAATACAGATAGAAATTGGATGCCTTTCCCGTGGGGGAAAAAGTGTGTGTGTGTGTGTGTGTGTGTGTGTGTGTGTGTGTGTGTGTGTGTGTGTGTGTGTGTGTGTGTGTGTGTCTACAGGCTAATGTGGCTTCACAAAGGTCAGCTTGCTGAATGTCCTGCATACCCACTACTCACCTTTTCTCAAAAGAAAAGACCCTCCAGCAAATTTCAGATTCCAAATACCTACGTGGTATCAGTGCCATGAAAAAGAATAAAATCTGCCCCACTAGAATCATAANGAAACCGTTGNATTTTAGAGCTGCGTGGTAGCATTAGGAGGCNGGTCTTAGTTCANATCCTTCTACTTGGCAAAGNAGGACTCTGACATAGAGGAGCTGTGTGGTTTACCCAGGGTTCCCCAGTAGGCCNGTGAATGGACCGGAATCCAACAATTCAGGCTTACTTACCTCACTCACCTTCCACCACAGCTCCTGCTATCTAAGCCTAGGATGCTTTTTATTTTATTTTATTTTATTTTGTGTGACCATCTTCAGCATTTATCTACAATCAACCACTCCCCCATCACATCTTCCAGAACACAGAACTCCTGGTTTTTGTCTTTTTTTTTCTCCAACCTTACCCCTCTCTCTCTCTCTCTTTGCTCTTTTGTTCATATGCCAGCTTAACGTTCAAGTTCACTGGGGTCAGCCTTAGGATCCCCACTCTTCTGCCAGCTGTGCCCATTTCCTTGAAAATCGTATCCAGTTGTTTTAATTTAAGTGCCCATNTCCCCAGTGGCAGCCTCACTGTTGAGTCTTCAGCCTGGATCACTCCCTCCAACTTCTGGAGCTTTCTGGAGATCTTTACTTGGACACTGTTAAGGATTGTGTGCCTCAGATTTTCTAAGTCAAAAACATCTAAACTTGTGATCTACTCAAATGCCTGTAGTTAGTTACTCCTAAACTCAATCAATGCCAACGGCATCCTTCCAGTCTGAACCTTTGGAATCANTCTGTACTCTCCCTCTCTCGCCTCTCTGTCTCTGTCTCTCTCTGCCTTCCTCTCTCTTGCANTGTACATCCAAATCACTGGCTCCNTCTCGAATCTAACCACTCCTTATCTCGCACCTGACTCATTGCCTTCTTTTTTGCTAGCTTACAATCTTGAAAATGCCTCCTAAATATCTACGTGTCTCAGCCTGCGTCACGCTATCATCTACCAGCTAAAAGGATCTTTTTCAAAACTTGAATCAGAACACAGCAGCCCTTTGCTTCCATGTCTCTAACAGTACAAGAAGAAGTCCTTATGGTGACTGACAAGGACTTACAGNCCGCCCCAGGGCCTCCTGGCTTCATATCCTGACACTTTCTAGAACCTTACTCTGTTTTAGACATTCGCATTATCCTTCTNGCTGTTTCTGGAGTATTCTAGGCATTCTGCCCCTGTACTTGCCATGCTTTCTTCCTGGATGTACTTTCCCAAGAACATGTCCTATTAGCTCAACTTCAGATCTGCTTAAATGTCACTCCCACACAGGCTTCAACCGGCCACCCCATAAAAACTGCACCCCACCACTCCTGTCTTACTTTCTGGTTCTTCCTAACACTTACCTGTTCCCCAAACAGTGTATACTTGATGTATTTATTTTTCTGTGTCTTTCTANGAACATGTAAGTGCCAGGAANGTAGGGATTGATGCTTGTTCTGTTCACTGATGTGTCTCCTGTGTAAAAGGCAGTCCTNAAANAGCTGGGCTGGACAGATACATGTTGACTAGGTAGCTGCTGGATGTAAGGATTGATGGATGGATGGATGACCTTCAGTCCTATTTTCTCCATTGTACCACACTTGGGAAAATCAGTTTCCAAAATCGCTGCACTTAACAATATAACAAATGTTGGNGATTCATCCTGGCAGCGAACCTCTACCATCACTTCTGTATCTGAGTATATGGAACGTGGTCTCAAAGAGCCATTGGTTTCTTCATAAAAGCTATACTTCTAGCCCCAGTGAGATGCTTCAAGTAGAACTTTGGGCCTTCACTTAGGGGCTCTGGATCCCATGGCCCTTCACTCCCTATTTACTGCCAGGTCTGGTCCACCTCATCNCTTAGATAACTTGTGGCATCATTTCAGCTGTCCTCTCCCCATCAGCCTTCTGCTCCTACTTCTCTCCCAGCCAGAATCTCTCTCCCGGTGGCCTGCAATCTTTTATTCTTAGTGGCTATGTTTTAATCAAGAGCAGACTCANATAGAATATGGCATCTCTACTTGTGTAGCTTTCTCTCTCTCTGCCTTTCTCCCTCCCTCCCTCTCTCTCTCTACTATGTTTTTCTCTCATTTCTCTCCATCATTTCCAGAACCCAAGGAGCTGCCGAACACAGTTCACGACCTCCTGATAAGGCAAGTACTCTAGGTGCTTCCTCCCCCACCACACTATCAAGGGCTACTATTTGTCTGAAGAAGGCTTCCTCTATCTTGGTCACCCATGAACCTCTTTCATGAATTAAACAAACAAAAACAAGTCCAAAAAAACATTTTTCTCCATAAAGGAATGTTTTTAGTTACTGAATAATCATTGTATAAAACAATGGGTTTTATGACANTTTTGCCCATGCTTATAATGTACTCTGCCTATAGTCACCTTTCCTGTTACCCTCTCTCATCCTGCATTCACCGCTCTTCTTCTTTAAAAAAAAAGTCCCTTTCCATTTTCATATCTTATATTTTTCTTTAAATAGAGATCTTACATATGAGAGCATACATATCATCTTCTTGAATCTGGCTTATTTTGCTTGACGTNATGATCTCTGGTTCCACCCATTTTCCTTCAAATAACATAATTTCCTTTTTCTTTGTGGCTACATAAAACTCAATTTGTACATGTCCCACATTTTTTCATCCATTCATGTGAGGATGGGTATCTAGTGATTCATTAACTCGGCTAGTGTGACNAGCACTGCAGGANACATGAGTGCNCATGCATCTCTATGGTATACTGGCTTAGATTCTTCAGGTATATACTCAAAGTGATATCATAGGGTAATTTTTTTAATTCCATAATATTTTTTGCCATAATTTTTTTGCAAATAAATAAATTTTTATGGCAAATACAATATTTTTTGTATTCTCTGTTATTGCGCATTTAATTTTTTTCTCAAAAGTTAGTGTGTATGTCTGAAATAAAATTTAGTTTAGGGACTCTAAATCATGACTATCCTCAAGGATGACAAGGATCAAGTTCATCTGTAAGTATACACCTCTCTGTGAGAGACACTAGCCCAGAGAGCAAGCCCCCAGTTCCTTTACGCAGATTGTTCAAAACCATCCAGGGACATGGAACTTCTTAATTCTGTGCCACACCTCCCAGAGGAGAGCTGTGNAATACAATCCCCTTTGNCTNAAATNCCCAACACAATTAATTTTACTTTTTTATTCTTAATTTTTATTCAATTATTCCTCCTATATAATTTTTAAACAATATTTTTATTTATTCCTCGATAATTTTATACAATATATTTTGTTCATATTCATTCCCCTCTAACTCCTCCCACATATTCCCTACTTACCAACCCATCCAACTTCTTCCTCCCCAGANCCCTCCCTCCCCCCAAAATTGAATGGGGTCCAGTTTATGTTGGCTGATAACTCCTTCATGTGAAGCCTGGCTCAGAGTACAATCCTTATACCAAATGTCACTCCCATCTAAGGAAACTGACTTTCCCTTGCTCAGAAGCGATCAAATGCAAATGGGTTCTTGATTAGAGGTGGGAACTCATGCCCTTCTCCCCTCCTCCATACTGGGATTTTGTCTGGTTTGCATAAATCCTGTGCATGCTGTCACAACTCTGTGAGTTCATAAGCCCATCTGCCTTCCTGTGTCTAGAAAACGCTTCCTCCAAGTCATGGACCACCTCTGGCTCCCACAATTCCCCCTCCCCTTCTGCAAGGATCCTGAGTCCTAAGGGATCAGGAGTCAGGAGTTTGACACAGAAATCCTATTTAGGGCTGAGCATTTCAAAGAAAGGGAAACAGAATATAGTGTCCTCTGATGTAATGTTTAAGAGTCAGTAGGCTTGCCAGACTTGTAAGAGAAAACAACTACCCCTCCCTTCTGATCTCCATCCTCCTGAGCAAATACTTTCAAGTTTTTAATGGTGGTAAGCACCAACTTTTGTCATTTTAACCACATTGAAGTCCACAGCTCTATGCCACTAAGGGTACCCACACTGCTGAATAGCCATCACTACTATCTATCTCAACTGCCCTAGTACCACTATTCTATTTCTGACAACCACTACTCTATTTCTGTTTCTAAGACTTCAATGATACTAGGTACCTCATATAAGCAAAATAACAGTTTTATGTTTTTGTGATTAGTTATTTTATTTATGATTTCAAATGTGTGTTGTAGCTCTGTTGTAGCATGCCATTCTTCTGATCCCTTCCAGGATATCCACTCACCATTGTGATGAATGTCATCTTCTACTCTCTTCTGAGGCAGACCCTTTGATTCTGGGTCCCATCTTTTCCTATTCTATTTTATTCCCTTATTTGGATGTGGCATGTGGCATGAACTCCAGTATCGTTGTGTGTGCCTGTTATATGTGCATGTTTGCACATGTGTGCCATGTGGAGGGCTGAGGGTCATGTTGGATGTCTTTTTTGAATATTCTTCACCTTATCGATTGAGGCAGGGTCTCTTCAATGAACCCAGGGCTCCTTGTTTGACTACTCTGGCCAGCCAGCTTGCTCCAGGATTTCCCATCTCCTTCTCTACAATGCTGGGATTGCAGAAGGGCTGACACACCCATCTGGCTTTTCCTTTTACGTGGGTTCTGGGGGTCTAAACTCTGGCTGCATGATTGTGTAGAAACCACATGACCTACTAAGCCACTTCCCTAGCTTCTTCAGTATCTTCTTAAGGGATAAAACAGTATCCATAGATCAGTGCATCACTCAACCCTTCTCTGAGAAGCTTCTTCTTGCAGTAGATGGGAACTAACACAGAAACCCATAGCTGGACAATGTGCAGAGAGTGAGAGACTTTAGAGTGAGAGACTCAGTCCTTGTCTTTATCAAGCCCCTCCCTTCAAGGCGAAGGGACCTAAGAGGAAGAGGAAGCAGAAAGATTCTAAGAGCCATAGGTGGTGGATGAGTCCAAGGAAACAACGATTTTTGGACACAACAGAGCTGATAGAAATATGAACTCACAGAGACCGTGACAACATACACAAGACCAGCCCAAGTTCATACCAGACAAAATCCCAGCACAGAGGGGGAAGTAGACACAAAGTCCTGTCCCTAACTAAGAAGTTATTTGTAATTGATACCTTCTGTGAAAGGGAAAATCAGTTTTCTCCAATGGGATGTTACTGAGTTTATCAACGACACTTCAAAGCAGACCCCACACTCAGGAGGAATGAGCCAACACAAAACAGAATCCATATTTTGTTTTGTTCTGTTTTGTTTTTAAATGCATGCTTTTGTTTTATTTTGTCTTATTGTTTGTTTTGACTTTCATTTTTGTTTTCATTTTGTTTTGTTTGAGAGAGAGTGAGAGAGAAAGAACATGGAGTTAGGTGGGTGAGGAGGTGAGGAGGATCTTGGAGGAGCTGGGAAAGGAGAAAGAATATGCTCAAAATACATGAAAAAATTAAATAAAGATACAGTGGTGAGGCTATAAATTTATGGAAGGTATTTCACTTCATATTTAATGATAGTTTGGCTGGGTATAGAATCCTAGGTTGTAAATCATGAATACATTCATCAGCCAACTTCTAGACTTGATAATACAGATGATGTTTCCTAACATCTGCTTGTGAGCTATATATTTTTCTCTGCAAGATATAAAATCCTTTCTTATTCTCTAGTATCCCACAATTTTGCAATTATGTGCTTTAACTCTCACTCTTCCATATTTTATAATTAAATTTTGCTTGACAATTTCTGAGTTCACCCTGTCTATGTATGTGTGTGCAAAGTTTATTTCTCTGTAGTCAACAATGGCTATTGCCAAATGTCTAGTGAGTTTCTGGTTATCCTAGTTTATATAAGGTTGAAGTACATTAAATGCTGGTTGAAATCTGTTCGTGGATGGAGATTGTTGCCTTTTAAACTCCATAGGAGAGTGATAGGAAATGACATAACGCTTATAAGGTTTTCCCATGTCAAATATTAATATATCTTTCTCTACGCTTCCTAGTTTCTTTACAGAATAATCTTACTTCCTTCATAGGTAGGAGACATAAACCTTTCTCTCATTTTTTTCTGTGACCTGTGGCAGGAAGGAAGCTTGGGAATCCTATTGGTCTATCTTGACTTCCCGTGCACAGGTGCTCAGTGCTCTGTACACCTACGCCCCCCTCCCCGCCTTTCCCATAGACTGAGTCCTCATATTTTGACTCCCTCTACTCCTTCCCTCAGTACTTGTACCCCACAGTTCCTCGTGGCTTGCAATTCTTTCTTGTAGGCCCTCATTGTATTTATAATATCCTTTTTTTTTCATGAACTCATTATTCTTATCTCTCATCTGTGCAGAGGACCGAGACCTTTTGGAAACCAAACTACACATTCTTACAACCACAAGGAAGGGAGATGTGTTAGTTAGCTTTTACTGTGGTGGGAAAATACCCAAGATAAACTATGTAAAGAGGAAAGGTTTATGCTTGACTTATGGTTCTCAAGTTTCAATCTTTGGTCACCTGCTTCTGTTGCTCCTGGACACATGATCATGAAAGGAGAATGAAATGGAGCAAATAGGCTCAGCTGCTGTGGATAGGAGGGAGAGAGAAAGGGGAGGGAAGAGTGGGGTGGGAGGGAGGGAGCAAGAGGTAGCTAGGAACAAATTATGTCTTCCAAAAGGCACATTCCTCCCTCCACAGCTTGCAACTTCCTCCAACTAGACACGTTCTCCTAGAATGTCTATGACTCCCCAATAGTGCCATGACCCGGGGAGCAGATTTTCAACATGTGAATATTGAGGGGACATTTACAATCCAAACCCTAACAGAGAAGAAGGCTAGCGCTCGACCCGTGCTTTCTAGAGTTTGAGAACCCCAACTTGAAGATACCAAATAGTAAGAAATTGTAAGATGAGTATTGGGCTAGTTTAGGCTGAGGCAGGCCTTGAAGTGATCATACCCATTGGGGGCACTTCCCCAAAACAGAACAAGGTGAACTGACCATTTGGTAGGGTAGCAAGTATATGGTTACNTATAATTACAAGATGAGGGCAGGGGCTTTATAGATGTATGAGTGCTTCACCAACACTTGACTTCCTTGTACTCTTTGGTGACATGTTGCCTTCTTTCCAATCAGACTTACTCTTATTGGGCATAATTCTCTAAGCCACCCCAAAAAAGGCTTTCAGGTTGCTATATATTCTGGTATCTGGGTATGTCTGGCTCACTTAAAGGCTTTCCTCTAGTGACAGTAACCATANACGATGAGGTCTCCAAGCTAACAGGGCTCAAATGTTTGCNACCCCCTCAGGCCCTTAGGGTGATGATTCAACCCAAGAGAGAATAGGAAGTGAAACTTTGCACCCCCTCCACTCTGACTCCAGTGCATTGCAATGGGGCTACTTTTAATGTGCTTAGCAACAATTAGCTCTTGAAGCCGCAACAGCTGCACAATGCTGATGCTCTCCAGATGCAGCAAACGAATTAAATCATGTGATAATTCAATTGGAAAATTGGGTGCAATTATGGAGAATGCAGAATCTGCTAGCCGCCTCATGGTGACTTGGAGATCTCAAACAACAGTTGTGTGGGCTGCTCCGAGAGTTTGTGGCAAGCTCCAAAACTGATTTGGGTGTTTGCAGGAATCTCTGTCCCCTTTCTGACAGTGGTGATATATTTGCTACTTGCTGTTGCTATAATAAAATACCATGATCAAAAGCAACTCGTAGAAGAAAGAGTTTATTCTCCTGGTACAGTTCCACAGGGATAAGAGTCCATCATGCCTGGGGAGGCATAGTGGCAGGCAGCCAGGGCAGGAAGCTGAGAGATCACATCTATAACCCCAAGCATGTAGCAGAGTGAAGAGCAGACAGACCCTCAAAGCCTGTCCCCCAGTGATATGTTTCCTCCAGCAAGGCTGTACCCCTTATAAAAGCACCACTCGAAAGAGCACCACCAACTGGGGGATGAAGTGTTCCAATACCTGAGCCCTTGGGGGGACATTTCTCATTCAAACCACCACAGATGACGTAACCTAAGCCCATACTCAATTAAGAGATAACTGAATGTCACCTAAGACAACAACAATGACAAAATTCCCTTATAACTTCAAAACTTTACCCACCTGAATCACTCTTCCCAGTCGTTCCTTGAATATTGCTTGCTCAACAACATGAACACATGCACAAAACAAAGTTCCTAAGACTATTTGGTGATCAAGAGAATCACAAAACAGTAGACTTTAACTTTTTTTTAACTAGAAATCTCCAACATGGATATTTCACACCAATGTTTTGATTTAGAAACAAGTCCAATGCTTATGTCCCCTGCATGTGTGTCACTTTTCTGCTATTTACTAGGCTATTAATGCACTGTTTATGATTTCCACTTTGAGATTATGTAAAGAGAACTACAATCCCCCAAGATAATAATTTTCAGATCATTTTCAATAGAGTCTTCTTGGAGGCATTTGTGCTTTCCTTCCCTAGCTTTAACTTTCACAGTCATCTCCTATTCTGCTCAAGGGCTTGTGGGTATACATGCTGCTTTGCAGTCACATCCTATATAACTTGAGGACGTGTCATCTATGAGGGCTCCTGGGCATTTTGCAGTGACAGCCCATAGATCTGTTCTCAGTGACCTTGCCTCATTGAGCAGTAACTTCTCTCTTAATGGTTTACCTTTCTCAAATCTTCCCAAAGCCGTCAACTGGATTTCCAGAGAAACCAGCTCTCATCTTGCTTTGCAATTGAATTTTGTAGTTACCATAAATACCTTCTAGAATAAATACCAAGGATGCTGGGGAAGCTAACAACTTAAGTGATAGCAGCAGCAGTGTGCAGTATGCTAGAGTNTGCCTGTTGACCTCGAGAGTACAGGTTGCTGTAGGCATCAGTCAAGATGCTTTACAGAGGAACCGCTAATACAGTGACTTGGTAAAGCAAAGGTTAATTAAGAGAGCATCCAGTGTCCTATAAATCTAGTGATGGTCTTAAATGAATTTATTTTTTATTCACTATTGTATGTATGCCTAAAAAATATATAACCTAGAGGAATCACAGATGTTTTTCATCCACAGATTAATTTTGAATTTCCTTATCATACATAGTTCCCCCATGCATCATACGTGGTTAGGTTGGAATCTCCTGGCTTAGGATTTTAGGCCCATAATAAAGAAAAACAACAATCAACAACCAAGGTTTGCTAATGAAGTGGTAAGAAGTTCCCTTCACACAACAATTTAAGGGCCAAAGAGGGAATAATAAAAGTGTTCCCACTTCTCCCTACGGAAAGCTCTTTGGACAGCTTGAAAGCCACAAGAAACTAAAGAAGGTCATCACCTTTAAGCAATTTGAACTGCTTCCGGCTCTTACTCCTTTGGCTGTCACCATCAGAGCTTGTCTTTTCATTTGACCTAGTAGTAAACTTTGAGATGTCTTGAAGAACAGTGACCTTGAATCAGTGTTTAGCTTCAATCATGAGGGCACCTCTATCTTACCTAGTTAAAACATTCGGTTGATAGGTAACCATTTTCTGGCTATAAAGAGGTCCTGGTCATAAGTGACCCACAGAATTATTATAAGGATTCAATGTCCTATATTCTCTCAAAGGGCAAGACATGGATGAGCTCTTGATCAATGGTTAGCAAATACAAAGAGCATCTAAAGTTTTATCAGAACATAAAATACCGGGGAACAATATAAGGTTGAGAAAGATGATGCAAAATGAATAGGAAAAGATTATGTGAAGGGATGGAAGTGGCAATCATAGAAAAGACTTTACAGTTGGAAAGACTTTACAGTGTGCTTATGCTAGCACTAGCCTCTCAAAACCACGCTGTGAAATGCACTGGGTGGCAGCACTCATTTTAAGAGGGGGAAACTGAGGCTCACAAATCAGGACTTGGCTTAGATGATGGGGCAGAATCAGGCCTAGACACAATAAAACTGTCTTCCCACCCAGCGCTAAGTGAATGAGACACAGAATCTTTGGCTCTGTCTGGACCATCTTATGAACAAGATCCCACAGCCCATAAACCTACTTTTTGGTCCACAGAGGAATGAGATGAGTCACGAGGGCTCTGAAAAGATGCTTTGGGTTTCCACATCTAGCGTGGCCTGCAAAAACACTGTTTTAAAGTGAAACAAGGCTGGGAGGAACCCGTGAGAGGAAAGCCTGGGTCATGAGACTGATGGGCAGGTAAGTAGGAGTACTGAAACTAGACATGACTCACTGAGGTTAGGAGCTGCAAAAAGGTAACGCTCCTGTTTAATAGTGGACAGAACACTACCGGAAGTGGTATATTTTAAAGATGAAAATTTCAAAGGTCTAATGTAACACTCCAGGCATATTAAAAGATATTATTTNCATATCCTTCTTGAGTAATCAATCACACCATAGCAGATTAAGAGTTCTTATTTTTAGCCCTATTAGCTCCACAATGATAATGAAAATTGATTACAGTCACATTCTATCCTTAAGACATTGTCAGTAAATGAACTGAAATGCCCCAGAATCAATCCATTTAAAAAATATACTGGAGGTTGAAAGAAAACAAAAAGGCTTCATCAATTACCCTGACATCTGCTAATAAAGAAAAGATGATGAACTGGCCGCTCTGTCATCACTAGCTCACTGTAGGCCAAGAAAACAAGTCCTTTTGTTCCAACAACAAGAGAGCTCTTTAACAAGCTGACTGGATCTGAGCTGCTGAAGACCAGTTATTGGCTTCCAGGAACAGAAATCATAGAAATCCACAAAAATACTATGTGGCAAGTGCAAGCACCACCAACAAAAAGCCTGGTTTATAGACATGGTTCTCTGTACAAGATTTGGAGAATGATGACCCCAGGATCCCACAGTTCCCTGTAGGTGGAAACTTGGTGGTGTTGAGATGCAGTAGAAATACCTGCAGATCATAAATAGCTGCACACACACAAAAAAAATCACTAGGGCTTTGGAGAAACTTGTAACTACACATTTNGAAGACTTGATTGCAAGGTTTAAGCTTTATGATCTTAGGACAATCAAAATATACAGTGCAATAGAGTGATGCTCGAGCAGCTTCCTATGGCAGCTTCTCCAAGCCATTTTCCTGGGCACTGAAAAAGATATTGATGGTAGTTTCTTATGAGCCCACACATTACCAGTTAAATCTTCCTGAGAAGATTCCACAGGGACTCATTGTGTGCTTGAGGCCTTGGATTATCCCAAGCTGAGTCCAGGGTGTGCTAGGAAGGCTCCTTGGTGACTATCCTCTGGTCCTCAAGTTCATGGTTTATGCACTCTGTCACTCTCATGGAGGAGCTACAATGTCCCAATTTATTTCAGTGATAAAGGAGGAGGGACAAATAACTCTAAGGATGTTTGATAAAGCATCAAGGAATCACATTATTTTATATTTACCTAAAATTGTATGTAATACATAAGTGTTTATATATATATATATTCATATAGTCACACATATACTTATATATAATTACATATGTTTTAAAACACACACACACATTTTATTTTATTTTATTTGTTTTTTTCAAGACAGGGTTTCTCTGTGTAGCTTTGGCGCCTTTCCTGGAACTTACTCGGTAGCCCAGGCTGGCCTCAAACTCACAGAGATCTGCCTGTCTCTGCCTCCCGAGTGCTGGGATTAAAGGTGTGCACCACCACCGCCCGGCTAAAGCACACACACACACACACACACACACACACATTTTAAATGATGTTACACTACTTGGGTTGACAGTACTCCCCACAAGAGCCACAGACTAACAAAACTCCAAGTAACAGGCATAAGAAACCTCTGTTCAAGTTGTTGGCTAGGGTTTTCTAAGTGACCCCCAAAACAACATTCTATTAAAATTGCTCTTGGTTGCCACTCAGAGAGGTTAAAGGTAAGTCCCTATTAGTGAAGACACCACACACACTTCAGACAGAGAACATGGAGGACTCAACTNGGCTCTAACCTGAAAGCCTCCTTCCTTTAGTCTAGTTTTCATAGTACCAGAAGGTTCTATGTCAGCTGCCTCTCCAGCTGTGATACCTATGAACCACAATAAGNACTGGCATGGCAAGATATCCCTAAAGGTACAATAATGGCNCTCATAATTTGGTAANTAACANTATCTAATNGGATGTAAGGCTTATTCAACAGGAGGGAAATAATATCTGGCATTAGCAACCTAGCTAATACCTGGAACCAGTGAGGTCATGGATCTTAGAGGAGAACCTACTATTGCTACCTTACTATNCCAGCATAATTCCCAACTGCATTTTAAAACTTATCCTTANGTACACANGTTAAGTNTCACTTTCACNCCTAGCAAAAAGCTTTCTCTTTGAAGCACGTGAAGACAATCATGGAAACTTACAATTGGTCATAATGCAGAGACCAACTGATCATGAGGAGGCCAGCCCTCAGGAATGTATCTACAACACAACTCCTTCACCGAAGACTCAGGGAATATAGTAGAAGGGGGGATGGAAAAATTTTAAGAGCCCGAGGACCAGAAGTCTAGTGTGAGACTGTCTCCCAGAAGTGACAAGGAAAATATATTATATCACCTCAGCTATATGGCTGCCTGAACAAGACCTGATCAATGACAACATCAATAGACACGCTAACCTGGAGGCANGGAATCACCAAAAAACTACTGACAACTAATGACAAAAGCCTTAGAGAGGCTGAGAGAGGGAGAATTAATCTCTCCCAGAGACGAGCCTCCTAATTGGTCATCCACCATGAAGTGGGAAACCCTAAAATTATATACACTTAACACTAAACTGACTTAACAGGTTATATTTATATATTATGTGTATATACATAATAGATGCAATAATAATAATA
>LZPO01027453.1:61534-78654 GCA_001675575.1 Neotoma lepida | reverse complement strand
GGATCTGATGGGGCTTAGAAAGTTCCAGTTGTGCATTTATGATTTCTGAGAAGCTTCTCCAAAGAAAGTGACCAAAAAGAGGCTCCTTATCTATGCTGAGAAGTTCAGAAAATAATTCCANAGATGGTTGTTGAATGGACCGAAGTAATGACTATGAATGACTGTGTGGACTTCGGTGCATAGCCTCTTTTGTCACCCCATGATTGTATTATCTGAAGTCACATCAGGATGAGGACTTCGTTATGACTGATGACCTGTGCCGACCAAGATGCCTGGGCTTCCTTCCTTCCCCTCCCATCACGGTAGCAGGCACCTACCGTGCTAAGCCTGCTAAGATTCGAGCATAACTGTGGTGGTTTGAATAAAAATGGCACCCAAAGACTCATAGGGAGGGAGTGGCATTATTAGGAGGTGTGGCCTTGTTGGAGTAGGTATGGCCTTGTTGGAGGAAGTGTATCNCTAGGCACAGGCTTTGAGGTTTCAGAAGCTCAAGCCAGGCCCAGTGTCACTGGGACAAGCCTGCACCCTCTAATCTGTAAGGCAGCCCCAATTAAATGTTTTCCTTTATAAGAGTTGCCGTGATCATGGTGTTTCTTTAAAGCAATAGAACCCCTAACTAAGACAATGAACTTTGAGAAATTGCTTTCAGTAGTGACTCCAGGAGTCACTTCCAAGATAATGGGCTCTTTGTCAGCAAGTGGCACACTCTATCTCCCTAAGACTTCTCNGGTCTGTCATTAGAGAGTCTTGGTAGCAGCAGATACCATGACTGCTGAGACCAGGTATAAAAGCTAACCCTTGAGACTGCTGAAAAAAACGATTATATTAGATCTAGGTAGGTCACAGTCACAGAGCGTATATGCAATATTANAAGTCTGAATGGAAAATGAAAATATTTCCTTAAATCCCCTTAATATCTCCAGATGCAAACCCCAGATTTCCATTTTTTTTTTCAGGATAAGAGCAGTCTAGTCCAAGAGAAGCAGATAGGACTATNCAGGAAAAGTATTTGGAGCAGGTGAATGGAACACGGGCTAATTGGACAATACTGGTTCTGCTGCTTTTTTCTGTGCGCATGAAGCCCTTCAGATTCCTGGGGGATTGCTGTCACTGACCTACAGAGCTGTTGTAGAAAAGTGAAGTCATTTCCCTGCTTATTGCTTATATTAAGCAGCAGGATCAGAAGAGAGGCCTCACTATGCTGGCCACCATGCACACAGGGTAACCTTTGGTATTTGTTCAGGATGCATCCAGAGACTTCTGGAATTCCCACGTTCATGAATCCTGAGGTAGTATATCATCACCTCCATGAAATACATTATCATAATAGGCTGAAAACAAGTCACGAAACCATCTAAGTAACTCACGACCACACCCCACCTAACAGCGTGGCATTTTCAAAGCCCTATCTCAGCAAAATGACAATTTATGACACTTCGTGCAATTTGGGTTTGCTTGCAAGTAGTCAAACTGTAACTATTAAGGCTGCCACTGCTGAGAACCTTCTGTAGTTAGACTATGGAAAAGGACTAAAGGTAGACACAGAATCTTCTNTTCCACTTCTATTGACGTCACACACTCTGAAACAGGCAGTGGAAGGCAAGAACTGTTGGGCACTTCAGACTTTCATCCCTGGCTCCCTTGCTGTCCACACATGGAGGTCTGTGCAGTATTATGGCTGGAGATCAGTGACAATCACATTTATATTAACTTCAACTCCCTTGAAATGAAAAAAATTGAGGAAGGCACACTTATGGATTGCTCATTGCTAGAGTGCTAAGAACTTAATATTTGTGTTCCCCCGTCTAAATTAATAGGTTAAAATTAATTCCCATCCATATGGTTCTANCAAGAGGTGGGGACTTTAGGAGATAGGGCATTTAGTGGAGACATTAAATAATATGTGTACAAGTAATATGTACAATTAGACCTATTAATAATATATGTCCAAATATTATATACAAGTAGAGCTCTCTCATACCATCTATCACATGAGGGCATAGAGAAGTGAGAAGGCCCTACCAGTAAACTAGGAAATGGGCTCTCACTAGACATGAAATCTGCCAATGCCTAGATCCTAGACTCTTCATCTTCCAGAATTATTAAAAAAATTTCAGTTGTTTCTAAGATACCTGCCCTCCAATGATTTTTATAGCAGCCAATACAGATGAATCTATGCAGACCTAAAGATGAAGACATTGAGTTCTCTACCTTCAAGACTAGATGCCAGTACAGTAGCTACAAAGGAGAAATAAACAAACACTAGAATGCCTTCCAGGAAGGGCAGGAGGAAGCTGAGAGGTGAGTGAAAAGAAATGTGTTCACAGAGCAAGCAGGAGGGCCAGACGCTAAAGAGAGTCCCACAATGGTCTAGTGAGGTTCTCACCCTGCATAGATAGCCCTGAAGANGAAGAAGACAACACCGGCCACTTTTCTGATAAGCCACATAAGCAATGACAGACAGAATCTGGGAGAACATCTATTAGCGGCAACCACATGGGGCAGCCCAGATTAGTTCCCATTTAATCTTATGGTTGAGTTTGTGTCTCAGAAAACAGCCTGATCTCAACTCAACTCAGAGCCCCACCATTTATCTCTGTGACCTCAAGTCTTCTACTCAACTTCCCCGAGCTTTACTCTCCTTGCTGATGTACAAACAATAATACAGCCAATCCTTTCTGCTCATCTTGACAATGCCATTAGGAAGTGATTAATTAGCACAATGCCTTCTATAGAGTAGATATCCAGTAGGCATTATCCATATTATCATAATTTATCATTATTATTATTATGGCAAGTGAAGGAAATTTTGGACATAATCAGGGCCTGGCTGTTAAGTAGTCTGAGTTCTAAAATTCCAAGAAGAATGATGTGTTTTCTAGGAGGGAAATGTTGATGCTACAGATACTATATGAAAATCTGATATCCAGATATACACAGGGAAGCACGGGTCCCTTGAGCTATGAGAAGCAATGACTGGAAAGGTTGGCAGGCTATTTCAGAAAAGGTTGCAATGGGAGCTTGGGTCTATTAGTCTGTGGCCTTCAGATCATAGCCTACCATTGGCTGGTGTCAGAGGAGCCAACAGCAGACACTCTCAACTGGAGTTGTGATGCCTACAAAGGAAGGAGAATAGGAGGTAAACTGTCATTCTAGGAGCCCATAAGGCATGAGCAGATTGTCAACNGGAGAACCGGGGCATGGAAAAATGAGTCAGGATCCCAGTTAGGGGAGGGACATGAGAACAAGCAAAGGGGACAAGGACAAAGAACCAAACAGGTCCATGTCACAGCCTCTTTCTATGTATGCCCAAGATTCNGTGACTGNGTGACTGATTCATCCATGTTTCTCACCCTANATGAGAGATTCTGCACACGACATCATCACTCACAGAAGTTTTGGGCAGCCCTGTAGATGACTTGCTGTACCAGAGGTAGAAGAATGGCCAATGTTTTTAGAATTTGTAATTTTAAAAAAAAGNGATGTTTCAGGAATGACAGACTCATAAGTTTGACAATGCTTTCCAGCAAAATTCTTAAATGGATAATTAACCAGATGGCAGGGAAGCTCGAGAAACACACAGTGACCACAGGGAGATTAAAAACAAGTTCATCAGAACAAGACACGCAACAACTCTCAATCTCTCTTTCTTCTTATTTTTCCCCCTGCACTNCCCCCCCACCCCATCTCTCTCACACACAGAACTACAAACAAATAGCAATGTTTGGCAAAAGTTTGACTCCAAAAATAGCCCCCAAGCCATAAATAAAAACATGAAAATACTACTTCCCATTTATGAGATTATAAAAAGAAATTTACTTTAAATAAATGTAAATTTGAAACATACTTTTTAAAAATAATTACGCTTGACAATAATGAGAAGCAGGGAGACTGATCATTTCCTATATTTCTAATAGGAGCATAATTATTATTTTACTAATAATAGTTAACAGCAAGGGCTTACCATACATAAATTTGCATATATGTAAATCATTTTACTTAATTGTCACAATAATCTGTTGAAACCTTCATTTTGCATATGAAAAAATAAGATGGTTAAAAAGTTAGAAATGACCCCAAAATTATGATGTTCATGTGTCTTCGGGGGTAGACAGATGAGCATGGCCAAGGAGGAGGTAGCAGGAGGTGAGAAACCCTCAGAGGTGATCCTGACTTGGACCTAACCAGTTCTCTGTTTAGAATAACAGCAGTGCACTGTACTGGAGATATAGACAGAAACATTTTCGGGCAATAGGTAGAGCCTTGAGGGTGCTCATATTTATGACTCTGATTCTCTCCTAAGAAAACAATCGAAAGATGAACACATTTTTGGGAACAATTACAGTCGTCAGTGATTTTAAATAATGCCTCTTGGTTGAAAACAAAACCTAACTATAGGTAGAGTTGCTTAAGAAACAACAGTAGAAGTAGTTCATTAAATGCCCATTATGAACTATGCTCATAATTAAGCTTCACTTGGATTATCTCATGCAATGCTTATAGAACCTGTATGGGCTAAAACTGTATTTATCCCTATTTGCACATAAGAAAATTGAGTCACAGAAAAGTCNAGTACCTTGTCAGAGATGGATGCCAGACAACAGNGGCATCCGAATTAGAGTCCAGGAGGCTTTACTATGGAGCTTTCACTATTAATCATTGTATTTTATATATTTAATTCATTTCCATAATGGCATATTATGGAGCCATTAGAGATAATGTTTTCAAAGACATTTTGATAACATAGAGAAATGTTTACATTATATGCTTGGGAAATTGCACATGTACTATGATCTCAGTTTTGTGAAAAATATACAAAGAAAATGCCTGGAAGGAAACACACCAATTAACAATAATTGTCTTTGAATGGTCTGGTTATGAGTCATTTATTTTCTTCTTTATACTTTTCTGATTTTTCTAATTTACTAAAATAAGCATGTGTCAGTTTTTTTGAAAAAAAAATCTAGGGTAGAAAAAATATGTCTTGTTCTTGCTAAATTAGCCTTATTTTCATCTTGACAATGTATTTTAAAATTTGAC
Organism: Neotoma lepida; assembly: GCA_001675575.1. Taxonomy (NCBI): domain Eukaryota; kingdom Metazoa; phylum Chordata; class Mammalia; order Rodentia; family Cricetidae; genus Neotoma; species Neotoma lepida. The sequence continues at coordinate 73,614 of LZPO01027453.1, read as the reverse complement.
AAAGTAACTAATATTTTAGAGCATAAAGAAATAAAAACCAAGGAAGAAGTTTAGCAAAAACTNTTGAATTGATTGTTAATGGGGTAGTGCTTCCTGTATTGGGTAAATAAAAGGAGACAAAGTTGGGACTTGAAGACAGTTGGTGGCTTGCACACTCTTGAATTTCTCCTCCTGTCACCCAGTGACTAGTACCGTGCCTTACATTGAGCTAACTGTTGGCAAACACTTCTACGATGAATGACATTATCTTGTTTGATAGCTTCTTTCTTAAAATGACAAGACATGGAAGAAACGCTGAAATTGTGGCAATACTACCACAAAGAAAAGAGTCAAAGTTTGAAACTATCTAAGCAACATCGAGAATAAATTTAATCCTTACTAACATTCCTAAAGCGTCAATATTTTATGTTTCAAAAGTCTCAATTTTTTTTTAAATCAATTGAATTACTGACCTAGATTCTAGAAACATCTCAGGGGAATATGCACGAGTGCGCACAAAGATTCAGCCTCGATGTTTCCCTCAGTAACACCGACGATTAGAAAGAACTAGGTGTGTGAAAGTACTCAGTAGACTGAATGGAAGGTGGAAATTCCTAAAATGTAACATTATCCTTTAAGACAATATTATAAAATTTTACTGGTGTAGAAATATTTTATAATATGCTAAGTAAAAAAAGAAAAGCAAGGAATAAAACAATATAAAGTGTCACCCAAGGTAGTTGAAATATGTTAGTTGTTAGCTGGAGATAAATGTATGACAGGTAGTCTAGAAGGCTATGTATCAAAATACGAAAGCTACGTATCTTTGTGTGGTGTAATTATGGGAGGCTGGGTGTATTTGTATTTTTCCTGATGCACTGATAAATAAAAACTACTCTTGAAAAACAAATGCTCTCTATGCCTGTCTCTTATACACATCTAGATGTGTATAAGAGACAGGTGTATGGGGAGGGGGAGTTACCGCAGGTGGGTCTGGTTTTACATTTCCTGTACAAAACAAACAACCAAGGTCAGAATTTCTGATGGCCCCAAACTCTGTATAGCTAGTGATGCAGCAGGGGACNTAAATAGGCGATAATGCTAAGTTTCCACAACAGAACTAGAAGCAAAAGCCCCAGACAGTGGACAGCAGGAACCCCCTGGAGCTCCACACTCGGCNAAGCATGTTGATAACCTTGCTCTCTGTTCTTACATTGGTTTAGGAAAAGAATGGACAAGCCAGGAACTCAAGAGAACAGCTGTCAGGTAGAAGAGGCATCTGCCATGAGCATAGTTTGTCCAGAAAAGGAGAGTCAACTGGGAGCCATTACCTCCACCATTCTTCCCATCCTGGTGCCTGCTTACTGTCACACCATTCTCCACAAGTATCTCCCACTAGGAAATCCTGCATGGTTCCTCAGAAGAATGCTGTCCCCTCCTGCAGGGAGCCTGGAGACCCAAGACTGGAGGCTTGAGTCAGAGTTCAACCCGAAGGAGAACGGCCATAATGGAAGTACCCGAACTAAGTAATAAAGAGAGAAAGACAGGCTCACTTGGGCACAAAGGGCAAAAATGCAAGCCTGGTGTGTATGCATGTGAGGGCCTGAAAACCCAGGTCCTGGCAGGAGGCATTTAGAAGGGGAGAGAACACTAGCAACAGCTAGGCCCAAAGACACCTTTGGCTGACATATTTAAAACGCCCAGGTCAGGAAGGAGATCCTGTGATAGTGTCCTCATCCATATAGTCAGCAAACACAGATGTAAGCATCTGTTCTGTATCTATGCTGTAACTAGGTNGTCTACCTAGCTGCACAAAGCTTAGTGTCACACCAAAAGTGGCCCAGCCACCAAGAGTTCACAGTTGTCAGTGGATGGAACAGCCAAATGGATTCTGTTGAGAAGTAAATGAAACATCACAAATCTGCATGGTTTTTTTTTTCCCTCAGAAGAAACATGCTCATATTGTATGTATCATTACTTTTCATCATGAAATCGTCTTCCACATTTAGGTCTTGATGGCATAATTTAGTTTATGAGCCCACTGGGTGAATGCTATAATGTACACAGCCATCTCTTACATTGTCGTCACCTCAGAACTACAGGGAGCTGACAGTACAACCTGTGAAGAAATATCTCTTCCTAGTTACAGGGGGTCATCAGGTTTTGAAGGTCCAGAGAACTCTGTTATGATTATATAGACCTTGGGGGGGTTCTGATGTGGGGAAACACTGTCAAATGAAGATTTGAAACTGCAGGGGGGGTTCTGATGTGGGGAAACACTGTCAAATGAAGATTTGAAACTGCAAATAGGGAGTATAGAAGGTGGACACACACATATCTTCTGTAGCTATCCAATCTATTTGAGTGACTTCAACTTAAAGCCAAAACATGGTAGAGGCACCAAGAGCCATTTGTCTCCTCTGGCAATTTAAAACTTCATGCGTAATGTGTTGGGCTTTTTATGAATTACATTTGTTTGTTGACAATTTCACATGTGTATGTAACCTATACTGACTGTACTGACCCCGAACTCTTTTTCNTCCCCCTCCTATCCCTGTCTACCCCATGCCCTCATTCACACAAATCTCTTTCTCACATTTCATGTCTGTTCATTTTATTTTCTGATGCATCGCATTTAACCGAGATCATCTGTGTGAGCATAGGTTTGGAGCTATCCCCTGAGCTCAGCAGTGGGTACATAACTGAAGACAATGACACTCCTCTGCAAGACTCTATCAATAGCCAATAGCTCAGTGGTAAGGTATAGGGCTCTATGTGTCCCTCTTCAGTCCATGACTGTTGACAAGGCCAGTCTTGTGAAGGCCCAGGAGAGGTGANTGCAGCTGCTGTGAGTTACTGATTGATTGCAATGGTTATGCCGAGTCTGCAGGATGGCATTTTACAACACTTCATCCAATCGTTTTACTTTTACATGCCCCCCAATTCNGCAGTGTCCCCTAAGCCTTAGGAGNGGTGGTATAAATATCTTGTTTAGAGCTGATCCCTAAACTGTCACTTATTCTCAGGGCCACTCAAGATGCTNGAAACACGGCACTAATGCTTTAAGATTCAAAATGGACCCTAAGGTAAAATATTCAAGGATATGATAACCAAATTGAAAAAAACCAAACAGGTCTGTGGATATGACTCAGTTGGTAGAAATGTTTGCCTTACAAGCAGGAGGACCTGTGTTCAATCACCAAAAACAATGCAGAAGAAATGGGTGCAGTGACTACATTGGTAATCCCAGTGCTGAGGGAACAGAGACAAGCAGGCCCCTAGCACTCACTGGTCAGGCAGCCTGGGCTACTCCATAACCTCTAGACCAATGAGAGACTCCATCTCACACTTACTCAAAAAAACTGGGTGGCACCCACAGTTGTCATCTGGCCTCTCCATACACATTCACTTGTGCACACAGGAACTCACATACAAACACACATACAGGGCAAATCACCAATTCTTGTGACATATGATTTCACATGTATGCAGAAAAGAGTAGAAGGTCATGTCTACATGGCTTCAAAGTTTTGATAAACTTGGATTTAAATTTCCATCCCACTTCTTACTAGGTATAAAATTGGGGTACATTATATATTTGAGTCTCTCTTTTTTCATCTGTGACAAAATGTAATGAGGAAGAAGATTTCACCTTCTATGATTGTTCCAAAATTTCACAAGATGTGTATTGTGACTAATGGGCACATTCCAATGGCCATTCTAAAGTGAGCTCACCTTCCTCGTTAGAAGCAAATAACCAAAGGCAAGCTGGGGTTCTACTGCTGCAGCTGGCGACTCCTAACATGGTCGTCTAAGGAACTCTATCAGAGGTGCCAGGCACTGGGGCTGCAGCTAAAGATGTGGACAGAAATGTCAGAAACACCTTCCAGCACATGTAATGAAGTTTTTAAAAATGTATTCGGTAATGTCACTTTTATCATTTTTACTGCATTCAATTCAACAAACATTTATTGAATGCCTACGCCATACATATTCATTCTCTATTCCAGTAGAACTTCAAAGAGCTGTTGCATTTTGATGGGAGGTCAGAGGCTGGCCTCTCACTTCGGGTCTCTGGTTTTGACATTGAGAAGTTTTCTGTCTCCAACTATGCACGGTCAGTTTGCTTGAGCATACACCGCCACGCTAGTACAAAGGACTGACACTGACTTCATGAATTAACAAAAGGTAATTCTTTTCAACTAGTCCGGGGAGCAAATATGCATTCAATGATAAAAAGGAAAAAAAAAAAAACAAAAGAAAGAAAGAGGTAGAAGACAGGAGGCCTGAAAGAGGAAGAAAGAATGAAGCAGACAGACAAAAGCACAATCAGACCCACAAGAGGACATATGGTACACGGAGGCAAACAGAAAGACATCGTCTTTTTAATCTTCTTGTTCTCTCATCTTTTAGTCATGACATCCTTACCTGCTTCATGGGGCTACTGAAGTGAGCAAATTAAAAATGAGAGGAAATATTAGTTCTTCATGGTAATGAATGGTGCCAATATTAAGTGCTAAGTAAAACAGACAAGTTCTGTTAACAGAAGTCTATTTGCTTATCAAAAATTCCTATGGTCAGGGTGCAGTTTGAGAATGGAGTCTTATTCAGCATTAAAATGCAACATCAAGCCCTGAAAAGANATGGAGAAAATTTCAGGGAATGATGCTAAGTGAGACACACTATGCTGAAAAGACCACAGTCTGCATGGTCCCAACCATAGGACTCAAGAACAGGAAGTACTACAAAGATGCCTCCAAGATCACCGATTGCCAAGATCTGGAGTGGGAGTAGGGATGGATGGATGGACAGGGAGCATAGGAAGGTTTTAGCAAAGAAATAATCTGTTTTTCCTACTCTAATAGTACATACATGTCATCACAAGTTTCCCTAAGTCTACAGAATGCATATCAAAGGTGAAAGAACATAAAAACCATGGACTTTGGGTGACAATGATGTGGACTTTGGGTGACAATGATGTGGACTTTGGGTGACAATGATGTGGACTTTGGGTGACAATGATGTGTCCGTATGGGTCATCATTTGTAACAACACACTACTCTGGTATGAGTTGTTGCATCAGGAGAGGCTGTGCTTGTCTGAGGGAAAGAGATATATGGGAACCCCTAAAACCTACAGCTTAATTTTGCTATACACCAAGACTGCCCTAAAAAAATCAAGCCTACTGTTCAATAATTAAAATTTTAAATTTCTATAAACTGTATACTGAAACTAATCAGTGCTCACCAAAAATGTCTCCAAAAGGTCAGATCCACTCTGTTTTTAAGTAGAACTGTTTGTTAACGCTAACCTCGAGTCTTCTTATGACATGCAGCTGGCAACAGGAAGCCAACAGTGAGCAACTCAGCCCTCTCTTGGGCTTGGAGAANCACTCANGGTGGTTCTGCCAAGACAGGTCTCTTNATCTCTGGGACAAGTGNAAGGTGTCATCCTGATAGTCCCTGACATAGGAGTCAAGCTGTAGGTACAGAGCTATAGCAGGCAAGGCCTGCAGTCACAGGACTGGAGTCTAGATGAGGTTTCGAGTAGGAAGTAGAGTGGGGGACAGTGGAGAGGGAGAATTACTCACACCAAGTGCCAGGGCAGTGAAGGGTTCTGTCATGGAATCTTCTCAAGNCTGCCTCCCATACCAATGAGCACATGGGCCACTCACGTCAGCCACAGCAACAGGGCTCTCCCGTGGGACTCAGAAACAATCTCCAGCACATAATAGGGTCTTTGGTTTCATTGCACCTCACCTCATGCAGGGCCTGAATGACTATGGATGAGCTAAAGAGGGTGGTTTACTTTGCCTGTGGCTAAAGTGAGAATGCAGGGCCCAGGCTCTTTATGCCAGGTGCCATCTTCAATTTGAAGGTGGTGCTATTAACAAATATCCACAGGGCAAACATTCTATCTGCTTTCCCTGGAGAAGACAGGGGCCAGTGGTGAGAAGCTCTCCTCTGGTCACCACTGTGATCAGGAGCCTGAGTTTCCAGGCTATTTGATCTAGGCTGAGCCTTGAACTAGATAGAATTAGGAGAAGAGGCAGACAGCTCCAGCTCTGTGACAGGCTGTGTAAGCAAACCACTTCCATGGTTGCTGGCTCAAATCTCCACATTTACCATAGAAAAGGATAGACTACCTGATCATCAAAACCCTTCTTGATTTTACCCATAACCTAGTTTCAGATGTTAGGTCCTCTAACCAGCTACCTAAGGACTCAACATTAGATACCGATCTAGCAGTCTAGTACTCTAGCCAGCAGAAGTCAGCACCCACAACTTGGGAGCAGGGTCTTCCAAGAAGGAGGCCTCAGGCATGTCACACCTCCCAGTTCCTCCATTTCAGGGGGTAATCAGGGACGTTTTGTGTGGCAGTCTTAACTAAGATTCCCTCCCCAGAGAGCTTAGTCCATCCTTTTCCTTTGTTCTAAGACAGATCAACCTTTACCAAGGGGACAGCTGAAGACCATGGATGAACAGGGCCCCAGATGTGCNGTCTGTACTTCAGCTAATGACTCATCACCACAAATGTCCCCTGCACTTAGGTACCATCTCAGCCAAATATCACAATCATGCCCAAGCTCCAGGCAGTTGAAAGAGAGAAAACCCAATATCCTAGCNATCTAATCCAATCTCAGCGCCCTTAAACAGACCAAGAAAAACAAGCTGTGTTCTTGCTGGGCTCTCGGCATTAACTTTTTCTGACATGGGGTTTCATAATTTGCCTATCCATGGGTAGGGCTGGGGGTGGAGAACTAAACAATCTATTTTTCCATATTGATATTCCACAAGCTAGCTGAGATCTCTAAAGTCTGTAGCTTGTCTAGAAGTTTCCTTTAATGAGAAGAATGTCCTGTTTCATCTAGACGTGTGATGTTGAACTTGGGAATGAGGGTTTTCAGAACGATCTCTCTGGGGCTGGCTTTTGTTCATCAGAGAAGTCCATCCCAGGACAGTCTATGACACACACAGGACAGAGTGAGGCTCGCCCTGGTGATATGAAGTTAAAGAACAAATGAAGGGGGCAATAGACTTCAAAAAAAAAAGCCGGTGCCTCGGCGAAGGAGGAGGGGAGATGAGGACATGGATTTGTGGGACAGCCTGCTTCCCTTTCCACTTGTTATTAGCGAGCCCCTGAGGACCAATTCCTGTTTGACTTGGAACCTGTAGTTTTGACAAAGTCCCTTGACATGACCTCTAAATTGATTTTAAATCCCTCTTCAGAAGAAACTTAAATGATAAAACACACATGACCCTTTAGAGACTACACCAGAAACCGTCCAACAGATGGGGACTTAAAGCTCAGCTCGCCTGCAGCATGACAGCCTTTGTCTAAACATGGAGAAAACTGCAGGTGTTAAATGGACCCCCAGGACTTCAGGCCTCTAAAGGGCACAGGTTCTAATGGTGACTCCAGGAAAAGTGCCAGACAAANAGATCAGGGCAGGCTCATGAGTCTCCAACCAAAGCCTATTTCATACTTCACATGGAGGGCTCGAGGCATGAAAAAAAACCTCCCTCTCCAATCAAAAGCCTGTCTGCCAAATCTTCTTTAATCAAAAATTCATAAAGGTGGCTTTCAGAGAACACTGGATTTCTATACTGTTGCATGCAAAAATTAGACTTACAAACTAAACTTCTGAAATATTTTTCCTATGTCCACATCTGTCTCCTATATGGCTTTGGGACAGGCAGGTACCTAGACATCTAGCGTCTGAGGCCTACAAGAGAGGAACTTCTTGCCCAACACATTGCACGATGTAGTTGGAAGAAGAAAATGCCACCACATTACAGGGCTCTTCCTCACACCTCTACCTGTCTCTTATACACATCTAGATGTGTATAAGAGACAGGAAGTGAGTCACCCAGGCAAGGCCGCAATCAAGCAGAGGAGAATTAGATTTTACATTGGAGGACATACTAAGGAGCTTTCAGGCATGATTCTTCTTAAATTATCACATATGCCACACATTTCTTTTCATCAGTATGAGGCGGAAATGACGAAAACAAAGCCCAGAAAGACAACTAGTATGCCTCCCTAATACATTCAACTTGGAAGTAACAAAGTAACACTTTNCACTCCAGGTGTGGCTCTCAGACTAGTCTCTTGTGACAAGGTCTGCTTCCTAGGTGATGGGAAGTAACTACATCATCCCCGAAAATGCTGAACTCCTTATTAGTTTGATATGACTAGACCTTCCACTCTATGTCGTAAGAATAGGGAAGCCCCCTAGCCATCTGGTAAGGGCTCTTTCTTAGACGAGAAGAAATCTGAGACTCTCATCTGAGGAAGACTATTCATACTGAAGCTGTACNTAACGCTTTTGCNAAAGGAAGAACCAGAAAGATCTTTTCCATGGTCTAGGCAAAGCTGAAAGATCACCCCNGAAAAGGTCCTTAAATATCCTATTAAAGAAGGTTTCCCATCCCTGNCTGGTGTTTGCCTCCTTCATGGTGTTTCTCCCAGCCTGTAACTGTGTGAGTTTAGTCTTTTGCTCAACTGTCTGGCCCCTGCTGTAATGTCTGACAGAGAATAGGTGCTATGTAAGTATTGAATAAAGCCCACAGTAAATAAATGTGGAAATAGTCCAAGATTGTAGAATATTTAGAGCTTTTGCTTTTGACCTCAGGATTCTAGAACTATGGGTTCATATTTACAGGCTGTGGTAGTTTGAGTGTATTTGGCCCCCATAAGCTCATAGGGAGTGCCACTATTAGGAAGTGTGGCCTTGTTGGAGCAAGTGTGGTCTTGTTGGAAGAGGCTGGATGACACACACCTTTAATNCAGACCTTGAGGCTGGAGGGCACACCTTTAATCTGGGCCACACCTTCTGTTGGAAGTGTGTCACTATGGGGGACGGGCTTTGAGGTCTTTTTCTCAAGCTTCACTCAGTGTGACAGTCAATTGATTTCTTGTTGCCTGCAAGATGTAGCAGTCTCAGCTCCAGCACTACCTCTGCCTGCATGCTGCCATGCTCCCTGCCATGATGATAACTGACTGAACCTCTGAAACCCTAAGCNAGCCACCCTCAATTTAATGTTTTCTTTATAACAGTTGCCGTGGTCATAGTCTCTTCACAGCAATAGAAACCTAAACTAAGATACAGGTCCCACATGGAAGAATCCCAGTGAGCATCATGAAGTACACTGACTATGAGCTTGGCGGTTTCCCAGCACGTTATAGATGAGGAAACTGGAATTCNGATAAGACACATACTCTGACCAACCTAAGAACATCTTAAAAAGCATGTGCCCGAGTTAGCTCTGTCANCTTGACACAGCCAAGTCACCTGAGAAGGAACTCTCTATTGAGAGATTGNCCAGATCAGAATGACCTACGGACGTGTCTGTGAGAGAGTGGTTTGATTACTCATTGATGCAGGAGGGCCCAGCCCACTATGGGCTGGCACCATTCCCTAGGCAGGAGGCCCTGGGCTGAGTAAGAAAATTAGCTACGTATGGCCACCAGGTAAGCCAGCAAGCAACATTCCTCTGTGGTTTCTGCTTCAAGTGTCTGCCCTAGCTTTCCTCGGTGATGGATTGGGCCATGTAAGATGAAATAAATCCTTCCCTTCNCTAAGTTGGTTTTGGTCATGGTATTTGTCACAGCAACAGAATTAAACTAGAGCNGAACGCAAAGTTAAGACTCTTGCCGAGGTCTGTTTGAGTCCGTGGCCCACTCTCTTAGCTAATATATAACACTTCCAACTTCTTTGGAGTTTTAATTTTAAAAATACAAGATGGAGATCAATTTTCAAGAATTTTTATTGGAAATGAGGATTGAACACTCAAAATCTCTGACAACAAATTCCTGGCAGAAAATTAATATTTAGACCAGGTCTCTGCATGNGGGTGACAGGTATCACAATTAGAAGTGCAGCATTCATGAGCCCCTTGAATCTTAAATCANCAGAATATGAACAGGAGTGGTCCATGAAGATCCAGCTTTGTTTGACCTCTTCAAGTAAGAAAATTACTTGATCTGATTTTTTTCTGGGCTCTAGGGATAAACTGAATGTAGCACTTTGCTCCTGGGTCTCTCTCGGCATCGCCAACTGTTACCTGTTGTAAGATGCTCATGTAACCTGGGGAGGTTAGTGAGAAGCCAGATGTGGAGTTGTCTCCTCCACACTGGAAGTCTTTAAACCAGCTTTGGAGGGAACGTGCTCATAAGTTTTCAATTGCTAGATTTGAGATAGTTAGTATACTCCGGGGCCTTCATATTTTTTATTAGTCTCTTATGTTAGAATTATATCCAAGGTTTTTCTTACCTGGAGAGAAAATGAGACTATAACTTGCATGCNCAAACCTCTCTATCCCTGATGTCTATGAAGAAGTACGATGAAATAAACTAAGCGAGCCTTATACCAGGAGAAACCACAGTTGCTGTGGTGACTCTCATGTGGTCCTGCACTGCTTACAGATTCTCAAGGTTGTAAGAAAACTGGGAAAGGCACCAAGTCCACAGGTCTTCTCCAAGTCTTTGGACAATACTCTGTTGATCTCTCCTATGCCACTCTCACACACTGTGCGGGGAGGGAACTCTAGTCCATGAGCGCCCCGGTGATGGCTGCTACAAAAGTCTTCCTTATTTAGAATGAATTTGACCTCCTTCAAACTGTCCTTTGGGGAACTGGAAGGAAAAAAGTTCACTCCCTCCCTGTAATCAGTGCTCTATTCACACCATGTTCAACTAGCTGGAATTTTNAAAAACTCATCCTTGGAACAAGTGCTCTTAAGAAAGATCACAACCATATTTAAGCCCCCCNAAAAATCAAATGAACAGTTATCTGTAGGTATTCGACATTACAATCACTTGTTGAATAAATGAACTAACGTGTGAATGCATGCAACTGCATTTGTTACTGTGATCCCAGCATGAGGGAGCTGGAGGCAGGAGGATTAACAGTTCAAGGCCAATNTAGGCTACATAGTGGGATGGGGACCATCCTGGTCTCCAAGACGCTGTCTCAAAAGGCAAACCAAAAATCCATGCTTGAATGAGGGAGTTTCTGCATGCCAATAAAAATCACAGTGTCCAGTACATTACTTACTGAAACTATCGGGCACACACTTGAGGAGAGAAGACTACTTTAAGGAACTAGGGTGANAGCTGAAGTCCCTGCTTCCCTCCCCTCCTTCAGCCTGGGAGACCAGAAGAGATATCACTTTACATGTCTTACCCCCTCGATGTCCTGCATGGAGCTTAGCACAAAGCCAACACTCAGCAAATAATGCAAAGAATTTCCAGCAATGGGAAGCACCCCAGAGACCCCTCCACTCAGTTGCTTTCTTCTCAGAATATAANACAGAAGCAAACTGGAGTATTCAGAAGTTAGGTCCAGGTACACTCTGGGCCTGAGGTCAGGGGTTCTGCAGGTTCCTGACCTAAACCTCAGCCTCATCACTGTGTCTTTTCACTTTTGCCTACAGCCCCTTTGATGGAAGACTAGAGCCTGTCATAGGACATAATAGTCAACTTTTCATCCTAAAGTGGCAAGATCCAAAGAAAAGGTAAACTACCATCCACTCATGCTAAGGTGTAAAAGGTTCTCAACAGACCCTCTGGAAAGCCACACTGAACTAACAACATGGGAATAAATGATGAGAGTCCTAAATGTATGCTTCCTAGGCTAGGTGAGATCTATACAATGATTAGACCGCCTGTCTCCTTTGAGAAAATAAAAGGCAATACAGATGAGCATTTTCAAAGACACCCCTCCATGTGCAAGTGTGTGTGTGTGTGTGTGTGTGTGTGTGTGTGTTTCTGTGTATGGGTGTCGTATGCATGTGTTCACGTACATGGGGCAGCCCACAGGTCAATCTCCAGAGTCTTCCTCAATAGCACTCTAGCTTATTTTCTGAGATAGAGTCTCCCACTGAACTTGGANCTCAATGACTCAGCCAGACTGGCCATCAGGCTCCAAGGATCTCGCTACTTCCACCACCAAGGACTGGAATCACAGATGTGTATCACTCAACCCATTTTCTTACATGGCTAATAAGGATTCAAAGGCAAGTCTCCATGCTCGCACAGCAAACATTTTACTGACTAAGCAATTTCTTCTGTCCCTGGACTTCTCCTTTTAAAGGGTC
>LZPO01027453.1:54237-56691 GCA_001675575.1 Neotoma lepida | reverse complement strand
CCCCATCAACACCTGCTGTCCCCCACCAGCAGCAACACTTGGGAGAGTAGACCCTGTACCTCACCTGGCAGCACAGTAGAGCTGACCATGTTGGTAGAGATATGGGTGAGCCAACCCGGACATTGTGAGCATGGGAGAGTTGTCCCAATTACTCATCTGTCATGTCACTTGGCAGCATGGGCAGGGATGCCCCTCCCCACNCTCATCAATGCCTGAGGCAGGTGGGAGAGCTGACCATGAAGTCATTAAGAGCATGAGAGCTGTCCCTGTCCTTCATCAGCTGCAGCACTCAGGAGAGTGGCCCCTACACCTCCCCTGGGCAACANAGAGCTGGCCCTGAAGATGTAGATGTGAGAGANCTGACCCTGAGGACACANAAGTAGGAGAAGTTGCCCTGCCCTTTGCTCATCACTGTGAATTAGCCAGGGCATTGCTAGAGAATCTACCCTAGTGATGAAGANAAGCAAAGCTAGCAGGCTGACCAAACCCTGTAACTACCCAGGCCCAGAACTGGGGTTATGTGTAGGCCCACCCCAACATCCACCCCATCTGTGATCTGCTGGAGCACGGCAGAGGGTGGGGTGGGGTGGTCATTCCTGTGGACACAGGGCCGCAATGGGATGTCCAGGAAGAGTCCTAGCGTCCCAGTGCCACAGTGTAGCAGAGACCAGGGGCCTTGAACCAAACAAATGATTCTTTTCCATAAACGCCTGCATGTAAAAATATACAGATAAAAGGAGGGGTGGGGATGGGGAGACCATTTCTCCTGTCCACATCCTGCTGTTGTCTGCTAACTCAGAAAAGACCNTTGATGCTCACTAACACGGTTATGCCCACGGCAGACACACACAGAGGGGAGAGAAAACAGGTNGAGGATGTCAGCATGGACAATAAAACAAAACCCCCTCCGATGTTCCCAGCACTGAGGCATTAAAATAAAGTCATTTGACAATTATTTGCCTGGATTGAGAAAGTGAAGTCGTTTCAGAGATGCCACTAATCTTAAAAAATAACCAGTGTGATTTGATCCCAGAGAGGAAGCAGAGCACTTGAAGGTTTCTGGGCCGTAGGCTCTGCACTTTCATGAGGCATNGACAAAGACCCGAGGGTGAGTTATGGGGGAGGGGCGTGGGACCACTGTGAGCATTCGCAGAGGTAGAATGAGCCGGCTAAGTTAAGATCAATGATTTCCTTGATTGCCTGGCTTTACCCCTCTCCTAAGCCTGGTCTCCATCTCCATTCCTATTCCTGTCGGACAGAAAAATCAAGAGTGTTTACAGAGCTGAAATAACACCTGCTTGGTTTATCTTATTTTAGAAACAATAAAAGCCAGGGAGTTGGAGGGATTAAGGAGGGAAAAAAATCAATTGTGTTCTTTCATGTTGGAAACATTAAAAAATAAGTCACCCAGCTACGTACTCTAAGGCCCAATTTGGCTCTCCATTACCCAGGGCGACTTCCAATTTCTTCCAGTAACTTCCCAAGGTTTAAACTCGACGGAACCATAACTGGGTGCCCTTGACGGACTTCAGGAAAGTTCTTCTGGTTGGCTTCTGACAATTCCTGTCATACTTCTGATGCTACACANGCAGCGAGAAATAGAAATGTCCCCTTTGGCATGAAATGGAAACATAGTCTGAACCTGGCCGAATTGCTTTATATGTTCTCAAAGTGTTTTACATCATGTCTTTTTATATCTTCTCTGTAAGGAAGGCAAGATGGCTTTAATCTATCATACAGAACTTGGTATTGGAACCAAAACAAAGAAAAACAACACTCAATAATAGTAAGTGACTACAGCAGTGGAAGGGGCTGCTTAGCACCAAAGAACTGATTTCAAAGATCTGCTGGCCCTGTACCGTAAACCACATCATGATGAAGATGGCCTGCATCGCTCTTTGGGTGATTATTATTTACAGCAGTGGTTCTCAATAATTAGTAATAATAATGCCAAAGGCCACATGGGATAATAAATGTCTCAGCTGATTCCTAATCCTCTTTTCTTATACCTTGAACTGGGATGGGATGCCACCAGCCAGAACATAGGCATNGACTTACCAGATAAGACAACCTGGTCCTCTATCCAGGCCATGCCTGGGTGAGCATGAACTAGTGGAGCGGGATGTGGAAAGCACCACCCCTTCTCTGGCTACATCTTCACTCAGGAGAGATAGAAGAAGGCAGGGAAGAGTCCAGGGTGACTCCACAGCATATAAATGAATCCAGACACCACTGTGTCACAGCCTCTATCTGCGCTGACTTTAGGCACAGTACCATCTATTCCCTGGCTCAGTTTCTTCATTAGTGAGGAGTAAATATGAAATTTTCTACAGTGGTGTTCCAAATCTATCTGGAAAGGAAGATCTTTTAGTCTAAACATTTCTGCCAACCCATGCATGTTGGCAGCTCTGTCTTATTAGTATTATTATTTAATAATAATTTTTATTATTAAAT
>LZPO01027453.1:31737-49237 GCA_001675575.1 Neotoma lepida | reverse complement strand
AGTCATTGTACTTACATTCTTACTGGGTAAGGATGAAGTGAGAAGATGCATGTGGAAGTCTTGGCTATTGTACCTGGTATTCAGTNAGTGCTTAATAAATGCACTATTGTTTGCATTACCTAGGCTCCTCCGGTNGAGTCTCACCACGTGCCACCCTTTCCCAGGGATCATTGGTACATTACAACGGACCCATCACATTTCGCAAACCCCCAATCTCTGCTACCTAGGATTGGCTGAGAAGTTCATCTGGATGGGTGGCTGGCCTAGTTTGGTTCTCGGCTTCTGTGATAAAAACAAAAGCCAAAAGCAGCTTGAGGAGCAACGGACTTGTGTGGCTGACGTATCTCCATCACGGTTTACGACTGAGGGAAGCTAGGGGGAGAGGCAGGGACCACGAAGAGGAGCCTGTGGCTAGCTTGCTTTGTATGGCTAAATCGAGCTTGCTTTCTTATAGGTGCCTGTCCAGGAGTGGGNCCACCCACAGTGGTCNGAGCCCTCCCTCATCAATCANTAATCAAGAAAATACCCCCATAGCCATGCTCACAGGACAATCTCATGGAGGAAACCGCTCAGTTGAAATTCATTCTTTCCAAACNTGTTTGGTTTGTGTCAAGTTGACAAAACCTAACNAGCACAGNGCTGATGGATACATACCTTGCCTTGTTTGACTGGCAGTTGACATTCCTAGAACAGACATTTCCTAGAACAGACATTACTATTGGGATCAGACAGTTNAGACCCTGAACTCTAACTACAAAGACAACTTTACAAATGACTCATTAACTTACAGT
The DNA here is from genome assembly GCA_001675575.1 of Neotoma lepida. Taxonomy (NCBI): domain Eukaryota; kingdom Metazoa; phylum Chordata; class Mammalia; order Rodentia; family Cricetidae; genus Neotoma; species Neotoma lepida. Next base: position 48,446 of record LZPO01027453.1, on the reverse strand, counting down.
AAGGCCAGGTGAGCTGTCCTCAACACACTTCCATGTGCTCTGCCTCCATCTTGAAACTCTTTTGTTGAGAGAGAGAGAGAGAGAGAGAGAGAGAGAGAGAGAGAGGGAGGGAGGACATGCTCTTGTGTATGTAGGCATGGGTGTACATGCATCAAGTGTGTAGGGGCCAGAGGATAATATCAGGTGCCCTCTTGTCAGAGACCAGCTCTGACCTGTCCAAGGGTTCTTGGGGGCGGGGAGAGGAANGAGGAAGTATTAGAAATATAGGCGGAGAGGACAAGAAAGACAGAGACACAGGATAGCTTCAGGAGGGCCCTGGGTCAATACCCAGCCACCTTGCATTTTATTCTAATGGGCTTTTTATACATTACCGAGGGGAGAGGCAAAAGACCTCCCCCTTTCAAGGTTGAGGTATAAAGTACTGAGTACAGACCCTTCAAAACACCTGGTACCCACACCTTTGGCCAAATCATCCCATTATGCAGCCCTGCTGGGCAAAGCAAGCTCAGACTCTCTGACCTTGAGTAAGGCCTTACTAGGGAGCCTCTGTGGGCCCCCACATCCTCTTCAATTGCTGATCATAATACTTTTTAAGAGTGTATCTCTTATTGAACCCAGAGCTTAACAACCTGGATGGAATGGCTAGTCAACAAGCCTAAGGATCCTCCTGTTCCTTCCTCCCTGGACCCCTGGGACTAACAGGTGAATGCAGCTGTGACCAGCTTTTTCACACAGGCTCTGGGGAGCGGGGGTCAAATTCAGGTCCCCATGCTAGTAAGCACATTACCAACTGAGCCATCTCCCCATCTCCCTGGGGCCTCCATGCCAGAATTCCGCAGGAACTTCTGGCAGTTTGCCTCCCCACATCATCCAGAGCCTCATGATGTCCTCAAGGAAATAAACAACTGCCTGTGGCTGCAGATTTTCTAGAGAACTCTGATGAATCCCCTGTCTCTGTAGTTCTGGCCATGCAGGCTGAGATGTGCCCTCCCTTAAGAGTCTTGTTGAGGTAATATTGCAGGATCCAGCGAGTGAGTACAAGGCCAGCATGACCTTGGGGAATCCCTAATCACTAACAGAAAGGAGAAGGCACAGGGGTTCCTTATTGAAGACTCAAGAGGCCTATGGGATCTGTCTTATAAATTCAAGAGAAGGCAATATCCAGAGGAAAATAGACGGTGCAGGCCAGACAGAGGGATGTAAGTCAAGTGTTCAGTTGCTCCAGCCACTTTGTGATAAGGGACCATCTCACTTGGCCTTTGGAGCCTCAGCCATCCTATAGTAAATGGAGGCAACTGGACATAAATTGGCAGTGCCTGGGGAAGCAGGCATTCCTGAAGATTCACCGTTTCCCTTCTCAGCAGGAACCAAGGGCATCCATACCTCTGGGTACACAGAGGTGCCATCTTCCTAGAGTGAAAATCGTTTAAAAAGCACACCAGAAGATCCAGCACTCACAGCAAAGCTAAGTAGATTGGAAAAGATTTTCAGTGGCATTTGAAGAAAAATTAGAGAGGTGTTACCACCCCTTGCTCTTTGCTGGGTAAGTGCCGTGAGTCTTTTGGCGCCCACCCCTTAAGGAAACCATCATGTGGCTCCATTCAACTTTACATAGGTGACCATAGTCACCACTGTAAACTGAGCTGTCCTCTGGAGATGAGAGTCACCTTCCTAGACAAAGGCAGAATTCAGGATGGGGTGAGCAAATCTTTCCCTTTGGGTTGCAGTAATGAGTCCAGAAGTTTCGAAGGACTTCACACAGGAAGCAAGGAGAATACAATGTATATTTAGTAGCTAATTTAGATGGTTCATTTAAAAATCAGAANGCATTCACCTCTACTCAAAAATGGCCCATTCTAGGTTAAATTCTTAATTATTCTGGAAAATGCAAATGAGAAGCTATAAATACAGAGTCGGGGAATAATCACGGTTTGCACAGTGTAAATCCAAGCCAATCGGTAAAGGGGAAAGAAAATCATTTGCCTTTGACATTAGATCCAGCTGTTCTTTGAAGCCAGTTTTCCCTAGCTGAGGATTTTGTATTTGGCCAAACTGTCTCCCAAACCTTCCGAGTTTAGACAATACTTAATCTGAATATCTAATAGTTCATTCTTCTCGAATACCATTGAACACTTCCATTAAACCTAAGTTATTATTATCAACATTATGAGGCCTGTCAGACGCCAGCCCATTGTTCAAATGAATCGACCTCCACTACAATTGACCTTAACATTGCTCAACTGTTTGACAGTCAATTATCTCATGATCTCCCTTCAAATGGGCCTCATTGCTGAAATAACCAATCCATTATGGAGGGAAGGTTATTTTAATAGCTGAGCAGTGTCTAGCTTGCCGCAGTCGCCCCGGGAGTATATATTGTGGGACAACTTGTAGCCCTCAGTCCATCTGACAAGAGAAAAGCATTGCGCCAGGCCTTTGTTCCAGGGGAGAAAAATAAAACATAATAAAGGACTGGCTGAAACTCAGTTATGGCTGAGATGATGTCAGCCCTTAAAATATATCAGCTCTCAGAAGCGTAAACACATCCCACTGTGCCTCTGAACTGCAAAACAGAAGAGGAAGTGGAGAGAAAGGGAGAGGTCTAGAAAGGATCTGGAGGTAGAGGCTGAAGACTTCCCAGTCTCTATCTAGCTGTGAGAATATGCAATGGTGAATGAATGGAATTCCTCTGGAGGAAATGACCTGACTGGAGGTCCCATGTCTCCACTCTGAAGCTGTGTGGCACTATTGCATACTTTTCCTAAACCTTGACTTCTTCATCTACACCATGAGGGTGATGGTATTTTTGGTTCCCCCTGCTCTGGGGACTGGATAATGCACTAGGTCTGGGTCATGAATGAATCACATAGAAGCTACCCAAATAGTAGTTTTACTATCATGAATACCAACAGTTTCCTTCTACCCATTTTGAGAATTAGCTTTTCTGTCCGCCGTGTGGTCCCTAGGCATCTTTCTGATTGGATGGAGAGCCAGGCATTGAGAGCCACAAGGGTAGGGGTTTTCCCAGGCTCTGAATAACGACTAATAAAATAGAACAGTTAATAAAAGTAACGAGTGCCTCATGAATCAGGAAATTAAATATCCCCCCCCATTAAACCAGGCTCAGCCTCCACGTTTATAGGCTGTTGGAGGCTCAGCCACCTCTGGAGACCTGAAGAGCATCTATGTGACCCAGAGGCCAGGTGGCCCAGCCTGACAGGTGGCGAGCTGGGCAGTGAGTCTGAGAGTACTGACCTGCTGTTCCTCTGAAGGCAAGGCTCCCTAACTCTCGACTTGTCTCAGCTCCCTGAAATCTCTGACAACTTAACTCATGTCTCCTAACCAGGACACTGAAAGAAAGTCTTGGTGTCCCACACAGTCCAGTCCAGGGTAGTATAGGGAAGGGGAATAAGGAGAGAGGAGTAAAAGGGGAAGAGAAGAGAGCAGTATCCGTATTGCTGCCACTGGAAGGATCTTTAAAATGCTCTTTAGTAACACCTTATCCAAGATGGACAACTTGTGAGGTGTGGATTACTAATACCCAAAAGACAGAGACCCAAGGGTACCCTATGANGCCTCCTCCTCCTTGTCACCTGTGACCAGTACCCAGACTTTCTTCCACCCCAATGTAGTTTCCAGAAAACTGCCTGCTCCAGATCAGTCCCTTCATGCCACCCAGACTCTTACTCTCACTGTGCACAGAGTCAGGCAGAGGCCTTGGGATAACAGCAGAGCTACGGCAGGGCAAAGTTCTCCAGCTGACTAACTGAATGCCAAGTAGGCCAGTATTGGGTGGCGACCCTATTCTTTCAGGCTCCCAAGAACCCACTGAGTTCATCCCTTCCCAGCCCCAAGTTCAGAGACCACACTTGCAACTTTGAATTGGCCATAATGGGAGTATTCACCCAAAACATCAATGATCATCTTAAGCCAGGAATATTTTTTTAAACATTTACCAATCTTTCACAGTCCTAGATTATCCACTCACCAAACATTTGGGGAGCTTTCACTCTGGGCAAGGTCCTGGGCGAAGTACTGCAGATATTAAAAAAAAAAAAAAAGTAGCTGTGTCCCTTATATATTTTGTGCAGTCATTGGCTTAATCTATCCCAGTAGGGTAGGCAAGGATTCCTCCAAAGAAAACACATTCAAGTTCAGTCATTCTGCTTCAGGTTATATGTTTCACCAGTGAAGCTGCAGTAGGGTGTGAAATGTCAGGCTAGAACAGAGGTCACGTTCAAAGCTACAGACACTCATGTTTTAGGAACTATCTCTGGTTGTCCTTGGGTTATTTGTAAAAAGTGTTGTGCAGGTGTCCATCCGTGGAATTCTCAGCTGGGTGTGGCTGGCCATGTCTGAAGTGTATAAGGAGGTCTCTTANGGGAATCTATGGCAGCCCTCCCTCACCTCAGCAGTGACCTATCTGCTGTTCTTATAAGCTACACCGAGGGCTGCTAAGCTCCCACTTGACCTTGCTGNTCCTGAACCTTGGTGTGCTCTTATTATCAGAGTGTGATGCTCCTTTTTAAGTTAAAGCAAAAATTACCTAAGTAATGCAAGCCAATTGCAAAGACTCGAACATATGAAACAGCAAAGAACCCTAATCTAATCTCACCACTCAACGACGCCCAAGTTTTTCTCCATATATTTGTTTATACACAGTGGTATTCTCGTAGATATTTAATAGGNGGTTCTATGTTTTTTAAAAGTCTTGATTCATAGAGTTTTGCCAATTTCCATGATAAACACTTCCACTTGGCTGATTTCAAGCTACCAACACGCTATCACTAAACTTGGACTGGGAAAGAAATTCTAATGAATTAACTCTTGTGAGTGCATGCGAGCTGGCTCAGCATGCCACNGTGAAATAAACATATAATTTTAAGTGAAATGTGGAAATGCTACATCTTGCTTTACAACCCACTCTTCAAAGTCTTTTCATGCCACTGACTATATGTCAAAAAATACAACATTAAATAGCTGGATAACATTCCATTCTATCAATGCATAATTGACTCAATACAATCCTATCAGCTATCTCTACTTTTTGCGAGCATAAACAATGCTTTGATGTACATAATTGCAGACAAATCTTTAGAGAAAAATTAGTGATTCAAACTGAAGCACTTGAGGNGGNTCCCCTTGAACCACCCACAAAGCTCAANCTCTCACAGAATTCTCAGCACTTCACAGGCTGCTGGGAATTTTGAAGACCTGAGAGACAGCTTTTAAGATTTCACAACATGAATCCATCTTCTCCCTCAGCCACCATGAATCGTTCCATAGGTTCCATACAGATTGTGTGGCATGCCTTTTAATATTGTCTCCGATCTCCTAATCTCCCCATAGTCCCCCCTTCTTATTCGTCAAGACATATAGTGAATAGTGATTAGTGGAACCTCACAACACACACACACACACACACACACACACACACACACACACACACATACATCAGTTGTAGAACTCAAACAAGTATATGTGACCTAAATCTACTCAACACGCTAGTCAGGAGTTGAGTCTGCCTCACTTCTCTGTCCAGAGAAACTAGTATAAGTTCCGGAGCAAGGCTGATGCTTCATGAAGAACTATTGAATAAAATGTGGTATATACTTCCCTANCTGGCCCCCTCTGTAAGAGTTACACTCTAATATGGCTCACAGAACTTCTCCTAACAGAAACCATTTCTAGGAGAGAGTGGAGATTTTGCTGTGTCTAAGTGTGGATCCTACCTTGGAAGAGGTTTTAGAAGCCTTCTGGGGGCTTTTGTAGAAGCCATGGACTGCCTTGTCTTTGAAACAANACTTGGCCCCTCTGGATAAAAGGAATTCAACACAAAGAGGGAAAAATTAACCTTCCTAAATTCAGTGACACTTCCAGTAGTAATGACATCAGTGGCATCCAGTTTTGACAACATTCTCTCTACATGTGTGATCATGAGAACCACACCTGGCATTTAATAAAGCTCATGACATGGTAGGCACGGGACAGGAGTGGACATTAAATTTTCACTTTCTACTTTAATCTCACATNAATCTGATGCAGTGTTCACGAATACTTCTATTATACGAACAAGGAAATAGGTCAAGCTTAAAGGTAAGGATTAAGTAATTTGATCAAGACTAGACACTTTTTGATTTGTTCTGCCTCCCAATCNATTGGTGATTCTGACTTCAACTCTTGAAAGGCTGAGTGTTGTTGATATATTGTGCACCCCAATAAAGCTTTCCTGGGTTCAGAGAACAGAACAGCCACTAGATAGACATAGAGGCCAGAAAATGGTGGCACATACGCCTTTAATCCTAGCATTCCAGAGGCAGAGATCCATCCAGATCTCTGAATTCAAGGCCACACTGGGAACAGAGCCAGGCATGATGGCACACAACTTTATTCCCAGCACTCAAGAACTCATGTTTTGCTTGGGAAAGACACATGCCTTTAATCCCAGGAAGTGATGGCAGGAAGCAGAAAAGTATATAAGGTGTGGGGACCAGGAACTAGAGGCTTTTTAGCTTTGAGGCTGTTAGCAGCAGTTCAGCTGAGATCCTTTCAGGTGAAGACTCAGAAGCCTGCAGGCTGAGGAAACTATCAGCTGAGGAGTTGGCNNGGTGAGGTTGGCTGTGGCTTGTTCTGTCTCTCTGATCTTTCAGAATTTACCCCAATATCTGGCTCTGGGTTATTTCTATTCATAAGACCTTTTAAGATTNGTCTTACAGCTGAGGAGGGACAGATGTCATGAGGGAAGTGCCCAACACGATCAATGGCAAAGTTAAGGTCACAAAGTTAGATAGGGAAACCATCCCGGTTTGCCCAGAGCTGGTGTGATTTTAACTGAAATCACCAACCTAAGGGGAAACTCATCAGTCACAGACAAACCTAAATGGTTGGTCACCTCATGAGGGAGTCAAACCTAGGGCTCCCAAAAAATATTTTAATAAGNGCTCACAATCTTTATNTGACAGATGNAAATTAAAACTACTTTGAGATTCTGTCTCCCCCTAGATAGAATGACTATCACCAACACAATGAATGCTGGGGATCAGGAAGGGAAGGTGGACCGTTTACTTACTGCTAAGTGTAAACTGGTGCAGCCATTATGGAAATCAGTGTGAATGTTTTTCAAAGGGCTATAAATAGAAATGGCGTGTGGCCTAACTCTAGTACTCCATTATATGCCCAAAGCATTCTAAGTCTTAAGAGACACTTGCACATCCATGTTTATTTTCGTGTTATTTACCACAGCTAAGATGGAGCCAGCCTAGATGTCCATCAACAGATGAGTGGATAATGAAAATGTGGTCCATATACACAATGGAATTTTATTCAGTCATAAGGAAAATTGAAATCATGACATTTGCAGGAAATGGCCTGAACTGGAAATTATTATATTAAGTGAAATAAACCAGACCCATAATGGCAAATAACTCATGTTTTTTCTCATGTGCAGAACCTAGATTTTAACGTGTATACGTGTGGGAGGGGTTATGAGTCATGAAACTAGACAGAGGATGGTGAAAGGAAGGGTATCTTAAGGGAAGAGAGTTTAGAAGATGGTGATAGAATACAGGTGACACGGAAGTGGAAGTGGAGCCATGGGGAGGGCAGAGGAAAGGGACTGCAGGATTGGGGCTGGAGGTCAGAAGAGGGAAGTTGGAGAAGTGAGTCAGTAAGATCAAAGTATGTATGAAAATATCATAATGAAATCCATTGCTTTGCATGCTAATTCAAAAACCATCCAAAAAACAAATATAGAAATGAATATAGGTCCTCTGACTTGTAGCACGGTGCCCTTTCTACCACAAACCAGATCTTTTCTCTTCACAGGGTCTTAATAAAAACAATTAAAGATGAAGTCATTAGGATGCATGTGTTCATTTTTCCTGGGCCCTTTGTGCAATAGGCATTTCAGAAGCAGCTCAGAACATCAATCACTCAGGATCTAAGGAAGAGACAGACCCCAGCTGGAACTGTTCTTTCTAGTACACTCCAGTGTGATGGAGTGACCAGCTTCCCCCACCTCCTCCCCACCCCTCAGCACACCTGGACGCCTGCCATTCATCTGTAGAATGTGCTCTGCGCCATCTGGCCCTGCATCTCATGTCCTGTCAACAGAGATGTCAAACAGGCAAGATGAAAGGACATAACTCCGAGGAACATGGCTCGTCGTCTTGCCCCAGTCTGAGGGAAGTCATGATGATTACTCATTAGGTAGCTACAAGGGGAGAAAAAGGACTTGTTACTGTCCGGATGTCAGCTGGTGTCTGGAGCACTCTTTGCCATTTCTTGTCTTGCCAAGTGTTTTGGGATGATCCTAGGACTTCAAATAAAGTGTATGTAGCTGGAGTATTCCAAGAGCCTTGAAGAGAATTTTCATAGTTTAAAAATCTGGTAACAATGTCTGCGGGGCCGCTAAGAACTACAGGCATTCCTTTCTGTGAAGTTGGTCATCCTTCCTGAGAGGTTGCAAAGAGAAGAATGTACCAATTTAGCTAAGGGAGTTGGGGGGACAGGGAGCTCTAAAGAATCTTATCTTCAGGTGATGTCTTAGCTGTTCTTCAGAATCTGAGTACACAGCCCATAGAATTAGACACTGACCAACTTCAAGAAGAGCTGAGGCCTTTCCAGAAATAACTGTCCTTATGCCTTGCCTCTACTCAAATTTCCTTCTTATGAAGCAAGAAGATACTATAGAGAAAGATGGACACCTTGGCTACATAGACATTAATAGCTGGGTGCCAGAAATTTCCAAACAAAAGTTAGAAAGGAACACAATTAACTGATGGGAAAGATATGCTAAAAAGTCAACCAAATGGATGCGTAGAGACACTTTTTAATATCAATTAAAATTTTAAATGTGTAAGACCTAATAACAGTAAAGTCACCCAGTGTCTAAAGAATGTGAAGAGATAGTTCAACCATATTCAAATGTCATTAATTAGTCCTGTGTGTATATGTACAAATTTATGATAACAAACTAGTTAAAGGAGGGACTATTAGCAACTTTGTTTTTCTTTATATATCTGTTTATTTCTCAGTTTCCCAAGAACATGGATGACTGTTATGATAGGAAAAGAGTATTTTACATGAAGGAGGATGAGTCAGAACACAGAAGAAAGCTGGAGGCTCCTGTCCTCTGTCCTTACCCCAATTCTCCCTTTCCCTACCAGGCTCTAGAAAGGAAGGATGTGGGCTTCTAGGCCCTCCTCTCTCTCCCTTCCATGTCTTTTTGGTAATAATAGCAGAGCAATGGACACTTGTCATAAAGCTATTGAGTCTTTCTTCACAACCAATGAGGTATCAAAAGTCATAACTAACTGGGCATGGTGGTACACAACCATAAGTCCTGCTTTGGAAGTGTAGGCTTGAAAATCAAGAGGGTCAAGATTACATGATCCTGTCTCAAAAAGAAAAAGAAGAAAAAGGCCAATGTGCTGTGTTTTTTTGTTTGTTTGTTTGTTTTTCCTTTGGTTTTTCCAAGACAGGGTTTCTCTGTGTAGGTTTGGCACCTTTCCTGGAANTCACTCGGTAGCCCAGGCTGGCCTCGANCTCACAGAGATCCACCTGCCTCTGCCTCCCGAGTGCTGGGATTAAAGGCGTGCTCCACCACCGCCTGGCTTTTTTTTTTTTTTTTAAGATTTTATTTTTATGTACACAGTGTTCTGTGTGTACAGATCTGTGAACAGATCTCATTACAGATGGNTGTGAGCCACCATGTGGTTGCTGGGAATTGAACTCAGGACCTCTGGGAGAGCAGCCAGTGCTCTTAACCTCTGAGCCATCTCTCCAGCCCTCTGGTTTGTTTTATGTCAACTTGACACAAGCTAGAGAGTCATCTGAGAGGAGGGAACCTCAATTAAAAAAAATGCTCCCGTGAGATTGGACTGTAAGCAAGCCTGATGGGCATTTTTTTAATAAGTGATTTGGTGTGGGAGGGCCCAGCACATTGTGGGTAGGGTCNTCCCTGGGCTGATGGTCCTGGGTTTTATAAGAAAGTAGGCGGAGCAAGCCATGAGGAGCAAGCCAGTAAGCAGCANCCTCCACGGCCTCTGCATCAGCTCTTGCCTCTGGGTTCCAGCCCTGTTTGAGTTCCCGCCTGGACTTCCTACTATGATAAACAGTGATGTGAAAATGTAGGCAAAATAAACCATTTCCTCCCCAGGTTACTTTTGATCANGGTGTTTCACCACAGAGATGGGAACCCTAACTAAGACAGCCAACAACAAAAGAAGCAGCTCTAGATGCCCTACAGTTCCAACCATGAGTTTGCTATGGCATATCTGAAACCTATCAGTCAGTCAATGTTCCTTGGCACAAATTAATACGTTCCTAAGCCACTGAACTGGCCTTTAACACTCCTTCCCCTGACACNNGAAGGGTAGATGAACTAGAAGCCTCCAGGCAAGCTCCTGCCAAGCCATGGGCCTTCAGGCCACCAAACTGACTTCAGAGTAGTTAGACTCCAGCAATCTCTCCCAGAGACACACGGAGGGCACTTGGATCTGTGGGATCCAAGCCTTCCTTTGAGAAGNTCGCTCTCCAGGGAGAGATCAGACAGATTTACAATGAACCGTAACACATAAAAGAGCTGCCATGAAACAAGTGTGTACTGAGATGCTGTGGGAGGGGACGGAGTAATAACACCCAAGGACAAGGAGAATGGGAAGCAGACAGCAGCAGCCGCACTTTGGAAACTAGGCAGCCATGAATGACTAGGTTAATAACCACTGATTTAACCTATCCCAGAAAGCTCCACACACCATCAACAGTTTAGAGGCCAAGAAGCAGCCCCATTTCCCAAGAACCCTTGACATGAATGAGGAATTGACAGTGCAGCCACTAGGAGAGTGGGAGGGATGCTGAACTAGGCCAAGAAGTCTTGAGTAAGTTCATACAACACACATTGGGTCCAAGCAACTCCTCTTCACTCCTAGTAGGAGAGAAGAAGTTTGTCTTCCTGCTGGAGTGAAAGAAACAGAGATGCCTTGGTCTGGACACCAGGTACAGCCAGAGGATGAAGGCAGGTACCACAGGCAGGGAGAAGGAGGGAGCATTTACATCCCAAATGCCAGCATGCCTGGCCTCCTTCCCTACTGCATTTCTGAAATGCAACCACCAGGCCTGCACCTCCAAGAGTGGGAAGCTGGGAAAAATTGTCTAGGGTATCTGGACCGTTCCAGAGGGGAAAAAAATTAAAGATATTGCTATTAAGGCTTTCCATTNAAATAGCCTAGCCGTACCCTGCAGTGAAGCCCACATATTGCAGTCCCCATTGGAAAACTTAGAGCTTGCAAACAGCTTTACGATCTAACTCTAACAGCAATAACTACAGTTCACTGATATCCAAGGGAAACCTCTAACAGAAAAGATGGAAATCAAACCATACCAACACGATAGAAGTAACCTAACAAGAATCATGTCAGGGAAGTATTTTATATTCAGAATATATTTAATATCCTGAGAGACATAAAAGAAGATGCANTGCATTTATGAAAACAAGAACTGGATAATAGGAAGAAGAACCTCAAGTTAGCAAAATGGGGCTGGTGAAATTAAGAATATTATAGTAGAAATGGGGAAAGTCAACAAAGGGTATAAGATAAAGAGACAGAAAGCAGGCCAAAGAAGNTAAGAAAAGCACACAGCCGATTCAGGATGCATGCTACAAAAATACTAGGTTTCAGAAATCCAACATCAATCTCCACTCTCTCCCTTCCTCTTTCTCCCTCTCTCTCCCCTCTTCCCTCCCTTGCTCCTCCCCTTCCTCCTTCTCTCTTCTCTCTCCTCTTTCCCTTGCTCCCTCCCTGTCTCCCTCCCTCCCTCCATCACTCCCTCTCACAGAGAGAAAGAAACAAAATAATTCAAGGAAATATCTCTAAACTGGAAGACTGGAATTTCAAGATTCAAGTAATCCACACACCCAGGCCTAGTGGCTTAGGCTTGTAATCCTAGCACTTGAGAGNCAGAGGAAGAAGNATTGTTAAGAGTTTGAGGTTAGCCCAGTCTATGTAAATAAGATATAGGCTAGCCAGAGCTACATAGTGAGTCCTTGCCCCCNTCCCAAGAGGAGGCAGATCCACANAGCAGTATAAATAAAATAAAATGAAATGAAATGAAGGTACAATGTCTTGAAATTTTAAAACACAGGGAACAAAGGCACAAACGAACTTCTAGGGGTATAACTCTAGGGTAGAGAGCATGCCTAGCAAGTACAAGGCCCTGAGTTCAACCCTCAGTGCAAAAAATAAACAAGCAAATAAACAAACAGACCCTATTCCAATGACTGTGAAACTGGACTGACCTTCTCAATAGCAATGCCAGAAGCCAGAACACCTTGGAGTGAACTCCTCAAAAACCTTGGGAGAAATGACCGCCAACCTAGAATTCTAGATCAAAGGTGCTAATGGTGTTATTAGGAAGGCCAAATAATGACGTGATCAGCTATGCAAGGTGTAGTTGACTTTCCTGTTTCCCTCCTAGGAAAGCCGAGAATATGCTTTTCCAGCGTCTATAGGACACCAAAGAGAGAAGTCTTTCCAGAAATAAGACATGGGTTTCCTGGGCAATGCCAAAGGGAGGGGCAAGATACCAGAGGATAACTGGTCAGTCTAGAGCAGGCAGCAGNCTCAGGAGCGAGTTTGAACATGAGACTAGAGAGAGAGAGCAGAGGCCTCTGATGCAGAGAGAGAAGATTCAAAAGACTGGCAGGGAGTTGGGGGCAGAAACGATGATAAATTCAGAGGAAACTAAACTAATATAAAAGGATATAATGTAATCTAAATGTAAATATAAAACAAAACAACAACAACAACAAAAACCAAAACCAAATCTCCGGGGAAAATAAAAGATTTTGCGTGGAGGGAAAAAGTGTGAAGGCTTAGCCAGGAATCTCATTTGCATTGCCATATAATCTAAACCCTGAATATTGATTTAAACAAAATNAGACTGTAATTCTGTTAGAGGAGAGGAGGGCAGAGAAAAGCATGCCTTAGCAAGTGTGTGAGGTTGGGGGCGGTAGAGCATGAGAGAAATTATTCTTTACCTGCCACAGAAGTCACANATGGTGTTTAAGGCCCTACATCAAGGAATAGCCACAGAGCTGATCTGTGCCTCCAAAGTCAACTACAAGAATTAGAAGTNGACTCTATATTCTATGGTAAGAGGCAACGGAGAATAAGGGCAGTGAATTATTGTTTTTTGCAACCATTTTTTCACCTATTGGCCCTTTTAAAACTATGGGCTAGGCGTGGTGGCACATACCTTTGAATCCCAGCACTTGGGAGGCAGAGGCAAGTGGANTTCTGTGACTCCAAGGCCAGCCTGGTCTACAAACCAAGTTCCACGACAGCCAGGGTGGTAACACAGAGAAACCCTGTCTTCAAAAACAAACAAATCAGAAAAACAAAACCCCAACTATGAGCAGCTATATATTGAGATGGAATGGTCCAGGTAAAGAAGGAGTGAGTCTCAGTTTTGTGTCTTTTCCCCTCACAGGGAGTAATTATGTTTTCCCACCCTTCTCATACTAAGGCAGAGGGCTGGCAACACACAAGGTGAGGACTTGTAAGATTCAAGGGAAACATTGCTTTCTCAGAACTCCAGGGAAACAGGGTTCATGATGCGCTGAGTCCTTGCATGCATCTCAGCTGTTTTGCTTTTGTCTTGCTTGTTACTATAAACAAAAATGTCAGCCAACCCTAATGTCAAATCTAGACTCATTTGCTAATTATAACCATATGTTAGCAATGAATAAAAATAAAAGTTGGTAAAAATCAACAAATGCCTTCTGTAAGAACCAATTTGAAATTTCAAGACAGGAGTATTTGGCTGCCTTATGAATGGCACAGTGTATGTCTTTTATAATGTGTTGTAAATGCATAGCTACATTTTTCTTTTCAGAGACCAAGGCTAGACATTTATCAGCACGGCAATGTACCCACAGCTATTGCTCAGAATGAGGAATGAAAAAATATTGACTACAAATAAAAAATTGACCAAAACAACATCCCAGGAGCCCATGTTCTGGGATGTGACTCCTATGCATCCCTCATCATTCTCTGCTAGTTAGGAAGAGAAAGTCTCTCGCACTCAGGACCCTCTCAGTTCTGACATCACATTTAGTATCTTTGGTAGGTGTCCCTCAGAGGCAAGTGGACTGATGACCACAGAANGCAACACANATTCACATACTCCCATCATGACAGACTTCTTTAGTATAAAATTAGGAATTATTNACTGCGAAATTCACTGAGATAGACGATAGAAACGACAGCCGGAATTTTTCATTGATTTGAGCACTATCAGCATTTTTCGATGAATTTTCTCATGAAATTCTGTTCCTTTCAAAAAGCATCACGGAAATGAGACTCCAATGAGAAAGNAGATTGATTTGGAATCGTGAAGGGAGCACAAGGAANGGGAGGACCTCCGACACCATCTTCCACGTGAGGACTACTTGCNGATATNAGCTTTACAGAAACTTAAGCATGGAGTTGGGGAGATGGCTTGGTGAGTAGAGCGCTTGCTACACAACCATGAGGATCCAAGTTCAGATCCCCAGCACCCATGTGAAAGCCAGGTACACTGGTGTGAGTGCATCTGTAACCCTCACACTTGAGGGTGAGGAGAGACATATCCCAGAGGCAAGCTGGCTAGCCAGCCAGTTTAGCCGCATCAGTGAGCTCCCGGCTTAGGGAAAGACTCTGTCTCAAAAAAAATAAGGTAAGGAGTGATAGACACCCAAAATCAGTATCTGGCAAGCACACCTGCACATGTGGATACACGTATGTAACACACACACACACACACACACACACACACACACACACACACACACCTTGAGAATGTAACTTGATAGGATAATACACGATCAAGAGCTATTCCAAATGAGAATAACATGTCTAAAAGATCCAAATAAGACATCTGCCAGTGCTCAGAGCCACTGGAGGCAAGGCACAGTGGTGGCTGAACAGTTCACCTCTTGATGCTGCCAACCGCATCCAGAAATAGCAGTAAGATTTACATTGTCCTATCTTTGGTGCTACTTACAAACAGGATGCTTCATTAATTTTCATTAAACACCTACAAGTGACTGTCAGCTCACTCCCTGCCCCCTGTTGCTTTGAAACTCTCTGACTGANATATTTCTGACTGACAAGACTGCTCAGCTCTGAGGCAACTTCGTCTCAACTCTTTCCAGACTGTCTGCATGGGGGGATAAACAAAAATCAACTGTGGGGTTGAGGTTTGGGAGGTGTGAGGTTTGATAACCATCCTAGCAACGTGTCTATCCTTCTACTATCTCACTGCACACTAAATGCTCTGCCACACATTGCCTGATTGAGCCAAGGGCAGAGATGGCAGGATGCCCATTTTCCTGAGACTGAAACCAGGATTCCCAAAGGTTAATGCCTGACCAAGGTCCCAGGGCAGAATCAAAACCAGGAATCACTCAGTTGTTTTGGCTGCTAGCCTAGCACTCTTTCCACAAAGTGCTGACATTTGGACTCCGAAGTGAGCCTAAGAGGTAAAAATAGAACGCCATGACTCTGAGAAATTCCTTCCAAGAGAATGCAGAAGACACTGCTCTGCAGACCGGACAAGGATGAAAACTGAAGCCCACTATTAAATGAGATTCATTATGTACATACGGTCTCTTCTGGAAAGTGGATGACATAATTGTACCCCCTAGAAAAACTGAAACAAACTTCACCAAAGATCTGTTGAAAAGATGAGTTCAAAATTCTAGTTTGGGGATGATTTGATTTAAAATTATGTAGTTCATCATTTTATNACTGGGAAAAAAGATTTCTAGATGTAATTAACCTGAGCGCTCCTGTCTACCAGACAAATAGATTCTAAAAGGAGAAAAGATGGAGACAAGAAAACCAGATTTGGAGTAAAGCANNAATTAAAAAATATTGAAGGGAACATTAATTATACAGTGTAATGGGTTTCACTGTGACCATTTCACACATGAACAAAACACATTCTGGCCACACGTGCCTTTTCCTCCCTCCCCTGATCCTCTTCCTTTGCTCTGACAATCCCCTTTTATGTCCCTGTTGTTGTTTTTAACCTTTCTGATTTTGTCATTCGAAGTATGAAAAACAAGTTTGGCTGATGAGACGATAAACCAAAATAAATGATATTTTGTGGANGTTCATAAAAGGAATCTCAAGTTAGATGGGAGTTTGGATAAGAGGGCTTTGAAACTCCCAACTCACAGGACTTTGTTAATTTAGGAATCTTTGCCTTTGTTAGTTTTTGTTATTTTTAAAGATTGTATGAGGGTAGGCACATGAGTGAAAGTGCCCAACCTTCACTTTAGTGAAGGGTCCGGGAGAAATTGTTGGATCCCCTAGAGCTGGAATTACAGGCAGTTTTGAGGTGCTCAATGTAGGTGCTAGGAACCGAATTTCNGTCCTCTGCACGAGCAGGGGGTGCTTTTAATCATGGAGTGTTCTTTGCAGCCACAAGACTTTATTAACTCTTGGTAAAGCATTCGGTAAACCACTAACTTGCAAGACTTGCTAACAGTTAACTGAAGCTGACCATTCCTCTGACCTAAACACTTGGCCTGGAGGAAAACAAGTTTGTTGAGCAAAAGCATTGGAGAGAGCCATGCCACCAGGAGAAGAAACACATGCCAAGTGACTCCAGGTCACAGAATGTTTACACATGTGCACACATACACATTCACATACACCTGC
>LZPO01027453.1:9366-31492 GCA_001675575.1 Neotoma lepida | reverse complement strand
CATCTGTGGTGATTTAGGGGACTCTCAGGTCTCCTAGGGTAGCAAGGCAGTGGTGAAGGGACATTTTCTATTTTCCACTTTCGTAGTAGTGATCACACTATTGATAGCATCGTAAGCCCTTCATTGAGTCTGATGTGTGTTGATCACCTGCACCGTTAGGCACAGCACAAAGACCCTCCTCAAAGAACACGACATCCATAACTCTAACAGNTANCTGGACCTAAGCTTTTAATAGGCAATAGAATTTTAAGAGAGACTGCTTCTGAAAAGAGGGCTCTCTGCCAGCGACACTTGGTTATGACTAAGCTAGTGCTTTAAACATGGATGAGAAAGGGGTTCATTAAAAATTGATTTGAAAGTCAAAACCAGCTATGCTTCTTAAACCCTCTGCTCATTTCTTACAGTCCCAACCCTGACCTGTTGTTGCACAGGAAACAGCAGTAGGTGGTAGGTTGAGAATGGCCTTTGGGAAGATGATGTCTCCTTCACTGTCTTAGCTACTCTGACCTTCTGGGCATTGTCAGGGAGTCAGTTGGCCTCTCTGACTCTTTAACAAGCAAGACAGTGGGCTGGTTTCCTCAAACCAGAGTCAGCTCTGTTTGCCACAAGTTCCCAGAGAACAAGATGCAGTCAGACTCAAAGCAGGTTCTAGGGGAACCTACTGTTGTCATTTGCGAAANAGTCACGTTGNCAAACTGCCTTCTAAATATTTACAGCATAGGTTTGTGCTGTCTTCAACCTTGGTCAGAGATGCTTCTTATTGCGATAGGTAGTGATTAATGCAGTGACTCATAACTGTTCCAAGTGCTCAGAACTGAGAGTGCTCAGCCTAAATACGACATCTCTANCAACCCTCTCCCCAAGGGCCAGGAAACATTGTGAAAGAAAGGAAAGAAAGAATGAAAGAGCTAGAGCAGTGATTCTCAACCTTCCTAATACTGCAGCCCTTTAATACAGTTCCTCACGCTGTGGTGACCCCCAACCATAAAATTATTTTGTTGCTACTTCATAGCTGTAATTTTGCTACTGTTATAAATCATAATGTAAATATATGATATGCAGGATATCTGATATGTGACCCCTGTGAAAGGGTCATTCAACCAACGAAGAGCTTGCAGCCCACAGGTTGAGAATCGCTGAGCTAGAGGATGGGGAGGAGGGCTGGGTAATACTGTCTTCTGGACATGGCACAGCTGTTGCACTCATGAATTCACAAGGCCAAGCCATTTAAAAGTTCCATTATGGAGCCAGGCTTTGTGGCGCACGCCTTTAATCCAGCACTTGGGAGGCAGAGGCAGGTGGATGTCTGTGAGTTTGAAGCCAGCCTGATCTACAGAGTGTGTTCTAGGACAGCCAGAGTTACATAGCAAGAGTCTGCCTCAAAACAGAACAAAACAAAAAACAAAACAAAAAAGGTAAAAATTCCATTATGGATGAGGGTGGGGCTACCAAGATTCCAACTCTAGCTGAGGAGCTTCTGGAAGTTGATGAGGGAGTCATTTTTCTTTGACTGGGTTTTCTTTGGTAGATTGCCCGTGCCCCACTGGATGTCCCCACACCCAGGAGCATATGGATAGCACTAATTAGACTCAGTGGGCTTAAAATGATGGTAATAGTCTACATTTTAAAAAGAGAACGTGAATTTGGAAGGAGATGCGTTGGGAGATCTTGGAGAGAACTGGAGAGGGGCGTGGGAGACGGACATGATCAAGATAGAGTGTATACATGACGAAATTTTCATAACTTAAATTAAAATACTATTTTAAAAAATAGGGCCTTCACTTAGGTCAAGATCTGAAAGCAAGGGCTATCTTCATGAGCATCAGCTAACAGAGGAAGATCCTGCAATGGTATGAGTAATATTTCTTGAGTTGGGTCCAAATTAAGAGGGTTCTGGTCCCAATCTACCTACAGCTTACTTGTAAGTGGGAGATAGCCATGGTACCTTTGTAAGAGGGAGGGAACCTTGGCACCTTTGACTACTCTCAAAAAATGTGTCTCCTTAATTTCCAAGGAAGACACCAGCGCAGTACATCTCCCATTCAATATATGCATTGCTGTGGCAAAACAAGGCCAAACTACTCATCAGGGGGAGAATTAAAATGTCAGTAGACTTTTATACTTGTTTTATAGTTGACTGTTTAAAATTTTAATTATGCCAAGCATATAGAAATGGCCACAGAATTAACTTCTTAGTGACCAGAGTCTCTCAAAATCATCCAGCCTAGAGGTAGGTAGCTCATAAGAGTTCAGGGGCAGCTGGTGTGTNGGGAAATAAGTGCATGTCAAGGAAGGTAGAGTCTTTGTTCATTCGAGACTTCCTCTCTGTACCCTCTCTTGCTAACTACCTATTGTTTTGGCATTTACTGGGTATCTTGGTCTTTCTGCTGCCCAAAGACTCCAGTCAGGAACCCATGTGCAATTCCTGCCAACTGGCTTCCTTTACCTTCCCTAAGTGGTCATTCTCTCAGTTCCCTATATGTTGTGGTTTGAATGAGAATGGCCCCCCTAGGCTCATATGTTTGAATAGTTAGTCCCCAATGGTGGAACTTTTGGGGAAGGATTAGGAGGTGTGGCCTTGTTGGAGGAGGTCTGTCACTGGGGGTTGGCTTTGAGGTTTCAAAAGCTTTGTATCATTTTCCAGTTATCCCTGCATCATTTTCAGCCTCCTGCTTATGGATCAAGATGTGAGGTGAGGACTCAGCTGTTCCTGCACCATGCCTTTGCTGTGCCATCGTGGACTATCGCTCTCTGAAATCATAAGCNCCATTAAATATTTGTTTTGCAAGTTGCCTTGGTCATGGTGTTTTGTCACAACAACAGAAAAGTAACTAAGATATTATCTTTGCAAGGAACAATGACCAAACCAACAGCCTTCAAATAATGGGCTGGCTTTTTTCTTTAACACATCTGTAGATCAAATGGGATATAGTTGAAATGTAGATTCTGACTCAGCATTTGAGAAGGCTAGAGTCTGAGATGAGTTCCTGCATGATGCAGGGCTGTGACCCTTGAGCCATACTGTGACTAGGAAAAGACAAAGCATCCATTCAGCCAATACTCCACCCCATGGGCTTACCCATCTTAAAACAGCTTGGCCAGAAGTTTCCCGAACAGTCACCTCAGAGATCATTCCTAGATGCCCCTTGCCCTCTGTACCATCCCCACACACCAGCCTTCCACCTGGTAAAACACTGAGGTGAAAATATTCCAANTGTCAGGAGGACACGTTGGGCCTAGGAAGAGGTATCACTGAAGAGGCTTACAAACAAATCATGATTATTATAGAAGATCTTCAACAGCTCTAGTCATCTCCCGAGGGAAGTCTTCAGCAAAGGATTAAAAGTCTAGAAGAAACCCCTTAAATCACTTGCATTCTTGGCACAGGAAAAAAACAAACACATTAGGATGTGCACTGCAGTTCTTGGTATCAGGTGGCAGGGCTTAATCACCTCAGGGTGAATCAGATGGGGTTGGTGGCAGTGACTCAGTCTTCCTTAAGCATCAGTCTGGACTCATATGTGAGGATAAAAGACTAAAAGCACAAAGAAATAAAGAATGACTTGTGTGACTAGNCTGGNCTCCTGGGAAGGGCCAGTTGGCNTGGAGTAAACTTCAGCTCAGATGCTAGCACTGGAGACAGCGGCTTTCTTACCACAGAGAAGACGGGGCAGCAGAGTGTGGTGGCACTGTGTGTGTTGCCGAGATGCTAAGACTCATGTGCCTACATGCTCATAAACATAAGTGTGCATATAAGTTCCTACCTCACACCTGTGCTGAGGTAGGAACAGATAAGGAAGAGACAAGCATGCTAATCCCTTCTCAGAAAAATGGCCACCATGTGCTCAGCATCGTCTTTTCTTACGGCATTTGAAAGAATTTAACTACCTTTTCATGGGAAAGTGAAAAAAAAAAAGATGACCAGCAGGACTGTTAATTTGAGAAGTCTCTGGGAAACAGAAGGACCAAGGTACCTAGCAACTGGGCAAAGAATAAACAGTTGGTAAGAGAGAGTACAGAGAATAGTTCTGAGGACTTCTAGGCTGGGTGATGATTTTGAGAGATCCTGGTTACAGAGAAGCATCTCCCTAAAGAAGTTCATCTTTGGTTCCGTGGGTGTCATATCATGTACTAAAGCATTCAGGGAAGTGCTACCCGATTGTTAGAATAAAGGAGGTTTAATTGCCAAATATTAGGCTTTAAAAACCAATCAAGTGTAGAAGGTGGCTTTAATTAGACAGAAGAATCAGATAAACAGAGTGTAAAAAGCTTTGTGCTTGAACAGCCTGTATCTCTTTGTGCTTTCACTCTCTAAGGACAGAGTGAAACAGATTAGATCTTTGCTAGCCACTCTGGGACAATTCTAAATAAACGGAACACGTGTATTATTTCACTCATATCCAGAAATCATCTCGAGTTTATAAGGTTTTAGGACAACCCTCTTTGATCTTAGGAATGCCAAGAACCAAATAACCAGCATCAATTGTGGATCAAGCATCACGGTCCTGAAGACAATGGATATCGACTTGGTAGCTCCACGTGCACACTCAAAAACACAGACTGAAGATTATCAATTGACTTCCAGTCAATACTGTCTACACGCACTTGTCTTGAAAAGACAAAAAAAAATGTTTTAAATGTATCACAGCCATTTTAACTCGGGCATTCAACAACACTCAGGACCTTGGCTGCTGCCTCATGTNCCAAACAGGGTTTTCCGCTCTTCTGTAGAGCTGAGAGTATCTGGTGACAGAATGATCATTTCCACACTCTACCTTTAACTCAGTTCATTTCCTGAAAGGGTGAAGGTGTTGAAGAATTCACCCAAAAGAGCTTACTGTCAAGCCAGGAGACCCTTACCTAGAAGAATGGCTTTGAACTACAATGGCCTCCCACTCACTAATGTATTTTTAGAACTGAACATAGAACAAAACTGAACTTTTCAAGCAGGCAAGGAATGCAAAATGCTTAGGGCTGGTGTTCAAAGGGCAACGCTTCTTTAAAAAGACTATTGATCGGGCCTAACTACAACATGACAGGGCCAAATGGACTCAGGGATGTGCAGAAGGAAGCTAGGTCAGGAAAGGCAATCTCTGAACTCCTGAGGGAGGAAGATCTGAGCAGCACTCTCCACTGAACAGATGGTACAGGGAGTGTTAGGTAGCAGATGCCAAAGTGAAGTGCCCGTGTTGGTTAAAGAAGGTGAGATGGGTAATGTGTCTCCAAATCTATCCAGCATCCTCTTAGTTGACTGGGCTCTACTCTTTTCGTTATATGGAAGTCTGAGTTCTCACTTTTAAGATCTGTTCCTCCCTTACTCAGCAAAACATTCTTAGATAACTTCATGGTTGCTTAAGTACAGTTTCAAGAAGATACCANATAGGACCTGACCTAAAATATGCCCAGCGCACTAAATATCCCAATCAAAGAATAAGCAACTACCTTGAGCTTCACTCTTACCTCTCATTCATCCTTAGAGCAAGCCTTTTTTGTACACCCACATTCCTAGGCAAGCAGAGATGAAGGGCCAACGATGGTTNAGTTACTCATCCCAAGGATTCCAAGAAGTGGGTGGTAGAGANTACACACACACTAAAACACACTCACTGACTCTGAGCCTGAGAGACTTTTAACATCTGGCAGGGCAGTAATAGCAGACATTGGTTCATTTTCCATCCTGTCCTCTTCCTTACTAGTATTATCCTCCCTATGAACTGTACCACAACTTTTAAACTTTTGTACAGATGGTATATTCCCAAGACAAATAGAAGCCACTCTCTGGACTTCTCCCAGGATTCAGAGCTTCAGCATGCTGCCTTCCTGCAGACTTTTTCATGTCAGATATGAGGCTCCCACCAGTAGGGAGGAGATCTATGCCAGCAATCACTTGACTGACCCTTTTAATACACACTGTATTAAAAGCAGACAATCTGAGGAGCAATATCTAATCATTACGGTATGCAAAGAAAATAGTTATGTTTCCCTCATAGAAAGGGTGCTGAATATCTACTACAATGAAAGATGAGCTGCATTGAGCTCCTTTTCTCTCTCATCCCCCAAACCTATGACCCAAAGATTGTGAATCATAAAATCTCAGATCATCATTAAGTCCAACACTCCCATGCCCCTTGTTCTGCAAATGACATAACTGGTGGCACCAAAGGAAGAGAATTTCTCCAGCCACAATTTTCACAAGCCCTTTCCTGTTTCTTGTCCTTATTCCCATGTTCCTACACAAAATATATCTCCCTAGGGAGTTTGGTTATTTGAAATTGCCTTTGGTGAGTTTTTTCTTACCAAGAAGCCTTGGGTCTATGGGTGGTAGACCAGATGGCCTTGGGAGAGGCTTCCAAAGCTCAACCAAGAGTATGTGTCAAAAACAAAACAAGTCAGAAGTATGGCAGGATTAACAGATGTTAGCAGATGTGCTGCATCTCCTGTAGCAGTTCTCTTACCTAGAGACAGCATCCTTCTCCATTTCTTTGCCTCAGAGGATGAGTGATCACAGTAGAAAAAAAGAAAGAAAGCTACTGAATTCTAAGTGCACCATCAGCTTTCCAAGAGTTTAAGGTTTTGCTGTATCCTAAAACATGAAGAGCTAGAGCTTCAAACATAATTTGGAAGTCAGCTCACAAGCTAGCCCATCTTGTTTTGAGATTAGATAAGGACTCAAGCCAGGGAGCTGTAAGAGAATCAGAGAAAGGGGNACTGTGCCCTCAAGAACCCGGGAGGAGTTTCTTTATGAAACTCAGTCCAACTTCATCTCTAAGGTTCCCAGGCTTGTCGGCTTTCTGGCTAACACCAGGATCCCTGCAGCCCTCAGATTTCCAGGCACTAGANGAACAACGCATTTTCATCTCTGTTCCCTTCTTTTGACCCTCATGGTCCCAATGAGCCCCATGCCTTCTCTCTCTGTGCCTTCTAGGATGCATCCCCCCATCCCAGTTCCAGCAGTATCTTCTCTAACATACGCACCTGTCTTCATTCTTAACATTTGTCTAAGTAGGGAGACCCATTAGTAGGGAGACCCATTTCGTTACCACAACCACTATCAGAAAGCCACCTGAAAGGCGGGAACTAATTTCCCATCAGTCATCAAGCAGGGGTAGTGTCTAGCTGTTTGAGTTTGAACTGAACTGGTAACCCACTGAAATGAAAAGCTCCAATGTGACAAACCCCCAGAGTCAGACCCTGTGCACCTCTGTCTATCACCTCCCCTTTTCAGTACCACACACAAGAGAGCTCCTCTCCCCTGGTCCTCATTCTACNCTCTGCCCTCCAACCACAGCCTCAGAGGATTTCCTGTTGGGTGAATCACTCTGCCATTCATTAACATTACTCAAAATGGGGGGTCTATAACATCACTTCTGTTTTTGATGGTCAAGGTATTAGACTCCATTTCCAGGCTGATTCAGAAAAGTCAGAGCCAGTGCCGGGCATTTCCTATCACTCAAGGGCAGTGACTGAAAGATAGGCAGCTACATTGCAGGCTCCCTGTTTTTTTCCTGCCGTTCTTCTGGAGGATGCGCGTTTCTTTTATGGGCATCATAATCAATAGTTCTTCTCTCCTTTGTGACGGATCACATCAGTCACGACTATGCTAAATTGTCACCTGACATTCGTTTGGATGCTATTCTTCTGGATGGAACACAATTTTCTCTCTCTCTTCAATGCCTGGAATATTGAAAGGGCCTCCATAACAATGCTCAATTATGTGTCAAGTCAGAGTTTTACTATAGGACTAAGAAAAGAGAACATAGCTGCAGCTGGCTCCCAACGCACCACAGACCAACCGAAAGCAGGCCCGGTGTCAACCTGTCTCCCAACAAAAGCCCATTTGTTACTGAGAAATCACATACACACAAAAATTAGATCAAAGGCTCACTCATGTCCATTCATGCTGTACTAGCTGTGCTGAACAACTATAGGATTTTTTTTTTATGTATGGAAAAAAAAATCAGATTACCCCTAGTCTGATCCAACAATAAGAGAATTTCATTGGAAATCTTAACTGAGTTGCGCTGCCCTTGGAGATGAGCTGGTTTAGACATTTTTCTCAACGAGCTTTGAAGTGTGAAGTGCTCCTGGGTGTTCAAGAAGAGTAAAAACACTACCCTTTAGGGAGGCTGAGAACTGTAGCACCCAGTGCTAAGCAGGCTCCCTAGGGATAAACNTCTGTCATGTGGTCACACCCAGGGACAGAGTCATATTATAGAAGGTAGACAGAGCATCTACCAGGGTCCCACAGGACTTCTTCCTTCTAGTTCTGCCTGTGTTACATGTCAATATCCTTGGGCTCGAGATAGTGTCATCTCAAACACAGGGTCTGTATCCGAGAGGCTCCAAGGACTGTTTTAGCCCTGAGATGTGTAATTCTTAAATTGGGGAGGGGGTGGCAGAGAGACAGACAGAGTGATGAGACAGACACACACACACACACGCACACACACACAGACACACACAGAGTGTATATTTTAGATATTATATTATAGTTTTGATAAACACACACACAAACAGAAAAGGTTGGGCCAGGGATATAATAGGCATAGAGNGAAGATGAAAACAACTGCATGGTTATTAGTAATGAATAACACTGAATAAATATTCTATTTATTCAGTATCTATCATGGTGTGTCCACATCTTCTCCAATATTCACATCTTTCTGAGGTAACTCTTAATACATCTATTTCACAGGTAGGGAAGGGAAGCTCAGTCCATCAACTAATTAGATCCCAAGCCAGCCTTTCCACCACGTTACCCGGTCTCCTAAATCCTTCTCCCAATTGTGACAGATCCAGTGCTTCCTGTAAGGCAAAGTTCATCCAGAGGAGCTGTGTGAAAGCCAGAAGCACATCATCTCCATCCATCCACAGCTACGAACATGCTCCTGACACAGAAATACAAGGCGAATGGCCCTAAGTTGCTGCCAAGAAGCAGTGTGCTATAGGATGAATCCTCTGGGGNTGGAGGGCAGTGTGACAAAGAGAGACTTTTAGGTATCAGGAGAGCTGAGTGTGGAATTTGGCCAGGAATTAATCCCGTAGATCAATGCTACCTGCCCGGCCTCCCTCCTAGCTCTGCAGGCAGACTAACTGTACACGGTACAGGTTCAAGGAGTTAGATAACAGGCAGGGGATGTTCCTTCCAAGGTGCTTCCTGATCTGGTAGGGGGTGGGGGGAGCATTGTGACAGAGGGTGCTGCGTCTTGCAAATTGCAGACACCTGGTCTTTGTTTAGAAAAGTCAGCTTTAAGAAAATTGGTGATTAAAAGAAAAATTACCTTTCAGAGGAGACAAACTAGAATGGAAGCAAGAGTGCCAGAATCAGTTTCATTTCAGCCCAGACTCAGCCCGGCTTCTGCTAAATAGGAAGCTCCAGAGTACATCTGAGAGCTGATTAGATTTACAAAAGTTCCATTTGTCTGTGACCTTTCACACTGCCTTGCATTAAGAGAGGAGAGTTACACAGGTAGGGNGCCCATGTGACTTAGGAAAATGTGTAAAACAAGAAGTAAAGCATCCAAATTTGGACAGGCTTCAAGGCTGTGACCCAGAGAAAAAGCTGAAAATCAATTCTGCCATANGAAGATGAGTTTGCTAAGGGCTGAAGCCATAAGCACACCCTCCCACCCTGGACCCCACCTAGCCTGCCCTTCAGCACCTTCTCTGTGGGTCCTGAATACTGTCTCCTAGCCCCTGGATATGATAAAGCACGGGAAAGATTCAGAAGAATTTCATCCATTCCCGAGAAAATGGTTCAGAATTGATAGATCTTCCTCCCATAGCCACAAGGTTGAAATTAAAGGCCTTTCTTATTCACTGTTCATGTATAAAGTAGCTCTGAGAAGTTANTCACCATTGCNATTCTCACTTGTGCTTTCACTCACACACACAATGGAAATGAAATGAGACTGGGGAAGACCGATGCTCCCTTTTAATGGTGAACACCACCCATTTGTATTTCCCTTGGAGAACTCCTTTCTCATATTTGTTTTCTTTAGGTAGGTTGGTTTCTCCCCCACACCCCATCTCCCATTTAATCACTCATTTCTTCCCCTGACATTATCTGTACCACATACAGAGCCCTGAAAGGCCAAGGGTTCTTCCCTAACCCTAACCATTACTCATGGTCAACACGGNTGGCCACTTCCAACAATGTGAAAGTGGAAACCACCTTGTTCCANTGAACTAAAGCATCCAACAAAAACCAGGATTATTATTATTTTTTTTTAGAGGGCAGGCCAAAGGCAGGAAAGTGGCACTTGAACAAATAACTTCACCTAGAGAGGAAATAGCATCCACCATGATTGATGTTAGACCAAACTATGTGAGAGGACCTCCCNGAGTGATGCAGAGACTGCTCTGGGGTCACACATTCTATAAACACTTAGAAAGCACTAGTGTGTGCACACTAAGCTGGGAAACGAGAATACACAGTGAAAAACCCACAGGCTCAGAATAGATGGGTCAGTCTCCATGTTAGATGTCCACAGCCCAGGTGAATATTAAATGCATCTTGACTCTACACAGAAAAATACTCTGAAGATTCTCTAGGAACCTTTTAAAGGGGATAGGAGCCCATCCAGGGGGAAAAGTCTCCTAATTTCCAGTTCTTCTCCATGTTCCATATATGGTTTAATCTAACTCAAGCAAATAAGATTTTTAGATAAGACAGGTTGGCATCATAAGAATCCATTGAATGGTTCATTCATCTAAAATACATGCAGTGTTCCACATACTTGTATGATCTAGATATAATGTGAAATACAAGTTGGGAGACACTACAATGAACTAACTAATCAGGACTTAGTCCTCAAGCTACTTGATATTTGTTCAAGAGTACAAGAGGGCNAAGGCTCTTGTCTGCACTGAACTTTGTATATTTGAGCCCAAACACCTTCTGTCCTCACACTATAAACATTAAGTGTGTGAAAAGAAAGAGTGCAGAGGCTTCTGGAGAGATCAAAGCAGGATTGATGGTCCATGGGGAAAATGCTCATGGAGAACACTAAATNTATAGAGCAAGACAAGAGTTAACGTGCAGTCTGGGTTTGGAAAGATGAGTATGACCTGGCCAGGAAGATAATGGGAAAGGGACATTCTACAGGTCAGGGATATCAGGAACTGATCTNTGTGTGTGTAAGAGAGAGTGTTTAAACAGTGTTTGGAGCAGGGAGCAAGAAATGATGATGAGAAGTGGATGGAACTTGATGACCCACCATGTCTCAGAGCTACGAATGGAGACATAGCCACCAATGAACCCCTGGCACTCCTCCATAAATATACACCTCATGAAAGCTATATAGAATTTCTGCCTCTATCAAAAGTGTAGTATAAGGACTGGGGAAATGACTCGGCCATTAAGCACTTGCTGTGTAAGCATAAGGANAGAGATCTAATCCTCAGAAAGTCATATGAATGCCAGATGGGCTGGTGGCCTGCCTGTAAGTCCAACCTTGGAAGACAGAGACAGGGGATGCCCAGAGCAAGCTGGCAAACAACGCTAGACATATAAGGGAACTCTGAGTTTGACTGAGAGATCATACTTCAACGAATAAGGCAGAAAAGCCATCCAGGAGGATTCCCAACGTCAACCTTGGGCCTCCATGTGCACACGCACACACAGGTGCATAAGCATCCCCATTTTATATGTGTACCTACATACATAGAAAAACACGCATATACTCACAACATACATGGGAAAGTGTACTAGATGAAAATAATGTTTAGGTGGGGCATATAAGAGTAGTTGTGGGACTGGAAATACACCATTATTTGCTGCAGACATTACAGACTTCTAATAAGACAANAAGGTCCCTTGAAAGAGAGGAGCAATTACTAGTGACAGGGATCTGCCTGNTTTTTCTTCTGTCTGGTCTCTAACCTGGGTTCTATCTTTAGGGACAGATAACAGAGATGTCTTAGCTCATCCATCCATATGAATGTGANTNAAGCGACTAGTGATGAACTTGCTGAGTGCCTCCAGGGTTGATCCTGGTAAGCTCTGGGACAAGTTTCTCCACAAGAAGGGATATGTGCCATGAGAGGCAGGAAGTGAAGGGTTGATCTGTCTGTTNTACAAATCAGCTCACGAGCAATGAAGGACTCTGGCTTACTGTCTAACNAGAACAGTCTAGACTGATTCCCAACAGCTTACCCCGGGAGATTGGGAGTGACAGCCACTTTGTTTCCCTTCACATTTTTCTGGTTTGTGTGATACNGGAACAGGACTCCTAACACTAGAAGAACTCCACAGTTGTACTGGAACTCAGGGACTCACAAGGCAGGGAAAGAGCCAATTAGACATAAGCCTAACTCCCAAACAAAAGATACGGGGTTGGGTATTCAAAGTCAACCTGAGTTGCTTAGAGGACCCCAGTAAGAATGACTCACCAACAAAAATAACAGCAGCAAAAGCAGCAGACCTATTGAGCTGAGAGATGAGAAAGGCCCCAGATTACAGAGTCAGAGGTCTACAGCTTAAAACCTAGAGAGCTGAGAAACAGGATCCAAGAAATCCATTATAGATCTACCCGATATAAAGCTTCAAGCGACAGTGTTTCCTTTCTCAGAGGGGAAAACAGCCAAGTTTAGACAAGCTCTTTGTGTTACGTTTCCCCTCAACCAATCTTACTTGCTCTAGTGCCACTTTGTATCTAACAATGACAGGGTTAGCAGAGTGATTCCTTCTCCCTCCCAGGAACNTTACAGCCAAGCTTTCCAAAGTCTACAGAATGCTCCATACGGGCACAGTGACTTTGTTCATCTACGAATATACATCTTCATGCACACTGACCCTGTCTCCCATGTTGCACTCTCCCAGGGTGATAGGAGCTTCCTAAGTACAACTATTTACGGAGTACCCGCTAGGGATGCCAAGGTGAACTCCTGATTCTGTAATCCGTACAATGCCAGCGGAAATGATTTCACTNATTCTTTGACGGGGCTAATACTTCTAAGCTCGAGTTTATGATAGAAAATAAATATTATCTCAAATCTACATNAAGAAGGCAACCTAAACCTAAACAAAAGCAATGACGTAGACAACCAAGGAGGCCAGTCCATCTCGAGCAGCTAAGTCAGGCCACATCTGATTAGAGTGACGGTAGCTAGCATGTGATTAGCTATATGGCCTCTTCTTTATGATTCCTTTGCTGGTGAAATCAAGTACAAAGCAAAGAAACCACCCCAAATCATTTTCTAGATGAAAGATGCCAGCCTGGATAGGACATCAATAACATGAGGCATAAACCACATTGTATGGTAGAGAATGACTGTGAAACTGCAGAGTGCCCCCCATACATGGGCTACTTTCCCTGGGTCAACTGTGGTCTATTCAAACTTTGACCTTGGCTATTTATTAGAATCACCTAAGAAGCCTTTAAAACTATTGATATGATAGGACCCAGGAACTCTGATTAAATTGGTCTCNGGCAAACCTTAGACAATGGTAATTTTTAAGGCTTCTCAGGTAATAGAAACACATACCCATATCCATGGCTNAGAACTTCAGAGTTTAGTGTGTCTCTCCACCTCAATTTCCTGTTTGTTTAATAAGAATGTCAGGCCAGGTGATATATAGGGCCCTGCANAGTCCTAAGATTCCGTGTGAATCTTGACCCCATCCCCAGCTGGCAGGCTGCTCTGAACCGACCACTTTCTCTTTGCATAATTCAATTCCCAAATGCTGCCAAGACTGCTGACCTACCACGGAGGGTTGGTGCGTGGGTTAATGAGATCATATTTGCAAAGTGTTTGGGGGTTCTGGGGAAGGAAGCTCCAATATATGCAGCTAAAGAATGACTACAGCAACGTTAATGTCATTTTTTAAAAGAAAAGTAAACCATGGTTCACAACCCTGCGTCTGCCATAATTAGACTATCTTGTGGGGATGGAGAGTGGCGGAGAGGAAAGTAGATTAAAGCAGGCTTGCTCTTGTTAAGACTAGATGCCAGGTCAAGTCTTTGAGAGGAATGTCTATGCAATTACCATTGACATGGACTATGAAAGAAAAAAAATATGCAACATTAATCCTAATGAAACCCTCTCATCCCGAAACACNCACCAGCAGCCTTCGCGATGGCATAAGGCTTTGTGGTCCTAGTTTCCAGTCCATGCAATAAAGAAGAGGAGATGCGCTTCACGCTTCCTTTGCAAGGGTAAATAACCATTAGTGGGACTCCATTTCTAAAGCCTTATTGCCTGTGCTATTTCTGACATGTTGACATTGGAACAATAGGAATGCTCTTTCCTTTAAAATCCTAGACATTAGACCTGCCCCTAGATGACANATGAAGTGATAGCAAAGGCCTGGAGCTCCAGAGACAGGAATTTGTATCTGGGTCTACCCCTTACCTTCGTGACCTCTAAGCAAGACTCTTCCTTCCTTTCATGTTTTTCTNTATTAGATAATATGTACAAAGTTCTTGTAAAATACTTAGTATAACCCAGTGAGTATTTTGTTTCCTTACTCTATACAATATATGGATATTACTAGACTTGACATAAGATATTTTCAAACTACAATCACACTGTGTTTGGGGAGGTCAGATCTCTTGATCAGTGGACCATCTCCAATAATCATCCATCTATCCACCAGTCCATCCATTTGTCCATTCATCATTGACTTAAATTCAATGACTTTTTTTAATGCTCTGTCCAACACAGTCCCCCCAAAGCCCTTGTNATTAGTGATCAATTAATTGAAATTTTAAAGAATTTGACTCATTANGTTTCAAGGTTGTCACCAAACACCCAAGGGTGACTGAAAATTGCCAAATGATCTAAAGATCAGTATTTAAGAACAGAATTCTGCTCATGACATAGGCTTAAAAGTTGAATCCTTGAAGGATGTTACATTTGTGAGCATATATAAACAAATCTGTCCAACTAAATCATGAAGAGGATTTATCTTTGTAAATAAAAAACTGTTCTGTTCCTCACATTCTTCTGCCACAGCAGATAGTTAAAAATAATTTAAGCCCAAATCAAATGAAAGGGGGTTACTTCTTTTATCATACACTAGGTGTTCAATGAAGTCCAAGTTCCCAGAAGTGATGCTACCATGAGATATATCGGTGGTACTGAATATGAACTCTTGAAACTCATATAAGTCTACATAAGAATTTAGGATTGAACACATGGAGTCTCTCAGGTTCACTGGGAAGATAGAACTAGTCAGTTATTTTTGCTGGAATAAATGGTTAACTATTGGGGGGAAAATTCATCTGGAACTTTATTGTCCACAGTGAAACCAAATACAATAAAATTAGTAAAAGAAAGATTCATAATCAACTTCAATAGCAATGTAGGATATGTTTCTAGGAAAGACCAAGTTTTAGAAGACNAAAATCATTAAGAATGATTAAAAGAAATGNGAAGAAAATTTGCCCATGTAAAATATAAAAACTACATAAAATATTACAATTTTTTCCAAACTGCAAAAATAACAAATAGTGTAAATAGGCTAACTTTTACTCCTGAAATAATCCAAATAATTTAGGAAAAAAACTAAGACTAGTAGCGAAAATGTCTGTGGACAAAAACTGAAATTTTACACACACACAAACACACAATTAAACATGGAAAATTGTTCAGCCTCACTAGCAAGCAAAGAATAACAATTTAAATAAGCTAGCATATTTCTCTTTACCTAACACACACACACACACACACAGACACAGACACAGACACACACACACACACACACACACACAGTTCTAGCAAGTGTTCAGTGAGAGCATTTTGCTACACAGCTAGTGGGAAAATAAATTGTTCTGAGAGAGCTTTTCTTTTTTCTTTTTCTTTTCTTTTTTCAAATCTCTGAAGGAAAATANAGGTAGCCTTTAAAATGTCCCTACTTTTTGACCTAGTAATTTAACTTATTGAAATCCATTCTAGGAAAATGACCTGCTATGTATGTGGAAGTTTTTTTTTTCTGCCACAATTCTTAAAGGAAAACAAACACATAAACAAAAAACTAGCTGCCTGAAAAAGAAATGATAAGCTGTGGTACATCTAGAGGCTGTTTGACAACTCTAACAAAGATGGTTATTAAAGTTTATGTAGCATTAAATCAAAGGGTCATTTAAATTTTTTTTACAGTGGAATATATTCTTAACACTATGTTTTAAACTCACAAAGTAAAGAGTGATTTTTAAAAAGCACTAAATCATTAGTTCTTTGGTTGGTAAAATTGTGGATAATTTTTCTTTCAATGGATTAAAATAATTTGCATCACTTTAACAACTAGAAAAGCAAACTTTTGTTGTTCTGTATCTGTGTTTTATGCACGTGCAGGGTATGGGCATGAGAGAAAAGAGAGAGTATGGATGTGCTCATGTGTGGACATCAAAGGACAACGTTCAGGAATTGTCTTTTACCCTGCTTGAGGCAGGGTCTCTCCTGTTTGCTTGCCTCTGTGTTACACGCTTCAGGCTTAGTGGCCTAGAAGGATGCCCAGGGCATGGGATGATTGGGGTAGGGGTCAGATCTGTTACACTGTAGGAGCGCTGGGAATACTGATTTGTCTTTTTCTGTATATGTGTTCCAGATCTGGACTCCAGTTATCAGGCTTGCTGGACACATGCTTTTACCCAGTGGGCCATCCTTCCTGGCCCTAACATAGCAACCCTTTACACCAAGTTTATAGATGTTTATTCCAAGGGTTAATTTGTAACACGAGAAAAATGCAACAAAGTTGACAATTGTCTTCAACTCATTCATCCTTCCTTCTTCCTGTTCTCTTCTTTCTTAATCTTTATGAGGCCTTGAAGGAGAAATAAAAGAAAGCCTGCATTTTCTCTTTTATTCTAACAGCCAACTGGGAAGACATTTTCTAAATAGGAGATCTAAGGTATTATGCAAGGCAAAAATAGGTAAATGCTTCACAAAGACGCTCTGCTGGGGAGGCGGCCCTGGAAGGACCAGTGCTTCTCTGACAAGCATCCAGTCTGGCAGCTGTCTCCCTAATGACAGAAGCACATTTACTATAGTCTAGTGGGTGATGAGCGGCAGAACTTACCAGAAAATACAGCACGGATTTCCTCCAAGTGTTAGCAGCCAATTTCACTCTGGGAGGTGAAATTACTAGAACTGATAAGCCAACATTAAGGGGCTAAAAAAGCTCCTTAAAAATTCCAAAGACCAATTTGAGCCATCAGACCTGCATCCGAACAAACGGGAAGATGGCAATCCGAAAATTATAATAAGAATGAATTGGTTTTGTACCTCTCCTCTAGTTTCATTATGATCTCTGACAGGAGAATGGATTCATTTTATGTCATTTTCTCCAGAGCCTTGGAGAATATTTTCTTTCGGGTCCAGAGCTATGTATGAGCAAAAAGCACAGATGGCCTCATCTCTGCCTCAACCCAGCAGAGACTTCGAATGACTCTGGAGTTGTTTAAACTTGTTTCTTTTCTCCAAGCAACCTTGGCTATTCAGCAGCTGCTTGCTTTAAGGCTCAGAAAGATTCAGGGGGAGATGAGAGACAAGACAGTAGGGGAGGGCATTTCTTAAAGGAAACTCTGTGGGTAGGGCAGGATGCTTGATAAGAGAATGGAGGAGGAGCCACCCTAGTGTGTTACTTTAATGTAGGAGAATAAGCACAAATAAAATCCTATTTTGTTTTAGGACATATACTCCNCACCTTATATCAAATAGCTTGAGGACAACAATAGCAAAAACAACGATATACATGAATCTATGAGAGAAGCNGGGAGAGAAGANGAGGAGGAGGAGAGGAGGGGGAAGAGGAAGGGGAAGAGGANGAAGANGAGGAAGAAGGGCTGGAGAGATGGCTCAGCTGCAAAGTCTACTGCTCTTGAAGAGTTTGCTTCCCAGCAGCTCATGATTGCCTGGAACTCCAGCTCTAAGGGATCAGGTGCCCTTATCAGACTCCGAAGGGCACTTGCACTGACATGCACATTCATCCACGCAGGGAACACACACATACACACATAATTTTTAAAATTAAAAAGAAAAGAAAAACTAACAAAAAAGGATGCCTATAGAAGTCTTAATGCTAATGTTAACAACTTCAGAAAAACAAAGCTTTAGAGCTTTGGATATGAATCACCTTTGCAAAGATCTTAAGAAAAATACATTTGCGCGCTGCTTGTTTGTTAAGTTACCTGGAATAACCCCACTCCTGGGCATTTTTAATCGGCCCCGGTAGCTGTAGCACTTGGNGACCCTTTGTCCCCCACTTCTTTGTCCTTGTCCCTGCTATTTTCTCCACTAAAAATGTTCCTCCAAGCTCCTGATCACAGATATTTCAAGTCTGTCTTTCTGAAGTTGTCTCTCTCCATCNGTCCTCTAATCTCTACCCCTGATTTCTTTCTTGCCTTTGAATTCTCTTATGATCTTGTTTAGAAGAATGGTCACCACAGCTGTGAACTTCCATTCCAGGGCACCTCTCTTTTCCCATCAGATCACATCTTCAATATTATTACTTGCTCATTTGTCTCTCTCTTTTATAGACTGCAAGTTCTCTAAAGCGAGGAAAAGAGGCCACTCTTGCTTGCCAGGAAAGTTCAAAGGCCACCAACAGTGCTTGGCATGCCCATGTTTACCAAGTATTTGTAAATTGATGCTAAAAGACATTATACCTTCTTAAGTCAGAGACTCTTTCTTACTCATTTCCACAAGGTAGGTTCTCAACAAAGATCTGTTGAATATTTTTTAAGTACAGAAAAGTAAGATTAGCTTTTCACTTTCATCAATATTTTAGTTACTGTGAAGAAAAACCATGACAACGGCAAGTTATAAGAAAGCATTTAATTGGGGGTTTATTTACAGTTTCAGAATGTTAGTCCATGATGATCATGGTGAGGAATGTGGGGTAGGCAGGCAGGCACAGTATTGGAGCAGTAGCTGAAAGTGTTCATCCTGATCTGCAGGCACGAGGGAGGAAGGAGTCACTGGGCCTTGGCATGGGCTTTTGAAATCTTAAAGTCTGCCCCCAGTGACACACCTCCTCCAACAAGACCACACCTCCTAATCCTTCCCAAACAGTTCTATTAATTGCAGTCCAAATATTCAAATATATATAACCTTATAGGGGCTATTCATTTTCAAATCACCACAACCAAAAACTGGGCTTGTTAACTTATTATTCATTGTGTTATTCATTATGGCCTCAAGAATTCAGGCCAAGTGAAGTTTTGCTCTGACCATGTAAGGGACCAGGGGAAAACTAAAGTAAGTGGTCAGAACTATCCACAGAATATCCTGATGGTGAGCTTCAGGCTTTCCTGGCCATTGAGAAAGTTTGATTTAAAGCTCAGAGGAGTTGCACAAGGGATGATGATCAAGTATCTTCGGGGGAGCAGATCATTGGTGGTATCTAAGCTCAGGCCAGGTTCCTCACACATGCCTGTTATCGTTATATTAGCCAATCAGGAAATAGGCTCAGAAACCCAAGTCCAAAAGGGATACAACGGCCAGCACTGTGTTAATTACATGGCAATAGCCTCCCTTTTGTGTGGAGGTATTTGGGGGTTCCACTGTNAAGTCAGCACCTCCACCAACTCCTTTCTTAGGCCACAAAGTCACTGACTGGGACAAAATGATTCACAAAGTTCCATTAAAAGGAAACTGAAGGGAGAGATTTCTTTTCTATTACAGTTGGAAATGTGTAGTTTGAAATGGCACTGGAATGTCAATCATTGGCTAGAATTTCAAAACCATACATTGACAAGGACAGTCAGCCAGACTAGACAGAAAATACAGCCATCTACTGCATAACACTTTGGTTAGTAACAAACCACACATATCATGAGAATGATGTCATAAGACTGCATTTACTAGGGGTAGTGTGGCCATCTTAGTTTGTGTAAGTACATGCTATGATAGTCNACACCACCTTTCTCAGAAGGTACTGATAAAATGAAGACTGTCATTATACCTCCCTCATTAAGTGGGACATGGCTGTATACAGACTATGCTTTCCCTGTACAATATACAAAAGTCCTTATTCCCAGTGTCTAGCTGTTCCTAATAAATGCAATCACACATGCAAACAAAGAACAGTGACACTCTCCAGAAGTAAGATGCTTGGTGACTGTTTTATAAGCTCTGACCATAGCTACATGTCTAGAATCTGCTATGCTTTGTTGACATTGAATGGCAGTGTGGTGGTTAGTGTTGATTAGGTCAGCTTCTGACCAAGTCTGTGAGGGGTTATCTCAATCAGGAGAACTGAGGAGAAAAGGCCCACCCTCAACATGGGCAACACCACTTGTTGAGCATGAGTCCCAGATTGTATCAAAAGGGAAAAGACAGATGAGCACAAACATTCATCATCATCTGTTCCTTGACTGCAGATGCGATGTGACCAGTGGCATCACCCTGACTATGATGTCCCCATAGTTATGAACTATAACCCCAAACCATGAGCCAAAATACATGCATTCTNCTTTGGGTTGCTTTTCAGGGTACCTTATCACAGCAATAGAAAAAGTAACTAATACAAATTCCTTCTGTCCTTCAAACCCCACTTAAGCAGGAAAGCTTTTGTCCCTGGTTTACAGGCAGACATGTGTCCAGAAAGCTCATGTTAGAACAGGAAGAACTCTCCCCTTCCTGGAGAATTTTCCTGGAATGTTTGAAAAGGTAGAGAAGGAGCAGGTCATCCTTGTGTCAGTTGAATGCAGCCANTAACCAGGCTGCGTTCTTTTGTCTGTGTTCATCACCATGAGAACTTGAATAACACACTGGACCTTGCTGCATTTCCATTGAACATGCTAGTAATGGAAATTGCAGAAATAAAAAACAACAGAAACTCCACCTACTTTATAGAAATGTCATAAGACTCCAATATGAGAGAATCCAATGATACCTAAGGTCTGAATCCATGTCAATAACAAATAAAAACCTTCCCAAAGTATGTTCAAAATACTTCCACTTCTTTTTGACTATGGAAAATATCTCTATAAATGACTAGTTGAACTTTTAAAAGCCCAAAACTTTGATTCTGTCAGACATCAACTTGGTCATAAAGGTGGTTCAGTATTGAGCTGGAGAAGAGATGAATTGGGAGGAATGACTCTGTATCACTTTTAAAATCTTACTATTTCCCTTTTTAAAAGAAAATGAATAATTGACAAAAAATGCAAATGTAACAGAGAAACGGATTAAAAAGTCCTAACACAGAAAGACTTCAAAATGAAAAAGATATACTATTATCCTTCCATCAAAAAATCATATCTGGTTGATCACAAATGCAAAAATAGACCCATAAAAGGCATGGTACCATCAATCATGGCTGGGGCCAGTATGTCACACACTCACCTGATCACAGTACTCAGAATTTTCTCTGTGCCATGCCTTGTTGTAACATTGAAGAACAGGTGATTCTCCTGCCTGCAAACAGGAGAGGCGAGCAGGCAAAGCGATGACTGTCATCCACTGTGTGCTTTCCCTCANCTCGGAACGATGGCAGGCCCACCTAACTGNGGAGCTNCTGAACTGAGTCAAGGCAGTGACTGNAAAGGCAGGACACTCAAGGCTGGGAAATAGCAATGTTTACCTCTCAAAGAAGGATCTAAGGTAGACTGAACTGCCAACACACTGGATCAAGGAAAGACCCCTCACTTAGTAGCCCATCACCTGCATCTCATNAGTACATATCTTCATCATTGCCAGAAAACCCTGAAGACAGGGCTAGGGATCTAAAACACCCACCAGCTTTGTGTATTTGAAAGCAATCTGGANCAGTTACATTAAAGTGAGTTGTGAAGAAGAATTTTGTTCTCTACAGAATAAGTTGTTGTAGAATAAGAGTCTTGCAAGGATCAACTGGCNAACAGCCACAGACTCCTTGCTCTCAACTACCACCTTTCCCCTAAATCATTGGGATTAGGGCTCACATGAGCTTCCAGTGNAGCTGAGGGCAACAGGGAGCTTCTTCACAATAAGCAGGATTCCCAAAGGCTTTCAGAGTTTCATACACCNGACATAAGAACTGGCTAGTTTGCTTGAGACCAAAGAAATATTTTGCCCAAATGTGTACCCACANAGGAACCATGATCAGAAAGGTGCAGCCACAAGGTACTGGGCAGTGGACCCCAGGTCCTAAGCAAGATAATTGGGAGCTGGAATAAGTCTGGGCTTCTTCACTTTA